>QEPC01003927.1:1899492-1966418 GCA_003113815.1 Sphenodon punctatus
CAACCCCCCCCCCATTTTCCCCCCCCTGCCCTCATGTAGGCCTGAAGCAGCAACATTGTTTGCTGTTTACTGACAAAATTTCAGGCAGTGTTTGTTGAAGCATTGTCAGTAAACAGCAAAATGGCATTTGCCATCAATCTGTGGCACTATCCTACATTTTGCGACAGTTCCAGGTATTTCTGCGGCACTTAAGATAATAGTGACAATTTTCAGCAGTTTTGACAGTTGTTCAACAGTTGTTCGAACACTTTAGTAATGCATTCCAACACTTTGCGCCAATTTCCAACACTTTATGGGACTTGTGACCATTTCCGACTGTTCCTCTACTGCTGAGAAATAGCGACAAGCAATAGCAGAAAGCCACAGCAGCATCGGAACAAGTATGGAGATGCTGTGTCCATGCTGTGTTGGGAAAATTTCCGACAGAATTGTTGGACACTGCGCATGTCGTTTCAGGCCTACCCGCATGTTCTCCACCAGAAGATGCCACCCCCTTCCCTTCCAACCACCCACAATGCCATGCCACCATACTGTCTGCACTCCCTCAAACTTGCTGCCTTTCCTGAAGTAAGCACAGAAGCCATGGATTCAGAAAAATATAACAGCTTTATTAAATAATGAAAACAGTAATTGAACTTTATATTAACTTTACCATAAAGTGCCACATTTTTTTCTTCAACTTTTTTTTTTAAAATTCCTTCCTTCCCCTTCTGCTGGTTGCAGAGCCACAGGTCCTGGTTCCACAGGGCCCTTGTGGCTGGGGGTTCCGTTTGCAGCCGAAGCCTGGGTTGTTGGGAGCAGGATCGGAGCAGCATGCAGTTCTCCTCCAACAATCACTAAAAAAGAAGTGAAGAACAAAGAAATCAAGCACCACCGTTACTGCCCTTGCGCCGTGCGTGACCCCAGCCATTTTGCCTCCCCCCATCCTGCAGTCCCACCAAGGTGCCTTCCTGCGCGTTCCTTTTGCCTCTGGTGTTGCTGTGCCCTGGGGAGTATCCTGCTGTTCCCCACTGCTCTCCTGGTCACCTGTGAGCGATGAAGGCCCACGTCTCTTCCTTAGTCCAGGGAATGCAGAATTGGTGGGATCCCACTGCAGAGGTTCTGGTGCTGCATGTTGCCTGGCTGTTGGGCTGAGCCATGGTCACGGCAATAAAAAACCTCTGAAAAAGTGTTGTCAGGCACATACTGCCAACCAGGATGAGCTGGAACAACACCTGTTTGAAAACTGGCCCACTGGGCTTCCACTAGGTAGGTGCTCAGCTAATCCTGTGATGACAAAAGGCCAGTAGGTGGTTGTGTGTGGCACACAGCCAATCCTGGCTAGAATGGATGAATGTGCTATTCTCATTGCCCCTGCCCTCTAGTGCAAGTGCTACCAATCCCCACCACTCTATGCAGCTTATTGCTATGCCATACCGCCATTCTCCATGTGCCACCGTCACCCTTCCCAGAATAAGCCTGGAAACCATGGAGTGAGAAAAATAACTTTATTTAACACTAAGAACTTGTATTAAACTTAATTAAAAGTCTTTTTTTTTGTTTCCCCTTCAATTCCTCCTGTGCCTTCCCCTTTTTTGCTGCAGGGAAACCATGCATGGTTCAGCAGATTGAGTGCATGGCACATTGTCTGTGGGGGTTGATTGCTGGGGAGGCCAGGGAAGGCAATCGGGATCCAGAGGGTGGGGGCTATCCCATACTGCCATTCTTCATGGCCCCCTATGCCACCCCCGTGCCATCTAGTGCAAGTACTTCAGCCCCCACCCTGCAAAGCTGCTTATTGCTATTCCATACCGCATTTTTCCAGGCCCAACACTAAAGGATTTCATATACAGAAAGAGTTTTATATTTAAAAGCTATATTTACAATTAAAGGATTTTATTTTACAATAAAGGATTTACGATTAACTTTATTTATTAACATTTTTGCCCCGTCCTTCCCCGAAGGCTCAGGGCACCTCACAAAAAACATAAAATAAAATTAAGACATTAAAATACAATTCAGCAAGAAAAACAGCCACCTACCCACACTAACCGCAGCCACCCAACAACTTCCTACTTAATCCCTATCCTCACCCGCCAAATGCTTTACTAAAAAGAAAAGGTTTGCACTGCCTCTAAAAAATGCCCAGGCTCAGACTGAAATGGACCTCCGGGGGCTGGGGGGAGTTCCACAATATTGGGGCAGCAGCTAAGAACCCTTCTCCCCGGCCCTCTCGCAGACACCCATCGTACGGACAAGAGTAACAGATGGAACCCACAGGAGAGCACCCCCCAGCCGACTGCAGGGGCCATGATAAAGTATGGTAAGAAAGGTGGTCTTTCAGATAAGTGGGGCCCAGACCGTTGAGGGCTTTAAAGGACAAAAACAGTACCCGGAAAGCTATCGGTAGCCAGTGCAGACTCCGTAGCACTGATGTAACGTGCTTACGGTGACCATCCCCCAAAGGAGCCAGGCCGCTGCATTCTGCACCAGCTGCAGCTTCCAAACAGTCATCAAGGGCAGCCCCATGTAGAGCACCTTGCAGTAATATAGCCCTCAAGTTGATGAAAGCATAGATGACAGTGGCAAAGTCCGAATCAGAAAGAAAAGGCCACAGCCTCACCAGATGGAGTTGGTGAAAATTGCTCCTGACCACCGCCACAATCTGAAGATCCAGGCACAGCAAGAGGTCTAGAAGCACTCCAAGGCTGCAGACTTGAGTGACCAAAGGGGGCCGGACCCCATCAATAATAGGAGTCCCAGTTCCCCCTAAGTCACAGAACTGGTCAACTATCATCACTTCATCCTTGTCAGGATTCAACTTCAGTCAGCTCATCCTCATCCAATCCCCAACAGCTGCCAGACATCGGGTAAGCACAGACACTTCAAGACCTAGGTCGGATGAAAAAGAGGGAGACCTGGGTATCATCAGCATATTGATGACACTCAACTCCAAACCTCCGAATTATCTTACCCAACAGCTTCATATACGTGTTGAACAAAAGGGGAGACCATATGGAACCCTGCAGGACCCCACAGGGGAATTCATGAGGGGACAATGAGCAATCGCCATTACCACTCAGTGAGACCTCCCCGGCAAGAGCGAACAGAACCACTCAATCAGTCTCGGACATCCCTGCCAGTTCCCACAGATATGTCAACACCTTATGATCAACTGTATGAAAGGCTGCTGAAAGATCTAACCGGATCAGCAGGGTACAATTGCCCTTCTCTCTAGGTGCAGATCATCAGCCAAGGCCACAAGTGCAGTCTCTCTGCCATACCCAGGACAAAGGTCTGATTGAAATGGGTCCAGGAACCCGGTAGCATCAAGATGAACCTGGAGATGTCGGGCAACCACCCGTTCAATAACCTTTCCCTAAAAAGGACAATAGCTGGCTGGGAAGTCAACCTTTTAAAGTTTAGGGCTTTAAAGGTCAAAACCCTTACAATTTTTACAAAGTCAAAAGATTGTACTTGCAATGAACTATATATCTTGTGTTGATGCTGTACCATAAAATTGATTGTACTTGCTAAAATTGAAATTGCAATCACTAAATCACTTAAATGGATTGTACTAAATCTAAAAATCACTGAAGTTTCTGTGAATCATGTAGGAACTTAACAGGGGAGGGATTCAGAGGGCACCAGATGGCAATTCTTAAGTGATTCAAAGTAATTCAGAGGAACCAATATCTTTATCCACTATTTTTGGTAGCAGGCAGAGAGGGGAGGAGGGCAGGAAGACGTTGACTGGTGCTCCCTGCCCAGGGCCTTGTTGCCCAGAGCAGGCAGAGGGGAGGAGGGGAGGAGGACCTTGACAGGAATGCCCATTGCCTTGTCTTGTCCTGCAGGTAGCTGAGATCCTCAGGGCCCGGGCATGGCCAGTCCCACCCTCCACAGGGTAATTCAGGACAGGCAGATCTGTAGCAAGAAAACAAGGAAATTCATTATTTCAGACCACCCCACCAACTTTCCTGCAGGCTCTTCCCTGCCCAGTTTTCAATAATAATAATGTATTATTACACAGATATTTGTAACACTTTGCGATACTGTGATGGAAAGGGCTATATGACTGCTTTATTATAACCTCATAGTCCCTTTGCCCTGCCCTGCCCTGCCCTGCCAGATATAAGGCAAGGATACAAGAAGCTTCTACTAATCAGGTTACACACATTTTCAAGAGTATCAAAGTTTGTAGACCTTTCAACCAGCTACATGGAATTCAAGTGCATTAGCCTTCCTGTGCAAGAGAAAGGCTTGTTTCATTTTAAAATATTGAAAGAGATTGTGTTTGTCAAACCTGTTGCTGTCTGTTCCTCTGCACCTAAACATTCCCTTCCATTCTCAGCATCAATTTAATTAGTATGTTTATTTCTTAAGATCAACCACTCCTGAAAAAGAAGTTCCGGTGATTTTCATCCATCCTTTAAACACTGGGTTATTTCGGATAAAAGTGCAAGGAGCTACTGGGAAATTCAACATGGTCATCCCATTAGTGGATGGGATGATTGTTAGCAGGAGAGCTTTGGGTAAGTTTTATTAATAATTTTAGTATTTATCTAGTTACTCAAATTTATACTCTGTCCTCCCCCTCAGGCTCACGGTGGCTGATGAAATGTACTGACGCCCATACCTCTCAACTCCTGATCTTTGAAATGATGGACAGTGATTCTCAAAATGTGACAATGTGGGATGTAATTTGCATTAAAATTGCATATGTACATTTGGCATAGTTCATTGCTTAACTGTGAGGCTGGGCTAAACAATTAAAAAAAATAAAAAAATCTTAAGAACTTGAGGGTTCTTGTATCCATACAATAAGTTCTTATGTCGAAGCTCTACCCCTTGGCATGGCGGCTTAGAGCCAAGCAGTTAAGTGAGAGGTACAGTTTACATACAGTTCCAGCTCTTTTGTGAAATCATTACCACTTCTAGTGCTCCTTTGATACCTTGCCCTCTGCTATTTCATGCAAAGTGCTTGCTTGCAGAGATCTGACTCGAGTATCAATGGTGTGTGATTTGATTAATCCAGAGCAAGCTTTAGTTGCTGCACTTACTATTGTGCATAGGCTGTGCTTACCTTGCCTGCATTTATAGTTGTTTATCATTTGATTCTTGGTTTCCCTTCATTGTATTTAAAAATTGGATAAGTCAATAACTTTTCTCCAAATGATTGATTTCATATAACATATCTATATCTATCTTGCATTTACTCACTATGTACTAGTTACATGCTTGGAAGGGCCCTATACACCTGAAAGCTTGCATATAGGGGTGCTGCTAGTATACCGTGCACCTACCTGTATGGCAGCATCCCTGCACACTCTAGCGGAGCTGGTGTCGGAGGTGGTTCTGCGGTCCCCGAAGACGCTAGTCTTGGGGGACTACAGTATGCACATCTTCGCCAGTCTTGGAGGGGCGGAGCGTGAGTTCATGGTTGCCATGGCAACCATGGGCTTGTCTCAAGTAGTCATCAGCCCAACACATGGTAGACCTGATTTTCTGCACCAGCCTTCAGGCAGGAGATTAGTTGTTGGGGGAGGTGTCAGCAATGCCCTTGTCATGGACTGATCATTATCTCCTATGGNGTGCTTACCTTGCCTGCATTTATAGTTGTTTATCATTTGATTCTTGGTTTCCCTTCATTGTATTTAAAAATTGGATAAGTCAATAACTTTTCGCCAAATGATTGATTTCATATAACATATCTATATCTATCTTGCATTTACTCACTATGTACTAGTTACATGCTTGGAAGGGCCCTATATACCTGAAAGCTTGCATATAGGGGTGCTGCTAGTATACCGTGCACCTACCTGTATGGCAGCATCCCTGCACACTCTAGCGGAGCTGGTGTCGGAGGTGGTTCTGCGGTCCCCGAAGACGCTAGTCTTGGGGGACTACAGTATGCACATCTTCGCCAGTCTTGGAGGGGCGGAGCGTGAGTTCATGGTTGCCATGGCAACCATGGGCTTGTCTCAAGTAGTCATCAGCCCAACACATGGTAGACCTGATTTTCTGCACCAGCCTTCAGGCAGGAGATTAGTTGTTGGGGGAGGTGTCAGCAATGCCCTTGTCATGGACTGATCATTATCTCCTATGGACCTGTCTCCCAGCACTCATCTGCCCCCGGAGAGGTGCGGAACCAGTTCGGCTGGTTTGCCCCCGGAGACTGATGGAACTGGAGAGGTTCCAGAATGGAGACATGAGCCTGAGTCCACCACAGTCTTGCTACACCACTCACCAGTTTCAGTGGGTATCGCCCACTGATGCGGGGGGATGTTCTTGGAGTGGTCAGAGCCACCTCTTGTGAACTGGACCCATGCCCATCCTGGCTGCTCTCCAGCCAGGAGATGCTGGGGCCATTGCTGGCGGGGGGTGGGAGTGTCAATGCCTCCCTTCGGGAGGGCAGAGTGCCAAGCTGCCTCAAAGAGGTGGTTGTGTGGCCTCTGCTCAAAAAATATCACTGGACATTGACTCCCTCACCAGCTATCGGTCAGTCTCTAACTTTCCCTTTTTAAAGAAGGTTATTGAACAGGTAGTGGCTCGGCAACTGCAGGAGCATCTGGACTGCATCGATTTTCTGGATCCCTCGCAGTCCGGCTTTCGTTCGGGTTATGGCACTGAGACTGCACTTGTGGCTTTGGTTGATGACCTCCGCTGTGAATTGGACCAGGGTCATTCGACCTTGCTGATTCTGTTGGATCTGTCAGCTGCTTTCGATACCCTTGACCATGAGATGTGGGACCGAGCCGGGGTGGGCAGGATTGTTGTTGAATGGTTCCGCTCCTTCCTGGCCTGGAGAACTCAGCAAATGGTGCTTGGGGATTGTTCTTCGTCACCCTGACATCTCTCGTGTGGAGTCCTGCAAGGTTCTCGTCTGTCTCCTCTCCTGTTCATCGTATCTATGTAACTGCTGGGTGAGGTTGTGAGATGATGGTTTGGAGTTGCTGTCATCACTATACTGATGACACCCAGCTCATCTGACCCAGACCCTGGCAATCTCAGTTCTTACTCGATGTCTGGTGACTGGGGGGGACTGGATGAGGGCGAGCTGATTGAAACTGAATCCTGACAAAATGGAGGTGATGCTAGTGGGGAAGGGGGTGGATTTGGCATCCCCCGTCATTGATGGGGTTTGTCCCCCACTGGTTCCCCAGATTCATAGTCTGGAAGTGCTCCTCGATTGCCAGCTCCACCTAGATGCCCGAGGCTGTGGCAAGGAGCACGTTTTGCCAGCGACATCTGGTGCGGTGGCTTTGGCCATATGTCTCAGACGCCAGCCTTGCCACTATCATCCATGATTTCATCACCTTAAGACTGGACTATTGTAACGCGCTCTATGTGGGGCTACCCATGGTGACGGTTCGGCGACTGCAGCTGGTGCAGAATGCAGCAGCCCATCTCCTTATGGGGACGGGCCACCGGGTACGTATTACGCAGGTGCTCCGTTCTATGCACTGGCTGCCTATAGTCTTCCGGGCCCGATTCAAGGTGTTGGTACTTACCTATAAAGCCCTATATGGCCTAGGTCCTACCTATGAGACCACCTCACTCCCCAGGCTCTGGATGGGCCCGTGCGGTTGGCTGGGAGTGCCTTTCTTGAAGTCCTCCAGGTATCCCAGGGGGCAACTATGGAGAGGGCATTCTCAGTGGCTGCATCAAGGCTGTGGAACTCCCTCCTGGCAAAGACCTGGGTGGCCCGGACCTCTCCTCCTTTCGACAAACATGCAAGTCCTGGCTGTTCCGCCAGGCTTTTGTTGAGGGAGGTGGGTGAAGGATTGTGGGTTTTGAGGGTTAGGGTGGTGGGTTTTTTGTTATATTTTTTGTATTTTCTTTGATGTCCCCTTTTTAGAACTGTTTTAGCTGTATTTATATTATTGTGACTGTGTATGTTTTTATTTTTTATAAATTGTTAGCTGCCCTGAACTGCTTTGGCAGGAGGCGTGTGGTACAAAGTGCCTAAATAAATAAAATGAATAAATAAAATATAGGCAAGGAATGCCACTGCTACACCCTTGGGTGCAGCTTTCTTTCAGACCAATGAAATACAAATTAGTCTAAATTATTAGATGTGAAAATGATTTAATATCAAAGTACCCTTTGGGAAATAGAAAGCTGTAATTCATTCTGAACTCTAACTACCCTTTACCAATAGTTGCTTCCTCTGGGATGGTAAGAACACTTGCTATTGGCTCAAGTGTCTTCGACTTATAACTTTGGGGGGAAAGGGAAGGAACTGTGATTTGGTTTTGCTATATAAACATGGCGTTATTTTTTCTCTCCCTCTAAGGTTTCTTAGTAAGGCAGACGGTAATAAACATTTGTCGAAGGAAGAGGCTGGAAAGTGACTCATACAACCCCCCACATGTTCGTCGAAAACAGAAAATAGCTGACATTGTCAATAAATACAGGAACAAGCAGCTGGAGCCAGAGTTTTATACCTCGCTTTTCCAGGAGGTTGGGCTCAAGAACTGCAATCCTTAGAGCAATGTCTTTCCTGAACAATTAGATCAGAGTTTGGTGGCTACAATAAAGAAAATGGAGTAACCCCCCAAAACGTCCCCCTTCGACCTTCTGAGTGGAAGAAACCATGTTTTGGGAATGACTCTGTTTAGCCTGCAAAGAAGAAAGAAGAAATCAATAGCCTCTCTCCCCCACATCTTATGATGAGAGACTGGCTGAATCTGCTCCACATCCTGAGCTATAGAGGATGAATAAATTGCCCCATTTCTCACCATTACATCTCCCCCCTCCACTAGAAAATGAAGTGCATCTGAGTGGTGCATATATGCCTGTCCAAGAACTCGCAGCTGGAGCTCAACCTCACGTTTTCAGATAGAGAACTAATCCTGAAACCATTTCCTTCCAAGACAATGAAATCAGAACACAGTAACTGTGATACTAACCTATGACACCCACCCATAACCAACCACTTCATTCCACACAAGTCCTCCTGGATCTCTGAAACATAATCTTAGTCCAGCTGTCCATTCTAATTGGAAGGACATACAGTTAATGTCTTGTCCAAAGAGGCAGCAGCAGTCTGGATAAATCCATCTCGGCATAGGAGGATGGAAAATTAACTACAAATAAGCCTGTCCTTAAACCAAAATGAAAGATGGCTGAGCTACAAATATTAATTTCAGAAAAAATAAGTATTTACCTTTTTAAATCTGCTGTGGAAGAGAGGCTCCATCTGTGCATTTTAACCAGCCAGTGCAATTATGGTGATATAATTTCTTTTAAAGAAAATACACTTTGAACTGAAAGACTTCTCTAAGACTATCCAACTCCATATAAACAGAGAGGGGGGGGGAGTAATTTTAAAACATCAGGTTATGAAATTCATACTTGTAATGTTCTGTAGTTACCGCTCAATAAATTTCAGAATTACCATTGGTTAGTGGGAATGACTTGGGTTTATCCAGAGTTCAGGGTTATAAACAAAATCCTGGGATTACTTTAAAGAAGTAAAATTACTAGCTAGTGGATTTCCTTTCAGTTGAATTATACACAAAGCTAAGACACTCAGACCTGTTGCAAGGTGTCACTTCACTTTGTTTTTATGCAGTTAATAGCCTTTAAAATAAACGGTGTATTTATCGAACTTAGATACCTATCTTCAGAAGGCAGTTGATGTGGGTACAGATTTTCAAAATCACTTATGTCCAAATTTCAGAAGTGACAGACACTTATGAACCTAAATCTTACGAACTTTTAATGAGACTTGAGCTCCCAAGCCAATTAGGTGCTTTTGATACTTTTACCAATGATGATTCAATTCTTGTGTTGCTGTGTGTCCAGAACACTTGCTTTGCTGTTGCCTAATTCAGACAGGTATTTTGAGGACTTTCCTGCAGATGTGGAAATCTTTAGCATTCATGCACGGGCGAGACTGCTCCCGAAATGCCTCTGTTCTAAATCCCAAAGAAGAAACATCTCATCAATTTTTAGATGGCCCAAGAGACCGCAGCATGTTCATAGTGCTGATGAATCTGCAGCTGTCTTATAATTCAACATAAAATACTTAAACCATAGCTTTCAGTTTCTTACCTCTGTTAATGGGCTACTGATTGGAATGACTTTCATTCCTGGAGATTTTTGGGGATCTGGCAGTTTTTATTTTCAAGCAAGGAAAAGTACTAATTTTTTCTTTCTCCTTCAGTGAACACACTTCGTGTTATCTTCACCATTAGGTCTTTCCACTTCTATAGTGTAATAATATCATTGATTAGATAGAGCTAAATATACTCTACATGCATAGTTTGTATATCCCAGTAAAAGCAGGCTTATAGCATGAAATGTGGACCACTGCATTGTCACCACTGACAGCTGTTACGTTCTTTGCAAAGCATTTGGCTTCCATTTGTCCATGTCTTTGCTTTTTTGTATTGTACACTTTTTGCTGGCCTTGAGGCCCACAATCCACCTCCTTTAGAAATATAAAATTTTACCTGCATAAAGAAACTAAAGAAATGCACAGAAATGAAGGTTTTTGCTCAAACCATTATTTTCTCATAAATGTTCCAAACATCAAGGGACCTGATGGGGCAGGAAGCAGGTCAAATATTAATAAATACTAATATAGTATTCGAATTCTGAGAATTCACTGGAAGTAAGCATCACAAAGCTTAACTGCTTTCACAATTTCAGTTGAAAACTGTTTTAAAGCAGTACTGCAGTAGTGAATTATCACTAGTTTCTGCAGCATGGTTGAAGTTTGTCAGAGTGGCAAGTGAGAAGTCAGATGAGAGGAACAGTGTAAGCAGAAGACCTGCAGTTGACTTGGAAATTATTTTCATGATCATGATGAATCTCACAATACAGCTGTAATTTAACTTTTTTTTCAAAGTTACTTTTTGCAACCGTTCTTTCTTCAGAGCAGTCTCAGGAATGAAAGTGTTTGGTCGCACAGCATTCATCTAACAAAAAATACCTCTGTGATGTCATTTCAGGTTGTTTTTTTTTACAGAGTAAAGAGTGTGCCCTATAAAATCCACCTGGCACAAGACTGTCATACAAAGGGCCAGGGGATGAAGTGTGGTGCCTATAATATACTAGTTTTTACCTTGAGATCTGGGTTCAAATTGCAGGTTGATCACAAACGAAAAATGAGCACATAACACAAACTGCGGAGTTTGGCATGATTGCTCATCATGCATACGTGATGCCCAGGACTGAAACAGAAAGGAAGCTGCGAGTCAGAATTGGGGAGCACTGTCAGATCAGTCAAAGGAAGCTTGTGTAGCACCTTGCTCTCCATACTGAACTTCTAGCAGTACTAGGTTAGTGCAGGAGCACTAAACTTACCCACAGTCTTTGTTACCTGTTTGATCAAATATGACCAAGAACATTTAGTCCACTGATTAAATGGCATGACCAATGCATGTGTACTAAAACAGAATAATAAAAATAAACATGTTGAGACATCCAGTATCTGCACATGATCAATAAGCATTTTTAAAAGCAAAACATCACCATAACTATAAATGTTTGAATAATGTATATTCTCTAGGCAAGTCCATTTGTTTGCATAATGACTAATGACCTGCCAAAGACATCTACCAGTTATACAGATGTTGAGGAAGGTACCTTAAATGTAGACTTGTACATTGGAAGAGGCATGGGCATTTTTGGCCCAAGACAGTCAGTGCCTTTAAATTTTTATTTTATTTTATTTGTAAGTTTAAAGATCTGGGTTTGAGTGTCAGACATTTCATGGTTAATTACAGAGGTTCGTTAAAGGGAAGTTACAGAAGGCCACATTCACGCCTGGCGCTGTTAAAATGACATGCAGGCAAAGACGCGGTAGTGGGAAGGAGCCTGATACACCAGTGCGAATGGGAATCTGCTGTAGCTAGCCTCGTGCATGACAGGGGGCAAAATCCAGCCCTGTCATGCGTGAGCAAAGCCACGACAGCATCCCGTTCGACGCAGTAGAACCCTGTTCGCACCGGTGCCACTGTCGGCATTGGGCTCCTCCCCGCTGCTGCATCTGCCTGCGCATCAGGTGTGAATGTGGTATCTGTTACTCTTGTTGTACTGGTGTTGACCTTTATTTAAAGGTCTTTCATGAGGGTAACTGTCATGCATGTTTGTCCCAGGGACTGGATAAGGCTTTAAAATCTGCTGACACAAACTTAATTTGGTTCTCTTGCAGCTGGCTGTTAAATATATTTGCACACATGACTAAAATCACTTTGCCACTGATGGTTTCTGCTAGTCTGAAACGCAGGTGGGTGGAGATTCCAGAGTGACATGACACTGTCTAGCCTAACAGCTTTGGGTGATTGCGCAACCAAGCAAAGGGCTCCTTTCTCACTTTGTTTTCCCAAATGTATACGGTAGGATCCCTTCTGTGTAGATGTTGGCTAATGTTCCTGTGGTAGAATGTTTCTACGGGATCTGCTAATTTCTTATACTTCAGCTGTGCAGAGATGTTGACTGACCTATTTCAAAATTGTTCAGTGTTTCCAGAAATTTTGAAGGGTTTCATTTGTAAAATTGTGTGTCTTCCTCAAATTAGTAGGCCAAATGAGAAGTATGACTTGGTCATGCTAAAAGAACACTGTCAGGTTAAGAACCCAAGTTTCTAGTAATATCATTGATTATTAACACTCAGTTTGAAAACCTATTTTATTCTATCTTATTATTTGTACTGTTTGTACTGCTTATGTTCTATCGACATTTATTCGAGATGATTGTGTATAATTTATTTCCACACTAGCCTTGTGCACTAACACAGTGCTAGAATATTTGTGTTGCAAATGTTTATACAGGAATATAGTCATTTTCTTCCTATCATGAAGGCATTGTTTTGCAAACAAATTTTTAAAACCATCCTTTTATGAGTAAATTTTGTCAGTACAAATTTGAGAAGATAAGAAACCAACTCGCTAGTATTTATATACTGAAATTGCTACAGTTCAACACCTTTATTAAAAGTGACCATTTAAAGAATATAGTGTAAAAGTACTTTCCATGGGTTTTCAAATTTACTGCAATCATTAAATCGGGGTGGGGGTGGGGGGTGGAGCATGTCTGAAAGATTAGGTATCTGTACATACAGCTTCGGAAACTGAGCTAATCATTTATAACCGAACTGACTTCTTGCCAGGGAGACGTGCATTTCTCATGCAGTGTTCAGACTGCTGAGCCTAGGATTACAGTGCTAACTTTCTAATGGTGAGCTGCAAACATTAGCTGTGATCTAGTGATTTACACAACGTATGTCTATGAAGGGAGAACTATACGTGGTTTTTCCACAGGCTTTTTCATGAGTGGTTTGAAAGGAGATGGCCAGACATCATGTGCTTAAAATCATGTACAATTTGTATAAACTTCGGTATGTTGCCAAGACATGATCTTTCTGTTCTTTATTGTATTTTCTGTAAATATTCCTGGCGCTAAGATGTAAAGTAAAGGCAAACTGTAAATATGAAGATGTGAACTATGTTCCCCTGTCTCTAGTACTTTATCTCTTATTTGTTTAGGGAAGGAAGGCACAAAGGCTTATTTGTATTTATGCCAGTTCTTTGTCCAGAAAAAAAACACATCAAATACTGAATGTAACACAATTAGTCAAATAAATTTTAAAGATATTCTTATCTAGTAATTTTGTGGCTTTCAGTTTGTGAGCCAGTACATCCCTTTCTTTGGAAATATGAAGCAATTTGTATTAACATAACCAGGGATCGTGAAATATCAGTATGTAGGTTAGCTCTGACTGCAGTATTTGGTCCTATATGTAGGTTAAAAATTCCTCAAGTAAAGAATTGGGGAAATGAAAAAAATACCAGCACTAGGATCTGATTTATTTAATACTTTTTGCCGCACTTTGGTCTGTCTTTGAAAACTTACAGCTCAGAGAAGGCATGTGAAGCCTTTCTATGGGTAAAGCCGCATGAGACGTTAACCCACATTGGGCAACATTAGCGCCTGATGATGGTCTGCCTGGTGGCTGCCAGATATTCACCCGCTTCCACCCTGGGGCGGGTAGCTGACTGCTACGTGACGCGTCTGCTTGAGAAGGCTGGTAATGCATCATGGGCTACTGTTGTCCCACCTGGACTAATGTGGAATAACAGGCTGCCTCCTATCAGGCCCATCCTGTGCAGTCCTGTCCCAGGGCAAGGTCTGCCAGCACCATAGAGCTGTGGACAGAGTTCCCCATCCCTGTACACCCATGTCATGGCAGGATAGCGGGCGGGCCAGGTGGTGGGTGGCCTCAGCCCACCTCGGAGACGTGGCGTGGCTTGTGATGGCCGCCTGCCCAGTTTTCCTGTGGGGGAGGGGAGATAATTTGACCTGTACTTCTCGCCAGCCCAAAGTGTGATTGTGTTTGTCCTGGCTAAGGAGAGCAGGGGATCCAGCCAGCCCTGTCTTATGTGGTGTTACCTAAACTCTTCTGCTTTGCATTTCTGGGTGTGGTGAGTCATCTGGAAGGTTAATAAAATTATTCACCCACAAGTGCAGAACCTGTGTTCATTCCAGTGTTAATAATTAACTGGTAATTCTCTCCATTTCCACTTTCTCAGTAGTAATTTTATAACTGTGCTGTAGTGTGGTCTGTCACTAACACCTCATTACGTTTGTGCAGTAGTACAGCATTGTGTGTGCTGATTTATTTATGGTTAATTATAAACACGCTTCCCAGCTGAACAAAACCTACTTTGTGCTGCCTTGAACCTTTTTTTAAAATTTTTAATAAAGTCCTGCTTGTTGGCTGCTTCTCCACATTGCAAAATTGAGTAAACAGTGCGTTTTAGTGTGAAATTAATCTCTTACAGAAATTAACAATAGCCCTGAGCCCGAGTAGGGAGTGGCGGGGACGGCTGAGCAGGAGGAGATGGCACCACTAACTGAGAATTGTGGTGGTTTGGTCCATTCTAGCAACAATTGCTGGAGGCATTGGTAGCAACTTTGACTCAAATAGGGACTGCTTCACTGTGGGCACTCCCATCCGTCAGCATCTTTAGCACTCACCACTGGGACAGTCACTTACCAAATGGTGTCATTGTGGAGGGGTTACTTCTACATTTTCATGTTCTGCCCAGGCAAGGCATAGCTTGGGTAACTTTTCACTATGAACTACAAGTTCAAGGACTCCTAGAGTTTAAGGCCAGAAGGATCATCATCCTCTACTCCAGAAGTGAAGCACCTCCTGGGCCAATCCAGTCCGTGGTGGTGGATTTATTTGGCCCCTTTCAAAATCTTTAGTCTGGCTCATGGATGCAGTCCCATCGCTAAAGCTATGAAAGATTGAGCTTGGGGGGAGGTGGCAGAAATGAGGGGATGGATTCAGGGTATAGACCTGTTCTTTCCCCCATCCTGAGCACATCTCTTAAGCCCCTTTGTGTCCAGCTTGTATCCAGACCGTGGAAGCTTACACTAATTTTTTACTAAAGTGGCTCATAGGAGGGAGAGGGATCTCTTTCCCTAGACAGGGTAGACCCAAAGCTTTGTCCAGTTTGCCCAAGGCTTTCACTACTGTCGACTCTAGTTAGGTATGTTTATACAAACACCCATTCTTGGCTTAAAAATTCTCTAGCGATGGCAGGATTACTACACACTTGAGTAATCTTTTCCTGTGGCTGCCTGTTTAAAAATCTTCATTCCAGTGTTTGACGATCTTTGCTGGTGTCCTCTGCCCACTAGGCTTGTGCCCTGGGGAAGGCCCCGAGGGGGCTCCCCGGGGTGTTTTCCCCCCTTTGCTCTCCGGTAGGGGCCTTTGAAGGGGGGGAGGTGGCACCCCCTCCAAGCCTGGCCCCTTATCCGCGGGCTCTTGCCCGATCCTACCCTCCCCCGGCTCCGCCCGCCCCCCCGTGGCCTAAGGGCCCATACCCACGTTGCGCATGGGGTCTGCTCAGATACCCGTAAAACTACCCACCCCCCTTTCGGTGTTACCCTCCCCCGCCTCAGTCACTTCCCTCTTGCCGGGCCCGGATGCAGCTCCTGGAGTGGGTTGCGGCCGGTCGCGTTGGTCGGGCGTCGTGCAGGCGAGCGGATGAGGTCCGGGATTTCCCCGCGGAGTTTTGCCCCTAGGGTCGGGTTTCTCGCTGGCGAGGGTGCGCCCGTCCCTCCTTCGGCCTCCACGCTTTATCCGCCTTGCTGGCCCCGCCTCCTGTCGTCTCCAGCCCCGCCTCCTGACTCCAGCTGATTGCCACGGCGTCCGCGGTGCAAGGGGCGGAGTCCCAGTCGCCGCTCCAAGCTCCGTCCTCCCTGCCGGCTGTCTGCTCCTCTCCTCGGGCCCCACACACCCCCGCCGGCAAGAGCCCGGCCGGGGCTGACCGGATGTCAGGGGCGGACGGGCCCTGTCGTGAGAAAAAGTCTGCATTACCGTGGCATTGGCCGGCCCGATGAGTAATCGTAAAGCTAAATGGCTGTAGGGCCAGGTACCAGCGCATTAGCCTAGCATTATTGTCCTTCATGGCTGCCAACCACTGCAAGGGGGCGTGGTCGGTGACCACTTGGAAAGGGGTGCCCGCTAGGTAATACCGTAGGGCCCTCACAGCCCAATGGACCGCTAACGCCTCCTTTTCGATGGTCGCATAGGCCCGTTCTCTTAAGTCCAACTTTCGGCTAATATATGCAACCGGGTGTTCTTCGCCCTCCACTACCTGCGAGAGGACAGCCCCCAACCCCACGTTGGAAGCGTCTGTCTGCAAGACAAAGGGTAGTGCAAAGTCCGGGCTATACAGGACCGGGACTCTGCATAACCTCTGCTTCAGCGTAAAGAAGGCCCTCTTTCCTTCCTCCATCCACTGTATCACTCGGGGTTGGGTTTTCCTTGTCAACTCTGTCAGGGGAGTGGCTATGGTCGCGAAGTGGGGTACATGTTTCCGGTAATACCCGGTTAGGCCCAGGAATTGCTGGATCTGGACCTTGGTGTTAGGTAACCCCCAGTCTCATAGGGCGCATATCTTTTCCCATACAGGGCGGGCCCGCCTCTTTCCTACCATGTAGCCTAGGTACTGCACTTCCTGTAGGCCCACTTTACACTTTTTTGGGTTGGCTGTCAGCCCGGCCGCCTTCAACGCCTGGGCTATAGCCCCCAGATGGTGGAGGTGTTCCTCCCAGGAGTGGCTAAATATCACAATATCATCGCTATAGGCCGCGGCATACCCCTCGTGCCCCCTTAAGACCCAGTCCATCAACCTCTGGAAGGCAGCCGCGGCCCCATGTAACCCGAAGGGCATTCTGACAAATTGGAACAGGCCTAAATGGGTTGCGAAGGCTGTCTCTTCCCTGGCCTCTTCTGTGAGAGGGATCTGCCAATACCCTTTGGTAAGGTCTAGAGTGGACAAATAGGTGGCCCTCCCTATGGTTTCTAACAAGGTGTCCACCCTAGGCATGGGTTAGGCATCGAACCGGGAGATCGCGTTAACTTTCCGGAAATCTATACAAAACCGGGTGGTCCCGTCAGGCTTGCCCACCAACACGGGTTGGCTCCTCCAGGTGGAGTAGGACTCCTCTATTACGCCTAAGGCCAGCATATCCTTAACCTCCTGCTCCACTATACGCCACTTATGGGGGGATGTTCGCCGGGGGGGCTCCCTAATCACCCACCCAGCCTCCGTCCGAATCTCGTGGCGGATTAGGGGGGTGTACCCCGGTCGGTCTGTGAACACCTCCGGGTAGCTGTCTATCAGCCGGCCCACTTGGGCCTTCTGCCTCGTTGTCAGCATCTCCCCGATGCGGACGCCCCTCCCGGGGTCTACGCTTTCCTCCGGCCCCTCCCCCAATGAGGAATCCTCCGGGTTCCCCTGCCCTTCTCTTTCTTGCCATTCTTTCAGAAGATTGATATGATATGTCTGGCTTTCTGGCTTCCTCCCGGGCTGCCGGACCACATAATTCACATCCCCCACTTTCGCTTCTACTTCATAAGGGCCCTGCCATGTGGCCAAAAGCTTTGAATCGCACGTGGGCAGCAATACCAGTACCCTTTGCCCTGGCTGCAGATGCCGTAGCTTGGCTTTTCGGTCATACCCTTGTTTCTGTCTCTGCTGGGCCTCCTTCAAATGCTCCTGGGCGAAGGTGGCCACTCGGGTTAACCTGTCGCGTAGTTGCGTGATATACTGGATTTGATTCACGGGTTCACTCCCAGGTGTTTCCCAGGCCTCCTTGACCATGTCTAACAACCCCCGGGGTTGTCTCCCATACACCAGCTCAAAGGGTGAAAATCCCAGGGAACTCTGAGGAACCTCCCTATACGCGAACAGGAGGGCCGGCAACAACGTGGCCCAGGCTCTTGGTTCCTCCCTTACGAAGCGCCTCAACATCCCCTTTAGGGTCTGGTTGAAGCGCTCCACCAACCCGTCGGTCTGGGGGTGGTACACTGAGGTTTTCAGGTGTTTTACCTTTAACAGCTTACGCAACTGCTTTCTTATATTCCCTGTGAAATTCGTCCCCTGGTCGGTGATCAGGGCCCGGGGGAATCCGACTGTCGAGAATATGGTCAGCAACTCCTTTGCCACCACCGGTGCCTTTATGGATCGGAGGGCTATAACCTCGGGATATCGGGTGGCGTAGTCGACTACCACCATAATATATCTATGCCCTTCCGAGGAGGGTTCTAAGGGTCCCACCATATCCATCCCTATCCTCTCAAAGGGGACTCCTATTATGGGTAGGGGAATCAAGGGCGCGGGAGCCACCTTCCGCTTGGAGGTGACCTGACAATCGGGGCACGAGGTACAAAACCTCCGTACTTCCTCTCGTATGCCGGGCCAGTAGAACCAGGCAACGATCCGGGCCAGTGTCTTATCAGTTCCCCAATGCCCCCCACAAGGGTTCTCATGCGTGAGCTGGAGGAGGCCCCTCCTTGCGGGTTGGGGTACTACCAGCTGGTAGACCTCATCGCCCGTGCCTTCCGCCTGATTCACCCTATACAACTGGTCCTGTATTAATTCGAACCGGGGGTATCGGGGCCGGCCCCCTTCTGCCCTTTCTACCCCGTTGATCACCTCGACCTGCTCATATGCCCTCTGTAACACCGGGTCCTCCCTTTGGGTCTTAATGATTTCCTCCAGGCTTACCAGCCATAGGGGTTCGCCGGGCATTGACGGAGGCCTTCCCTGGTGTGGTCTTGCTTCCTCTGTTGGGGTAAGCTTGTCCTCTTCTTCCCTCAAATACCCCTCCGGGCGCTTCAGTAGCTCTGCCCTGTGTGGCCAATCTCGGCCTACCACTATGGCGTAAGCTAATCCCGGGACAACCCCTACCCTTTTTGGTACTCCCTTACCCTCTACCCACAGATGTACCAGGCAAGTGGGGTAGGGTTTAATGTCGCCATGGACACATCTGAGCTCAATATAGGGGCGTCCCCACCGGGTCAAACCTTGTATGCCTTCCCGTACCAAGGTGTGGGTGCACCCTGTGTCCAATAGGGCCTTATACTCTCTCCCGCCTATCCAAGCGGAGACCAGATGGTCTGGTTTTTCCTGCTCTAGGCCCACCCCGAGCCAACCTTCTGCATACATGCAGTCCATCATGGGACAGTCCCTCCGGAAGTGTCCCAGCTTCCCACACTGGAAGCAGAGCCGGGGGTCGGCCAACCCCCCCAGGCTCCCGGTAACCCCTGGGAGTACCTTAGCTCTAGGGTCACCCCCCGTGAATCCCCTAGGGGTCAGAGGCCTCCCCGGGCCCCCGAGCTTCCTCCCTTTCAATCCTTTAGGGCTCTCTCGCTTTGCCTCCCTCCCCCCTAAGTCGGGGGGCCCCGCTTCTTTCCCCATGGTGCCCCATAGTGTCCCTTTTCCTCTTTTCCCTATCTCCCGCATTCCCTGGGCCGCTTCGAAAATTTCGTAATTCTCCATTAAGGAGGTGGCGTCCTCCAAGGTTGTCGGGCGGTGATGGGATACCCAGACCCTTCCCCCCGGTGGTAAAATTTGGATAAACTGCTCTACCATAATCAGCTCCAATATTTCCGCCGACGTTCGGGCCTGGGGTTTTAGCCACGGGGTGGCGTGTGTCCTCAGCAGTTGTGCCGTACTGCGAGCGCTGGAGGAGGTGGTATACCTCTCCTCCCTAAAACGCTTGCGGTAGGTTTCTTCGGAGATGTCCAAGCCCCTGAGTATGGCCAGCTTGACCTTGGGGAAGTCCGCCGCTTCCACGGGGTCCATCCGGTCATATATAGCCTGGGCAGTTCCCGACAGCACCGGGGCCAAGAAGAGGGCCCGCTAGATCTACCAGCCATTTGGCCGCCACCGCGATTCTTTCGAAGACATTGAGGAAGGCCTCGGGATCATCGGTGGGGGTCATTTTAGATAGCCAGAGTTGGGGGTTCCTAGCATTAGCTACGCTCTCCGTCATCGCTGTCAACGCGGGGGCCATGAGGGCCGTTAACTGTTCCGTTAGTCTTGTCTGGGAGGTCACCTGGGCGTTGGCCACCTCTGCGGACAGCTGCTGGAAGAACCCCTGCTGTCTCTCCATTTGCACCTGGTGGGCCTCTACCACCCATTGGAGGAGCCCCTCCCCTGCGAGAGGGTTGGTGTTGGAGCGGGCCTCCATGGGGCCTCCTGGTTGCCCCTTCAGGTCAACCCTGCCGACTACGCCAGTTGTCCTCTGCCCACTAGGCTTGTGCCCCGGGGAAGGCCCCGAGGGGGCTCCCCGGGGTGTTTTTCCCCCTTTGCTCTCCGGTAGGGGCCTTTGAAGGGGGGGAGGTGGCACCCCCTCCAAGCCTGGCCCCTTATCCGCGGGCTCTTGCCCGATCCTACCCTCCCCCGGCTCCGCCCGCCCCCCCGTGGCCTAAGGGCCCATACCCACGTTGCGCATGGGGTCTGCTCAGATACCCGTAAAACTACCCACCCCCCTTTCGGTGTTACCCTCCCCCGCCTCAGTCACTTCCCTCTTGCCGGGCCCGGATGCAGCTCCTGGAGTGGGTTGCGGCCGGTCGCGTTGGTCGGGCGTCGTGCAGGCGAGCGGATGAGGTCCGGGATTTCCCCGCGGAGTTTTGCCCCTAGGGTCGGGTTTCTCGCTGGCGAGGGTGCGCCCGTCCCTCCTTCGGCCTCCACGCTTTATCCGCCTTGCTGGCCCCGCCTCCTGTCGTCTCCAGCCCCGCCTCCTGACTCCAGCTGATTGCCACGGCGTCCGCGGCGCAAGGGGCGGGGTCCCAGTCACCGCTCCAGGCTCCGTCCTCCCGGCCGGCTGTCTGCTCCTCTCCTCGGGCCCCACAGCTGGCTTCAGCTTCCAGATACTGGATCCCTTATGACTGTCTGTCTGAAAGATCGGAGTCTCTCTTCTACGATCAGAACTCTCCTCCCTGTGTAGGTACCTATTGGCTGTGATCAAGTCACTGCTTACCCTTCTCTGGGATAAACTAAATAGGCTGAGCTCCTTCAGTGGAAAGTATGTATTCCAATAGCACAGCTTGTCTCTGAAAAATGTCTAGTCTGCAGAATCCAAGACACCAGACTTTGACACAGTAGTCAAGTAATGGTCTTGATAATACTCTGCAGAGTATTATCTCCTTTTCAATAGCTCCCTGCTAAAGCATTCAAGCATGATTAGTTCTCTTTGGGTGTTACCTGGTGTGGGCTATCATCTCATTTGTTGAGTGTCCACCCACCTGCTTATTTGGTGTTCGCCCCCACTCACTGCAGGGTCCTGGAGAATGTGGAACATGCTGTGCAAGTCAATGCATACTAATGTGCACCCACATATCCCGACAATTAGGTTGTGTTGAGCATTCTCCAGCACCATAGAGTTGCAGACAAAAAGCCTAGTGTTCTGAGGAGTGACTACCCCCAGCCCCTCTTGCTCTTACTGCCATGTATGTAATATACGCCTTTAAATACCCATCACACCACTTTAAACGTGTTCTCCATGCTCATGCTGGTTGGCAGTATGTGCCTGACACTTGCTCTTTCCTAGCAGCTGCATTCTCCAGAACGACTTGCAGAGGATTGCCATCACTGGAACCATGGTTTATATTGACAGCCAGGCACCAACCAGCACCACTACCTTCACCGTGCAATCTCAGGTACTCACTTCCTACAGATCCACCCGCCAATGATACATTCACTGGACCAAAGAGGAGAACAAGACCTTGATCGCGCTATGGAGTGAGAAGAAGGTACAATACACCCTGGTTAAAGTGCTACAGGAACAAGGTGGTGTTCCAGGAGATCTCTGCCCAAATGACTCTTCAGGGCTACAACCAGGATGTGGATCAATGCCAACAACGGACCAAAGACTTGAGGCGCAGATATAAGGAGATCTGAGTCAACAACTTTGCCTCCAGCTGCCGGAAGCAAACATCACCCTACTACAAGCTCATGGACAGGTACCTGTGTGCGGATGGAGCCATCATCTCATCCCGCCTGTATGGCTGTGCCTTCGTCAGGGGCCAGAAGCAGGTGTATACAGCTCCCCTCAACTACCCATGCTTGCTTTGGCTGCTCCAGTTCCCAACCCCTTCTGCTGCTGCACTCACCCCATCCTCTCCAAGAGCCATGACTACTGGAGGACATCCTTCATTGCTACCCTGGAGTCCCCAGAGCCAGGTCGGTGTTGACATGGACACAAAGTATCTCGCAGTCTATCTCCCCCCCCACCCCTGTTCCATCTTGAGAGCCAGCCTTTGTTCAAGAAGCCACCCGAAGTCCTGGTCAAGAACACGGAGGACCCAGAAGCCACCTTTTTATGGAGAAGGCTGTGGAGGAGAAGAGTAAGTTAATGCACGTGTAGCAGGTGGGGGTGGGTGGTTGTGTTTATACAGCTCCATGGTAAAGGCTTTCATTTATTGTTGTTTCATTATCTTTTCCATTGTTTACTGTGTTGATGGGTTGTCATGAGACCATGGAGGAGGAGCCAGAAAGTCACTGGGAAGCAGGCCCAGAGGATGTGAATGGTAGGCGCAGGGGAGGGGCAGAAATATGGCAGGTGGGGGGAAGGCAACATGGGCCCCAAGAGGATAGGAATTGCAACATGGCAGTCTGGCATCAAGGGTGTGGAAACATGAAAGCATGGCACAAGAGGGTGGGGGGGAAATGGTGTACCAATGACGGTGGGGCATCATGGTGCAAATGGTAGTGGTTGGTTTCGGTATGTTTCTTGTTCCCTTAGAGTGATCACAGGAAGATGGCCAAACCTCACTGGGATCCCACCACTACAGGAACCACTCCAGCATCCACAGAGACCAGGTGCTCTCCCCTCCCCTTTGGTGGCCCCGACTTAATAATTGGGCGGTTGGCTGGCAAAAATATCAGGCTGGGAAGTTGGGTGGGGTAGTATGAATTAATGGCTTTGCTTGTTGCCTTGCTGCAGGTCCATTGCAACATGCGCACGCAGAACCTTGCACTACAAGCGCCCAAAGGAACCAGGCCTTGTGGGTCTGCAATCAGCAGCGCAGGGAGGATTTGGTCCAGGAACTACTCATGGAGACCACGTGGCAGGCAGGCAAGATCTGAGACATGATACAGGGCATGTCCATAGGTAACTGCTGCAGCAGAACGCAAGGCTTTTGCTGAGAAGGCTCACCTGGACTGCTCTGGGCAGGATCGGAACTGGGCTTGCCTCTGGCTGCAGTCTGAGCAGTCGGGCAGTGTGATTGAGCCAGTGAGCAAGGACATGAGTGAAATGTGAGCATAGATGCAAAACAACCTATCCTAGTCCATTCAGCTCGAGACCTCCCTGCTGGAGCATGTTGCTATTGTAACAGCAAGCATTGTTACCCAGAGCCAGGCACCATTTCCCAACCCCCATTGGCTATTCATTCCCTTGTAGGGAGAACTAGACGCCTGCGCTCTAATCCCCAGGGAAAGCACCCAAACCCACTCTGCAGTGTGACCACGTCAGAGAACAGTGCCTGAGCTAGGCACATCTCCACCCACCAATCATTCCGACATGTCTTCCATGGACATGCCCCTTCAACTGGAATCACAGGAGGAGGATCAAGAAAATGCCCCACTGCCTCCACCCCCCACCCAAGAGAGCATGCCAAACACTTACCCCAAGAGGAGCAGGCATAAAAAATAATAATTTTATGGTTGTGTAACTAAGTTATCTTTTTTTTTTTTTTATAAACTATGATTTCTGTCCTGCTTTGGGGATAAAGAGGGATGTTTTGGGAGGGGATGCAGGTAATGGGGGCTTTGAGGTGTGCCCATTGGAAGGGAAGGGGGAAGGGAAAGGCCCCCTGGTCATGCATTTGTGGGAGAGGAGGCCTCTGTTTGGTGGCCATGGGGAAGTAGGAATGGGCGAACAGATCGTGGTTCGAGTTCAGCCATTCGGTTCGGCTGCGTTCGTTTCGTCCGTTCGGTTCGCCCGTTCGGTTTGGTTCGTCAGTTCGAATGTTCGGCCATTCGGTGGTTCGGATCGAACGTTGAGTTCGGATTCGGGATTCGGTTCGGTCGGGATAGGTTCGGTCTTTAGTTCGGTGCAATCGGGAACTGAAAATGACATTTAGTTTTTGAAATAAAAGGAAAAAACTAAAAAACATATTTCTGGCCATAACATTTTTGTTTCTTATTACTTTTTGATGATATTTAGGGAGATTGTACCCCCCAATGGAGCGCACCAAGTAGACCAACATTCGGAACGATTAGATAAAGGAAACTGATTTCAGAAGCAATTGAATATTGTGATTTTAAGAAAAGCTCCATACACATTCATGACTACAACTTCTTTATCTTGCATCCAATGTTCATGAAACTTGTGCATATTACATCCCTCTATATGCTTAATATTTCTGCCAATTTTAGGAAAGAGTGGATAAAGGGTCCCAAGGGTATAAGACATTAACCTGAAAATACATTTCCAGCTGTTACATTTTGATATTCCATTCTGTTTACAGGATATTTGACAGGAATGTATCAAATACCGTTCCTGCTATTTCAGCAAATGTACAGGAGATTTTGATAAAGGGAACCACTTCTGTTGGCCAATTTGCATCACAAACCGATCTTATACCACAGTGACATAAGAGAATCCCAGGCATAGGCCCCTTCTCTACATTTGTTGTACAGGCATATAAAATTGAGACCCTTTATAATATCTCTCTGATATTTGGCAGAGATGATCATGAAAGTGAAATATATAGTCCTGCCAAATTTCATGTACACTGGTTGGACTACAAAGATGTTATAATCAGACATACATTTATTTGTTAATTGCTTATACCACCAAGACCTTTTGTCCAATCCTTCTGAAATTTGGCAAAGATAGTTACTATGGGAAGGGGTATAAACTTAACATGTTTCACCTACATTAGATGTGAGGCAAAGAAGTTACAGCTAAGAATGTATATGTAGAATATTGCAAAATACAATAATGCAACTGCTTCTAAAATCGGATTCCTTTATCCAATTGTTTTGATATTTGGTGCACATAATGAGTTCTATTGAAGGTAGAGGCACCCCAAATTTCAGCCACATAGCTTAAAAAACAAAAAAGTTACAGCCGATAATGTGTTTTCCATTGAAACCAATGGAAATTCAATTCCGAACTCACCGAACGCATCCGAACCGAACGTTCGAATTCGAGTTCGGTTCGACCGTTCGGTTCGGTTGACCGAACTATTCGAGTTCGGTCCGAACTCCGAACTTCCGAACCGCGTTTGCCCATCCCTATGGGGAAGGGCAATAGTAACCTCACAGGGAAGAGTCTCCTTCTGCGTGCTACTGGATATAGGGATCCCACAGAGAAAGGCTCTGCAACTTTTTAATGAAGTTCATTCACTTTTCATAAACCTTTTGTGCTTCCTTTTTTTAACAAAAAGAGTGACATTTTAAAGCGGGGGGGAGGGTTGAAGGATGTTTGGTGGGGAATGACAATGGGAACCTCACAAGGAATGCTGGCAGCCAGCTACTGCAGGAATCATAATAAGAAACGCACAGTGAAAGGCAACTGGCCAGGTGCTAAGGGAATGGCAACAGGGACCCTACATGGAAAAGCCATCACCAAAGTGCAAAGGGAAGGGTGATAGAGACCTCTAGCCAGGCAATGCGTAGGTGGAGTGGAACCTGGGTGGGGGAAGGCAACCAGCCAGGTGCTAAGGGAATGGTCATAGGGACCCCACGGGGAAAAGACACCTATCGGGAAATTAGCAGAGGGGATTAGGACACGAGAAAAAGGAAGCTAGCCTGCTACTGGGGGGAAATGGGTGGGCAGAAGGAAACAGAGAAGATACATTTTGAAATGCTTTATTGTTTAAAAAACATGAACTTTGAATCATGAGAAAGTCGCTGATGGTGGGTGTTGTGAACATTCCAGTTGATGTGCCGGCACAGTGCTTCCCAGATATCTCCAGCTATATGCTGCTCTGCTTGGTTCAATTTATCACAAAACAGGGGCATGGGTTCACAGGAATGAAATGGTGGGTCTCCAATGCAGCCCCACCGGTCTTGCAGATGTGGAGAACATAGGCGGCAGTAGTTAGCAGTGACACGGTCTCCAGCTGGAAATCAGTTCTGGTCACGATTGATTACCAGTACTGCTTTAAAAACCCAAAAGCGCTCTCCACAACAGAGCATGTGGCACTCAGCTGCCAGCTAAAGAACTTTTGCTCCGAGGTGTAGGCAACACTGTATACCTTCATGAACCACGGTTTCAGTGGGTAGGCAGGGTTCCCAACAACAACCGGCCACATGAGCACCCTCTCAATACATGTTTCCATGGAGGGCCCAAAGTCTCCCGTGTACATGTAGCCAAAGAAGGGAGACAGGGAAGATGCAGACATAGTTTTTCCAGGACCACCTGGTCAGTACTTCCATAAAATGAGCACGGTGGTCCACTGTGACCTGAAGAATGATGAAGAAAAACTCTTTCCAGTTCAGGTAGTTGTCCTTGCTATGGGGTGGGCAGATGATGGTGATATGGCTCCCATTGATTGCCCCTATGCAGTTCAGGAACTCCTGCTGCTGAAAGCCCTCCATGGTAACACACTTCTCAACAGGAATTGGCAACTGCATCACCATGCTCTGTTTCACCAGTTGAGGCCTGATGATCTTGGCTATCAGCAGGATGAGGCAATGGGGCATCCTGAAGTTGGAGATGTGCTCCTGGAGATGCTGAGTGGAGCACATCCTCCCACCAGTCTGTGCTTTTCTTCTTCACACAGACAATCCTCTTTGTGGGAACAACCCTGTGCATGATGTTGGTGATTTCAGAAGCATCTGTCAACAGGAGCCTCTCACCGAGCCCCTCTGTGGCTCCAATCTTCCCCAGCGTGGTCTGTTGATGGTGGAGGTAGGCAACTTCATGGCACCAAAGCAGAACCCACCTCTGTGGTGTGGCGTGCCCCGCAATCCTGGCCGCCAAGCAAGCGAGCCTTTCTCTTCAGTGACAACATATCAAGCCAATGACAGCAGTAGGCTTGAATCTGAATCTCTTGCAGGTTCTGTTCAACAACAGAAAGGGAGACCTGGAGTGCAATAACAAGTATGAGGAAGTTTTCTGTATGCATCACCGTGGCTGCAGTTCTGGTGTCTGTGAACTCTGCAGACCATGCACCAAGTGTTTTGGACAGCTTCAAGAGATGGAATGACGCTTAGCATGGATTGGCTGCCTGCTACACATGAACTGCTATTGGCTACAATTAGTCATATGGCCTTATAGAACTTGCTGAGTGTCAAGCATGCGCTCCTGTTGGCTGCTATTGGTCCCATACCAATATAGGCTGGCTGTTGGGTGAGAGAGCTTTTTCTAAGCTTAGCCTAGATGTGTGTGTTTTGCTGCACCTGCACTGCCAATCCAGGTGTCTATTTAACTGCATAGACATCCCTGTCACGTGCACACACCAACTCAACTAAAAACGTTAGATTAGCTAACACAGGCATTCTCAACCTGGTGCTCGGGAGCACCAGCGTGCTCAGGCAATGTGCGAAAGTGCTCCCCAAGCCAGCTGGCAGCAGTGCTTGGGTGCACTTTTAAGCAGTCCTCCATCCAGTAAAGTCTGTGTGAGCTGGGATTACTTGGATAATTACCTCAATTTCCATTGACTTGAATTAAATTTAATTGCAGAGGGGAAACTTAATTTATGCAAATCATTCATGTAAATTATGCAGGGCTCCCAAGTAGCCACGTCACTCCAGTGCTCATGACTGGGAAAAGGTTGAGAACCCCCGAGCTAGCACCACGGCACCATGCAATTTTTAAATTGGAGTGGTGGGAACAACTGTCTGTATGTTAACAAACGAAGGGCAGTTGTGGGGATCTGCAAGGCAATGAAGGTCCCTGCTCAGAAGGAATGTGGGAGCAGAGCAGGGACACAATTACTGATTGCTTAAAAGTGACTCGTCATTTTTTATTCTTGAAAGTTATGACTTTTGCTTGCAGCAAACATGACGTGTCATGCCATAGAAAGCTGCTGCTGCGGCTTATTTTTCTGGGGCAGTGGAATGGATTTCATCAGTGGGTCTGTGGCCAGCCAGGGTATCCAGACCAGAGAAGTTGGGGGTGATGGATACCCTGGCCTTTGCTGACATTTGGATGAGGCCTGATGTACAGGGAGAACTGTTAGACCCGTCCTCTGAGACAGCCAGTACATACACAAAATGACACATGCACACAATAGGGTATTATGTATGCATGATGGAGTGTAGACATGCAACCCTACTACGGTTTCATGTTCTGCAGAATGGGAGCCCCAGATGAGATGAGAGACTGGGATGCGAATGAGTTTGTGACTTTTCTTGACGTTTGTGCACTGCCAGAAGTAAGGCAGTCACTAACTGAGTCTGGACCTTCCTTGCTGTTTTTTCTCATCACTGTGAGGCGATACCCACAGGGCCACCTTGATCAGATCACAGAGATTAATTTCTTTGGGGAAAAAGGTGACTTGAGGTACAGCGAATGTGAACTGACTGTAGCAGAGCTTGTTGCCCTATATGAGATTTGGACACTTGAAGTGTAGAGCACCCTTGTGAGTGGGGATGTTTTCTGCCCACACTATACTACAGGGCCCCGATTCTTCTGCAAAATGTTTTCTGAAATTCTGCGACCCAATAAAGTTACAAAACAAGTCTAGTAAAATTAAAAATGAGTTCTTTATTTATTTGCAGTACTGACATCTTTATAATTAAAACAAAACATTTATTTGCATTACCATATTTTACAGTCCAGCAAGTTAAAATAAGACATTTATTTATTTGCATTAAAACACATGAAAACAGATCCCTTGAGATTGTTCTCTGCATGGCAATGCAGAGGGCACAGCAGGAAAGGAAACCCACCCCCAAAACACACATGGCAATGCAGAGGGCACAGCAGGAAAGGAAACCCACCCCCAAAACACATGGCAATGCAGAGCTTGCAGCAGGAATCCCCCACCCAAACACACATGGCAATGCAGAGCTCGCAGCGGGAATCCCCCACCCAGGAGGACACCCACCCACCCCAACCACCTGTGTACCTTACGACTGGAGCAGGCGGTGACGGTGATCCCTGGAGCGGCAGCCGGGTCCCTCGGCGGTTGGGTCGAGTACCTCGGCAGTGGTGGCGGCGGTGATCCCTAGAGCGGTGGACTCAGCAGCGGTCTCTTCCTCAATGAAGAAGTGGCTTGGTAAGTGGCAGGGTCTAGGACCTGCTTTATAAAGGCCGCGCAAGCCCCTGATTGGCTTGTGGCCTGAATAAAGCAGATTCTGGATTGGCTCACTGCCAGCGAAGGGAAATTCCATGGGGATTTCCCCAGTTTCTGCGCTAATCCTGCCTAGGGCAGGATTCTGCGCAAATCCCACGAATTGTGGGAGCGCAGAAGAATCGGGGCCTTGACTATATGGTGATGCTGATAGGGGAGGTATAAGAGGTGCGTGTTTGACTGGGGGTTTTATGCAAACCAAGAGGGATTTCTAACACCTGTTGGCAAGATGCCAATGAAACTGTGTGCTGCTTCCTGTAAGTCCCCTGCATATGTGGGGGGAGGAAGGGGGACTGGGTTGGAGAGGATTGGGTACAGCCCGCTGGTGAGAGAGGGGGGTTTGACCCAATAAGGGTGGGGGGGTTCTGGTCTCCCTGTAAGAGGGGGGACTAGGGAAGGGTGGATATGGAAGGGGTCAAGGGAGGGAGGGTGTTTCCTCGGGGGTCCGGTGTGACAACCACTGGGGGGGAGGGGGCCGAGGGGGTGTCCACAGCCATTAGGGTTGTGATGGACTGGTGTAATTATGGTCTCTCTGGGAGGCAGAGAACAACTGTGAGGAAGGACAGGTGCCTAGTTACTGTCCCTTGCACAGGCCCCCAGGCAGGTGATGCAGGGATCAAGATTGGAGGAGCCCCTGGTCTGGAGTTGTTGCTCTTGAATGCGAGGTCGGTCAGTAATAAATCAACATCAATCCGGGAGTTGATCTTGGATCTATCAGCTGATCTCGTATGTATTACAGAGACCTGGCTGGACAATGAGTTGAGGCCGATATTGACTGACCTTGTTCCAGCCGGGTACTCTGTGCAGCACCAGCCGAGATCAGAGGGGCGGGGAGGCGGTGTAGCTGTTGTTTTTAAGGACACTTGGTCTGTGAGGCAGTATCCTGTGTGCAGACCATCTTGGGCATGGAGGGGATCCACCTTGTGATCAATTTGGCAGGAGACTGATTAGGGTTGCTTTTGGCATACCACACACCTACCTGTACCGCAGCATCCCTACACGTTCTAGCGGAATTGGTATTGGAGGTGGTCTTGCGATCCCCAAAGACTTTGGTCCTGGGGGACTTCAATATTCACACTGATGCCCATTTAGGGGGAACAGAGTGTGAGCTCATGGATGCCATGACAACCATGGGACTGTCTCTCAGAGGGTTAAGGGCCTGACATATGAGGGGGGACATACCCTTGACCTGATGTTCTGCACCGGCTTTGATGCGAGGGATCTGGTGGTGGGGGATGTAGTAGCTTTACCCCTATCATGGACGGATCATTACCTTCTCCAGACCAGTCTCCTGGCGCATGTCTGCCCCCAGAAAGGTGCAGGGCCAGTTTGTTGGGTCTGCCCCTGGAGACTTATGGAACCAGAGAGGTTCCGGAATGCTTTTGGGGAAATGCCTTCCGACCTTGCTGATCATTCACTCGATGACCTCACAGCCTTCTGGAACAGCTTGTTGGCTGAGGCTATCGACCGAACAGCTTCCAAGCATTCGCTTCCAGAAAGCCGATGGCGGGGGTCGCCATTGTTCACGGAGGACCTGCGCCGGATGAATAAGATGGACGGCGGTTGGAGTGACAGTGGCACCGAACTCAAACTAGCTTTATGCTGCAATCAGCTTCAGTATAAGAGCTTATGCTGTTGCAGTGAAGGCAGCAAAGAAACAGTTTTTTGCTGCCCTCATTGCATCTGCAAAGTCACATCCAGCGGAGCTTTTTCAGGTGGTGCAGTGGCTGGTCAGTCTGGTCTCTCTCCGCCTCGAACTGGAATTTTCCAGTGTCATGTTTGCTGTGACATGTTTGCTGACTTTTTTGTGGATAAAATCACTCAGATTCACCACGAACTCGATGCTGTGCTTATGACAGTGGGTGAATCAAAGGTACGGGAAGCCCCGCCATGTCTGTTGTTGTGGAATCAGTTTCAGAGGGTGTCGCCCGCTAATGCGGGGGAAGACCTTCAGACCGTTTGGGCCACCTGTTGTGAACTAGATCCATGCCCGTCCTGGCTGGTGAAGACCAGCCGGGAGACGTTAGGGCTGTTGCTGACGGGGGTGGTCAGTGCCTCCCTTAGGGAGGGTAGAGTGCCGAGCTGCCTCAAAGAGGTGGTGGTGCGGCCTCTACTCAAGAAGCCATCTTTGAATGTTGGCTCCCTGGCCAGCTATCGGCCAGTCTCTAATCTTCCCTTTTTAGGGAAGGTTATTTAACGGGTGGCAGCCTGGCGGTTACAGGGGCATCTGGACCAGGTCAGTTTTCTTGATCCCTCGCAGTCTCGTTTTTGCCTTGGTTTTGGCACAAAGACGGCACTTGTGGCCTTGGTCGATGACCTACACCATGAATTGGATCAGGGCAGATCGTCAATTTTAATCTTACTGGATCTGTCGGCATTCTATACCTTTGATCATGAGATGTTGGTGACGAGGCTGTGGGACCGGACAGGGGTGAGTGGAATTGTTCTTGAATGGTTCCGCTCTTTCCTGACAGGGAGAACTCAGCGGGTGGTTCTTGGAGAATGTTCATCTCCCCGGGATCTCATGTGTGGAGTCCCACAGGGTTCTATTCTGCCTCCTCTCCTGTTCAACGTGTATATGCAACCCTTGGGTGAGGTCATGAGAGGGTTCGGCATCCAATGTCATAAGTACGCCGATGATACACAACTCTACCTCTCATTTTCTGGAGACCCAGGCCCAGCAGTCTCGGTGCTTACTCAGTGCCTAGCAGCTGTGGGGGACTGGATGAGGACGAGCCGTCTGAGGCTGGATCCTGACAAGACGAAGGTGATGTTGGTGGGTAGGGCTGGGGTGGTGGTGGCTCCCATCATTGGCGGGGTCTGCCCCCCCGGCCGCTCAAGTTCATAGTCTGGGGGTGCTCCTCAACCCGCAGCTCCACTTGGATTGTCAGGTGGAAGCTGTGGCGAGGGGAGCATTTTGCCAATTACATCTGGTGCAATGGCTGCGGCCGTATGTCTCAGGCTCTGATCTGGCCACCATCATCCATGCTTTCATTACCTCTCAACTGGACGACTCTAATGCGCTCTACATAGGGCTACCCTTGATGACTGTCTGGAGGTTGCAGCTGGTGCAGAATGCGGCGGCTCGTCTCCTAATGGAGACGGACTGCCGTGACCACATCACACCTGTGCTCCATACTCTGCACTGGCTGCCTATTGTCTTTCAGGCCCAATTCAAGGTGTTGGTTATGACCTATAAAGCCCTAAACGGCTTGGGTCCTGCTTACCTGCAAGACCGCCTCAGGCCCCGGGTCATTTTACGGCCCTTGCGGTCGGCCAGGGGCGCCTGACTCGAAGTCCCCTGGGTATGCCAGGTGGCGACAGCAGAGAGAGCGTCTTTGGTGGCCACACCTCGACTGTGGAACTCCCTCCCGTTGGAGGCCCGTCTGTCCCTGGACCTCCCCCCTTTCTGTAGATGTTGTAAGACCTGGCTGTTCCGCCGGGCCTTCGGAGGGAGGGTGGGGAGAGGGGTTTCATTTTACCTTCGCTGCTGCTAAAAAAAAGTATGATGTATATTTAATGTACTGTAGTATTTTAGATGGTTTTATTGTTGTTTTTTATGTTCGCTACTCAGCTGCTGGTGTGCAGGAGGATGCGGGATACAATTTTTTGTATAAATAAATAAAATAAATACATCATTGTGTACCATGGATGCGAGAAACTGGGTGACAACATACAGAGACTGATTGCATTTGATTTCAGTTCTTTTCGATTTTCACTATGGCCGCTCAAGGTATGCAATATACTAATTAAACTCTGCATTATGTGCATAGCAAAAGGTTAGTTAGTCTCTAAGTACTTGCAGATATAAACCCAGGTATGAAACTCCAGGGGTCAGCGAGATAGCAGATGCTAGACCACCTCTGAGTCACAGCCTGAAAGAAAGAAACAGATGGGGCAGCTTTTTCCCATGGTTTGCTGTGACTGAGAATCATGACGGCGCGGGATGCTGAGAAGGGTTGGTGGGTGGAATGAGGCGTGGCAGGGAAGAACGCCTGCCCGTGTATTAGGCTGGTCATACTAAGCCTGTGAGTGGGGGCTGCATGAACGCACTACATGCAGGGGGCTGCCTGTTTATTAGGCTGCATGAATCAAACCTGGTCTCTAGCAGGCTGCCGTCACATTTGTTAAAATCCTTTGCTGTAGTACTAGGAGCTCTAGTGGTTGGTTATCTTCAATGACCCTTTAGTGCAGTGATTCCCAAGTTTTTCCTTTGACCTGCATCTTGAGACTTAAATATAATCCCATGACCCCTAGAGAGCAACATGCAAAGTACATCAATTAGAATCGTGGGGAGGAACTGTTCTTGCATCCCGATTCAGATTCTGGCCTTCCAGCTCCTTTTTAGTGTCTTTCCCCCTTAAAGCTCAAGGGACTACTCCTAATCTTTTTGACGTCAATAGGGTTAGGATTGCACCCAAGGTGTTCTGCTAGCTGTGAGGAAATTTTAGTGATACTGTTTTTGGTTTGAGAATTTGTGTCGAGGACTACAATTACCTTGGTAATGAAGCAGGTTCCAAGGAAGTCTGCCTTCCAGTGCTAGTCTTCATAGCTGGCAATTTTTTTCCTGCTATAGACACTTGAACCAAGTGTCTTGCCTCAGTGAGGGCACATTTCCATTACTTCCCCCCCCCCCCCGTTATCTTCACACCTTCAGCCCAGGAGGAAGAATCAGCTGCAGGTTCTCCTGGCAGCGAAGGCCACTATTGGAATTTCAGTAATTCTCCTGGCTCTGAGTGTCCACAGCCCGCACCAGAGCTAGTCTTGTGCAGAAGGTAAACAGACCTTCCTGGCAGGGGTTTTAGGCTTAGAGGCTCTGTTGAATACAGGTCATGTCACTCAAGCTGGGTATTGCTGTAAGGAAGGGAGCTAGCTCCGTTCCAGTTCCATCAGATTTGGCTTCACCCTATGCTAAGTCTTTGAGATGGTCTCTACAACCTCAGTTAGGAAGGCCTTGGAACAGGTTTTTAATCCAGAGCTTCTAAAAAAATGTGAAGCGTGCCCCACTGTCAGAGGTGCAAGAGGAGGAGGCACAAGGGGGAACTAGAATTATTGCTGCAGGATAATGTGCAGTGGTGGGACAGACATCTCTTCCCTCCCACTTCTGCCCCATACTATATTAGGACCTAGTGTTGGGGAGGGGCATGGGTATAGAACAGTGGTGGCTGCTCTGAGGCTAAGGGGCAGTTTGTGTCCCTGGATGCTGAGCAAGGGAGGGGATTGCACTGGGTGGGTTGGAAGGGTCTCTGGGAGGTGGCAGGAATTGCCAGAGTTTACTTGGGGGGGGATGCAGGATAAAATTGATTGAGAGGAAACTCACCTAGGGCCAGCCCTGAATGACGGATGTCAGAGCTGTGAAGGATAAAGGATTGGCAAGAGGTTTTTTTTTATTGCTATGTGGGGTATCGGTTGCATATGTTAATTTGTGTAAATTCATGCAAAACTAATTTAGCACATTACATAATTCAAGGCTGGGCTGAAAATTCCTACCTTTGCTTAAAAAACCGTAACAAATTGAAGGAATCGCATATCCATCTAACTTCTTTCAGTGAAACTTGAATCATTGTCATTGTAGTTTTTGTTTCAAGCCCTATAGCAGCATTATCTCCAAATGTTTAGTCTCACCCTCTACCCCACCAAAGTAAGCTGTTCTATGCAGACAATCTTCCCTCTAACAGTAAAGCTTTTTCCACACTCCAGACCCTTCTTCTCCTGTGTAGATTCTCTGAGAGATGAAACTGTGGATTCTCTCAGCGCATTGCCCAGTGCATTGGGGCGCGACTGACATTTTTGTTTTTAAAAAGAAAAAATAAATCATAGCCCATCAAAAGGGTCAGATTTGAATTCTTGATCTGCAGACCATTTTTACTAACGGAGAGCTATTGTTTTCAGTTCAGTCACTAGAAATCTACATATTGCTTATTAGCTAGGCAGCTGTTTAAGCTGCCACAAAATAAAAAATATCCACAAAAATCATAACTAGTGGCCCTGCACACTATGCCATGCCAGAGAATCATGAAGAGAATTCTGAACTGTGACAGCTGTACCATGAACAGGATCATTACCCTGACTCACCAGCAGAGGGCTCCCTCTTTCAACCAGGGAAGACCGAGTACCTGCCAGTGCCTTCTATGGTGCTTTCTTTCCGTGATTGTGATTAAACTAATCAGCTTTTTGTTTTTCTGCAATTTATTTGCTAAATTACAGGTCATGACTTTTAATTTGATACCATGTGTGTCACACTTTTAAAGGAAAGCTCCTCAAATCACTACCTCAGTCAGAAGGTTTTCAAGCTGGATGCAATTTAACTCTGAAGAAGACCCTGCAGGTCAAAACATGTTAGCAGGAACAATGGACTGATATGAAGATGCGCTCAGTTTGAACTATTGGATTTAAGAAGAACTTAAGGGCGCCCTCCTGGAGGCCCTGTGCTTTCGGCCGGTCCGTACTGACAGAAGGGCGTCGCTTTGGGATGCTCCCCCGGTAGAGGGTCCACCTCAGCCCAAATCTCCTTGCCTTCCGGGGAAGCTGTAAGACCTGGCTCTTTCACCAGGCGTTTGGCAGCGGCGAGGGGAGGGGGTGGGATTGGTTAGGGGATTAGTTAGGTTTCTTTTTAACAAACTCTTCACATTTTAAATTGTTTTTATATGTTTGTTTGTATTTTTCTTTTGTGAGCCGCCCCGAGTCACTCTGTGCGAGAGGGGTGGGATATAAATATGTGAAATAAATAAATGTTGTGCTTGTTTACAGATGAATTACTCTGACTTTGGACTTTTTCTGTTATGATTTTTGTGGATATTTGTATGTAATTCTATTTTGGTTTTATCCATATCTATAGATTGTATTTTTCATCTTTGTTGAATTGGTACCCTCTCTTTTTTGTTGGTGGTTTGCATTTGTGGGCTTTTTTGGGGTGCACCTGATTTATTCATCTGTTTGTATGTTTGCTTGTTAAGCTGCCACAAGAGCTGTAGCAGTAGGACCAGGGCCCCGTGTAGTCTGTGTTTGTCCCAGTTATGACTAACTAGCTAAGCTTCGTAGCTGTCATACCAGGAGCCCCGAGTACTGGTTTGCCCTGCGCACATGTCTCTCCTCTGTCAGCTACTTTTAAAAACAACATTTAAACAAATTAAGGAGCAGCTCATAGTTCTTGCTCACATTGCTAAATGACCAATATTTGCTGCTGCTGTTACGATGGAAATATTTTTCCCCCTTCTGGAAAGTTGGGTCGATCAGGGAGATTAGGAAAGCCCCAAGCCATGAGTCAACAGCTACTTTTACTGTTTAATGCTACTAAGAGCTCTGTCAGCCAGCAGCTCATTAGCACCTTTGAAAGACACTTTTTAAATGTTCAGTACCCTGCACAAATACACAAACAATATGAAGTAGTAATGCAAATGCTTGCCTTTCCCACTCAGGGTCTCTGACCTAGGTATATTACCAAGAGTCTGTCTGAATTTCAGGTTTGAGTAAAGCCCCAGAGTTAGCTGGACCGGCTGCTCTGGGGCCAGCTATCTGTGAAACCAGGAGTTCGGTCTAGCTCTTATTTTTATCGTAAACCAAATTCAGTTTATGAAACTGGCCTGACTTTTGCATCATGGTACGAATGTTCTGCACAGCCCTGCAGTCCTTTCCCTGTCATCTGATGTTTGTCTAATGCTTCCTGCCTAGCATTTACAGCACTGCCCTAAATAGCTGCAGCTTAATCTTAAAGGGGTAGTTCTTATTAAATCCCACTGTGGATTAAAAATACTATTTCATACCAAGCCAGTAAATGGAGATAAACTGCACAATTATCTCATTGTATGGACTGTTGTTTTGCATGCACCATGCAGCCAACTGGTATCAAATGTATTAATAATCAGTCTTGCAGTATGCCAGCAAACCTTCCTGCTACAAAATGCAGGCCAACAGGCAGGATGAGATGCCTTTCCTCCCACTCTCTCTGCCTTCCCCTGGCTTCTGCCTGCTGAGGCATAAAACAAAATTAAGCTCCAGTCCAGGATGCAGTAGTTCCGCTGTATTAGGTTCTCTGTACTCCTCTTCAAGGCAAAGAGCTACAGCGTTCAGAATCTGCCCACAGCACCACGCTGGCTAACAAGAGCCTGATTTGTTGAGAGCTGCAGATGCTCAGTGTCTCTGAAAGTCAAGTTGTAAACCTGTTAGTAAATGGAGTTTGTCCCAGTGGGATCATGCTGCTGGCTGACAAGGAAATCTGAGAAAGCAAAACACTTGTCTGCAGCATGGTTTTCTAGACCGGGATCTAGAAAAGCTATGGGTGCAATCTCACAAGGCAAAAAATCTGCAAAAACCTGTATAACCCATGATTTTTGTAACTGTAAAAGGATTAGGTTGTGATGCCTCACTTGCAATGCACAAATAGCCCACAAGTGAGAAAGCACAAGCTAAAGTTTGCCAATTATGCTATTTTCCTCATACGTATTTCTCATAACTTTGGAAGGAACAATTCCTGCAATCTCATAACTGGCACCCAAAAATGCACCACAAGAAAGCAGCTGTAGGACATCACAGGATTGCTGGCACAAGACAGAGCAATTCTGTGGCAGATTAACTCCAGTAAAATGCAACATTGGAATGGCAGTAAGGCACCGTAGCTATCACCCACAGGAAATTTTAAATGCAGGGGAAACTTCTCATGTGAATGTGTCTTGTGTACAGCTGTCATTGTAACCCACATTGCAAACTTCCAGGGGGAAAAAATGGTTAGTGCTCAATTCTCCTAATGTAACAGCCAGGGGCATCTGAACCTTTTTTTAACCCCTCCTCCCCCAAAAACTAAACTATTTTGCAAAGTAGAAATGTATATATTTTTTTCAAAATGGAAGCCAAGATTCTCATAATCTGAATATATCAGATCATGTTTGACTACACGATGGGTTGTGTGTTGAATCATCTACCCATCAATTCCAACCCCTGTTTTAAATTGGGTAGTTAGAATGTCACAAAATAATTCCAATTCCACGAATACAGTCCCTCGTATTTTGCCTAGCCAATTTAGGGTTAGAATTAATCATTAGTGGGGCTCATTGATAGTTATCAGGGAAGTAAATTTATTAATTGCATAAAGCAACAAGGCAGTTCATATAAATAGTCCCTGGTCTTGGTAGCACTTGCATGCTAGTAAACTCGGTATCTTACGCATCCAGATGGTAGAAGACTGGTCTCAGAAGGTGAGGAGGGGGGCCCAGATGATGCTGGAGAGGAGAGCGCTGTTTCTTGAGTTTGTTGAGATGGATGTGGCCAGACTCGAAGCCAAAGCCATGCTGGTTTTGATTGTTTTTATGTACAGTTCTTGGGCAATGCAGGACAATGGGAGGTGCCAAGGCATGGTTACCACCTCCCTTGTGCTCAAAGGAAAGGGTCTGTGGGAAAGAGGTGAGGTCACTCTTTTTTCACAGAGAGGGGAGTCTTTCCATTGTTTATGGATCGTTGTGAGCTAATCACCACCTATTGTCACACCCTGTCCATCTTGGCCTTGGGGGAATCACTTCCTATCGGTGCAACCCACTCTGGGCGTATCCGGTTGTCCATCAGGTGTTGATGGCTTCAGGGCGGCCGGGTTATCTTTTTGACCCACCCTTGATGGTTTGTTTGTGGTTTTGGCCAGAGACCATAATACCTGATTGCTTCTTCAACAATGTATCTTAAATCCATCAGCCAGCAATTCCAGGCATCTGAGCTTGTCATGCAGGTTTTCTCTAGGCCTCTTAGCTCTAATGTGTCCATTGGCGGGAGGTCTCCTCTCCTCCTCCAATCCTTTGTAGTGTTGTTCTTAGATACGTTTTTGAATAGAGTCAAAGTCTCCTCTCTTCATAATGCAGTTTGTAATCCTCTATCTTCATGGCAGGACAACGTAAGATGTTAATATAAAAACAGGTTCCATTGCTATGAGCAGTTGACTAGCTTGACTTGGAGTGTTTGATTTATTAAGGACTAGTTTAGTAGGCAGTGTTTAGTCAGGTCTAGCTAAAGGAATGGCTGTGTTCTGGGCAATATGGTTTAACCATAACATTCACTACCATATTGATGATTATACAAACATATTGCAATGGAGGCTGTTATTGCCAGGTTGCTTCATATTCATTTGGGGAGGCAGGAGTTGTCCAAGAAGCACTCAAGCCCAGCACCTTTTCTAGCACAGTCGTTGAAAGGAGAGTTGATGAGAGAGTTAATCCAAGGTCCTCGGAGGATCTCTAATTCATTGTGTAGACCAGGTGTGGGGAACCACAGGCCTGGAGGCTGAATACAAACTACAGCCAATTCTTACGTGGCCCCTTGTCAGTTCCTGGCTCTTGCTGCTGGATCCAGTTCCTAACCCCAAGCCCTGAAAGACTGAGCTCAGGGGAAGAGAGCAGAGACTGATGGTATCTGAATAAAGCTGGAGGACAGATCCATAGCACAAATCAATGATCTGGGTCCTCCTCTTCCTGAATGCACACCCTTTAAACACTCCTGCCCTCAGCTTCTATACGGCCCTTGGAGATGGTACTAATTTTCAAAGTGGCCCCTAGGAGGGAAAGGTTTCCCTACCCTTGGTGTAGACCGCAAGCTTACCCCCACCTCCCAGATCAAGGTGCTTTTCCCCTCTGGGTGTTTTTTGCATGCAGCACAAGCCTATGGTTAGCCCACATGCTCAGGCTGCTCCCTGTGAGCTGAGTGACAGGCCCAAGCTCAGAATAGCTCTTGTCCCTGCTGCACCTGCTTATGGGAGGAGAGTTGGAAGGAGGATAGGACTTTCTGACCAATACGAAGACTGCTTTGCTCAAAGGCCCTGCCCTCTGGGTGCTTTCCTGGTACTGGAAAGCTTCTGGAGAGAAGATCCTGGGTTCTAGTGGGCTCTTAGTTCTAACGAGAGGGTATAGCAAGAACCAAAGGCAGGAAGCTACAGCGAGCGTTCAGAATAGAAATAAGACACAAGAAGTGATTATCAATTGGAACAGACTCCCTCCACCCCCTTGAACAATCTGACTTCAGATCAAGGAGATGTCCTCTTACTTAGCAGGTATGTGCTAGCCCAGCACAAGCTAGTGAACTTGATTTAGTCAAAGACAGAGGCAATTGTCGGGCATATGAGATGGAGGCCAGAATAGATGAGCTCTGTGGACCCCTTCTGACTTTAAAGCTTATGAATCTAAGGATGGAAAGAGACCCACAACCACCCCAGTGTGTGAATTCATCACATCCCTTTTGCTCTTCTTGGTCCGTAATGTGCAGGGAGGTAGCGGAGCTGCCCCCTGCTGAAGGAAAGATGCTAACCCTTCAGGAAGGAGGAAGTTAAAAGCGTTCCAGTCTGTTTGGGCCTGGACAACTCATGTCAGCCCCTTGGAGGGAGGGGAGGATGGGGTGTGGGGGAATCTAGATTTCTTCAAAGAGAATAATTGCAAAATGGAGAGAGGAGAAGAGGAATGTCAGCTGAGCCAGTTTTGCAGATTCTCCTATCCATCCCCTTCTGTCACTCCGACCCAGGAGACTGGACTCGGTGCTGGATTTCACGCCGACCGAGCAGGGACCCTGCAGCAAGGGGAACCCAAGATGAGAATCTGAGATCAGTGGGAACCGAGGGCAAGTTCTGCTCCTGTCCAAACTGGGGTCCAGACCCCCACTCAGCCTCTGCTCTTGTGTCTTCTCGCAGCCCAGGCTCACCATCCCATTAGAGCTGTAGCACTGTTCATTAGCAACAGTAAGTGCCAGCTAAGAGAGAAATTATGTAAAATAAGTGGAACACCGACTTAATAAGCAGAACTAATTAAAATAATCACTGGCTAGAAAGTGTCCTGGGGATAGCTGGGGAGTGGAGGAGGAGGCAGCTGCCTGGGCTGTGCTACCCCAGGCCACTGCTTCCCTGGGCTCCCTGCAGTGCTGCTGCTCTGCTAATGGGGCCAACCACTAGGGTGGGCATACGTCCCCGTTAAAAGAGGAAGCTTATGAAAAATACATGTTGCAGGGTTGCATTGGTTCCAGTGCAGCCCTGCACCACGTATTTTTCATAAGTGTCCTCTTTTAAAGTGGAGCTATGGACACCCTACCAACTGCCCCCATGCAGTCTGCAGCTAGGAGAGACTTCCCTGCACCCGGGTTGTACACCTGTCATTGAGGGGCCTTGCCTTGCTATTCCCTCCCACTGGGAGATGGAGTGCGCTCCTAGGCTTGGTCTACATGAGGTGTTGGGTCAGAACAGGAGTTGCTACTACTCCCCAGGAAACGGCCCATGCAGCAGAGTCTCCCCAGACTGAACTGCCATGGGAGAATGCTAGCTCTGTGGTTGGACTCGCAGGGTAGTAAAGCTGCCCAGGAGTTGCTGCATGTGCTTTCGTCTCATCCCTTTTGTGCCAGTTCTGGGTCTACACTTCCTTGGCTTGCAGCCCTGCGCAGGGAAGAGAAGGCTGTTGTGATAGCATCAGGGATCTGAGGGGTGGCTGACACTTCCCTTTCCCTGAGCATTGTCCCCAGTGCTGTCATGTCCCTGTGACTGCCCTCCGTTTCCTGCACAACCAAGTGCCCAAGGCTGGGAAATGTTTTCAATTAGCCTATGAGATAAAACTGAACTGTGATTATTGCTATGATACTGCCAGTTTGACATGCCTATAAGGAAAGGAAAATCTGGTTAAAAACTTCTAAGTGTGCTACCAATTCAAAAAGGGGGGCACTGATTTGGGGAGGGTGTAAAATATGACTGGCTTGGTGGGGAGTTTGTTAGCTTGCGGTGGGTAGAATGGGTCATGGGCTGGCTCAAAGCGGGTAGCTGGCTTGGGGAGGGAGAAATGGGGCATCGGTCTGGCTCACGCATCACTGGTTTGAGGAAGAGGGAGGCGTGTGACTGACTTGAGGAAGAGGTAGGGTGGCTGGCCAGATGTCCAGATTTGGCCTGGACCGCCCAGTATTTCTGATAGCTTCTGCTGTCTGGGATTGAAGGGGAACCAAACCAAACCAAAATAATTTATTTGTTTAGCACTTGGCCATAACAATAACAATAAATAAATACAGTGTAGTATCCCACTTCATGTAGTTGTTTACACATTACAGAAGGTAGATATGTCAACATATATAATTCTGTTAAAATTTGATAAAACTTTATTTATAAACCATATATCAAGCCAGCACCTTAGCCGGGCTGACCTAGTACTGGGTTGGAGTAACGGGGGGGGGCTGCCCCTCCCTTTTTATATTCTGGATAGTCCTATAATCCTCTGAAGGCGGGACCAGAGCAAGACACATCCACCAGTTATTCCCCCTCCTCTGGTAAGCATCGCACGCCACTTAAATAGCCATATGCTTTCCCCTCCCAACAGTGTTGACATCCCCCATAATCATAACCATTTGGCCAGGTACAGATAGAACCAAATATATCCCTTTGTTTAATAAACCAAGGGCTCAGCATCAACCCAGGCTAACATACTCATAGCCGTCGAGCCCTCACTTAGCACGAATCCTCGTACTCCACGAGTAGCTCAGGAGGGTTCACACACACTCCTAGCTAATTCCAGGTGAAAAATACACGCAGCGGCCCGCCTTACCACCGCAGTGTCCCAGTTGGCTAGGATATATTTGACCCTCATTTCTTGATCCCAATAGTCCCTCCCCGCAAACCATGGGGTAAAAAACTTGTCTCGAACCTCCCTCATCCTTGGGCAAGCCAGTAAGTAATGCGGAAGATCCTCCACTTCTGCCTGTCCACAATTACAAAATCGCAGCTCAGCTGGAATACCCTTAAATCTGCCCTCGGATACTGAGGTTTTCATCATGTTTAATCTTAGGAGAGTCATTGCCCTTCTTGTTTTAAAGGTCTTTATATCTGATAAATATTTCTCATATCCTCTTTCCAGCTTGAGTAAGGGATACCAAGGAACAATACATTGCGCTTGAATTCCTGCACTTTCATCCTGCATACTAATATCCCTAATTCGAACCTGAATCTGGGATTTAGCCTGAGCTGGAGTAAAATACTGGATACTTTCTCTAGAAAGACCCAGACTTGCGAGATTCTGTTTAATTGAACTGTACCACCGATAGGTGGCCAAACAGTTCTCTTGCTCTTTTAAACGGAGACTTGGAAGTCGATTGCCTGGCATGTCTCGAATCCTAAGCCAATAGCTCAATTGAGCCAACCTGGTCTTATCCTCTAGGGGGGTTACTCCACCCTCAGCCCTCAACAGAACTGTGGGAGTGCCACGGGGCATACCAAGCCCCGCCCTCAGAATCTTGTTTTGAATGGACTCCAAAGGGCACTTACCAACCATCCCCCAAAGCTCGGCACCGAACAATAACTGAGGGGACAATTTCTCCTGTAGAAGTTTTAATAAAGGCTTCATTTTCTTGCCACCCCTGGAGCACCAAAATTTTATCAAGCCGGCCATCGTTTGAGCTCCTCTCGTCTTAGCTGCTGCTAGATGATCCTTCCAATTGCCATTTCTGCTAAACACGATGCCTAAATATCTATAGGAAATCACCTGGCCTATCTTATAAGGTCCCAAAGTCCACTCAGATTCCTTGGGTCTCTTAGTAAAAACCATTATCTTTGTCTTGTCTCTGTTTATAACAAGATGGTTTTCTGCACAGTAATTGTTTACTCTAGCTAGTTGACGTCTCATGGCCACTCTTGATGTAGATAGATTGGCCATGTCGTCTGCATACAAGAGACTCGAGATTGGGCAGCCACTTACAACTGGAGGATGCCCTTCCTTCCCCTCAAGCCTACCCACTATGTCGTTGATAACTAACGCGAAAAGCAGGGGGGCCAATACGCATCCTGAATAGGGCTGTAGCGGAATATCGCAGCGGTAGCTATTTCCGGCAGAAACAGTGTTTCCGCAATTAGTGGAACGGCATGGCAGAGGCTTTCATTCCGCGGTTCCGCTTATTTAATTCCGCAACTTAGTGGAATCGTGGAAACATGACATTTTAGCTATTTCCGCAATTCCGCCAGCGCCAAAAAATAGCGGAATAGCGGTTTTCCGCGATTTCCGCAATTTTTCCGCAATTTGCAGAATTCCGGCAGAATTAGCAGAATATCCGCAGAAAAGTCGCGGTGTGGCGCGGGCAGTTCCGAAATGGCGGAACGGAATCGCGGCGCGGTAAAAGCTGCTGCCGCATCAGCCCTAATCCTGAAGGGGAACTGGACCATAGAGCTGTCCGGAATTCCCCTTCTGTCCCAAGTCTCTCACCCCCGGCAGGCCGCAGATGTGCTCTTTGCACTTCTGGACCCCATGGGTTGAAGTGCAGAGTGCACAGCTGTGGTCTGCTGGTGGGCTTTTTTCGGCATGTGGCACCCACGCCGGCAGAAGAAAGAAGGTTGCTGTCACTGTGCAGCAGACTTACCTCTCCCGCCCGACCTGACAGCCCGACTCCTTCCTTCCTTTTCAAGCGAACCTGTGGCAGCAGTTCCTCCTTCCCCCTCCCCAGCAACGTGGGGCTGCTGCAGGGAGAGGCAGTCTGCAGCAGGCCACCTCTTCCCGTAGCCCCGGCGGGGAGGGGGGAGGAGGGGTTGCTTCTGCAGGCTCAGTTGAGGAGTCGGGCCGGGAGAAGAGGTCAAAGGCCTGCGTCGAGCAGGCTACAGCCTGCGGGCAGAGAGTGAAGAGGCCCAGTGAGACTTGGCACAGGTAAGTCCCCGGGCCCTGCCCTGCCCCCCGTGTCCTCAGAAGCAGCCTGGGTGGGGGGGTGGAGGGGAAGGAACTTCCACCACTCCATCCACCCGCCTACCAGAGTGACCTGCTTGGGGCTGCTGGCTGGGGGTTCCCTGCCCTCCCCCCACCCTCAGAAGCAGCCTGGGTGGGGGGGTGGAGGGGGAGGAACTTCCACCGCCCCCTCCACATGCCTGCCAGGGTGCCCTGGGCGGCCACTACCTACCTCTCCTGAGTCCTGGTTAGATGGGATCCCTGCAGCAGCAGCACCGTCCCAACCTCGTGTGGAGCAGAAGGTCGCTACCTTGTAAATAAGGTTCTTCAAGATAGCTCTAAAGATTCTCACCATGGCACTAGGTGTTGTGAGAATGGTTGGAGTCACTCGAAGAAGTGCGTGTGTGTTTGAGGGGGAGAGTGTCTCTGTGTGAGAATCTGTGTGCACGCGTGAGAGACCATCTCTCTGTGTGTGCGTGCATGTGCGTGCAAGAGTGTCTCTGTGTGAATCTGTGTGTGTGAGGGGGAGAGAGTTTGTGTGAGAGAGAATCTGTGTGTGACAGAATTTGTGTGTGAGGGGGAGTGTGAGAATGTGTGCGCGAGAGAGACAATCTGTGTGTGTGTGTGTGTGTGTGTGTGTGTGTGTGCGCGCACATGCAAGAGTGTCTCTGTGAGAATCTGTGTGTGCGCAAGAGTGTGTGTGTGAGAGAGAATTGTTTAAAGGTCTCTGAGGATGACGTGGGTATGTTACCTTATCCCCAATGTTTTTATGTGCAAACTTGCTCAAAGGTTTTTCAGGGTAATTTGAGTGTGTTACCCCCAATGTTCTTATTTTGCACTGTTCAAAGGTTTCTAAGGATGATGTGGATGTGTTATCCCCAGTGTTTTTATGTGCAAACTTGTTCAAAGGTTTTTCAGGGTAACTTGAGTGCATTACCTTACCCCCAATGTTCTTATGTGCAATGCTGTTCAAAGGTTTCTGAGGTTGACTTTGGTGTTATTCCCCATAAAAAAAGGAAACCAAAACCAACAAACAAATAGAAAAATGAAAGTTGGTTGAAATGGTAGAGAATCACTGGTAGTTATTACTGGCTTGATGAGACACTTTAAAAATGAGTTTCTCCTCACAGTGAACCTGGGCTTTATTTTTTACTGCTAGGGAGAAATGGGACTAGTGAGAGAGAGACATTGGATGAGACCTTAGTAAGAGGGCTCTCTATCCCCCTGTGGCAGAGCTTCTCGCAACAACAAGGAGTTCACAGGGTTAACTAATGTAATCTCCCTCCAATGTTAACTCTAGGAACTCCTTGCTGCTGGGTTAACCCACACCACTGGCTTAACCGTTTGGTTGGCTCCACCTACCGTTGGCCCCACCTACCATTGGCTTGACTCTGTCCACTTCTGGTTCCACCCTCAACCCCATTCATTTGCATAAATTAATGTTAATTAGCATATGTAAATTTCATGCAAATGGCTGCCCTCTTTTCTGCCGATGTGTCAGTGGCCACCCTAGGGAGAGGGGAGAATGAAACATGCAGCTGGTTCATGCAGGAGTTTACTGGTTGGGGATGTGGGGAAAGGACATGGGCCAAACTCGAGGAGTTGCTGGCTCACACATGAGGCTGCCAGGAATTTGTAATTTCTTTTGGGCTGGGCTTCACTGAGCTGGGCCTAGCTGCTGTGGAGACTTCAGTTCTGAGACGACAACCTCTGCAGGTAGGAAGGACACTACAGGCTCCCCAAGCTGGCGACTAAGCTGAGAGTCAGCAAACAGTCCAGCTCCAAGCTGGGTATGTGCTGCAGTTCTTGATTCAGTTTGAGACCTCAGATACCACATTTCTTGGGGTTCACTCAGGCCTGAATATGCAACCCTGGTATTTATGTTTTGTATATGGAAAGTGGAAAGGGATTTTTGTGGGGTTTTACTAAAAACCAAATGTACAGCCTTTGTCAGAACCCCTGGAACCCCTTTGCTTCCTACAATGGGCTTTGGGCTGGAGCAGCTGTTGATTCTTTCCCTGTGACCTTGGCACAAAGCAGAGGCTGCCCCGTCCCTGTATTTCTACCCCCAACCACAGAGAAAGGCACGCCGATGAACTCTTCCTGTTGCAGTGTGTCACAGGGCAGAGTGCTCATGGATGCACAGTCTCAGAGTGGCTAGCTGCCCCTTCAAATCAGCAGGTGCCACTCCTGCCACCCATCCAGAGCTCAGCAGCAGATTGGCATTCACAAGCTGAGGTTGGGTTCTCTCCAGTCGACTCAGGGGCGGTGCCCACTGCTTCCCTCTGTGCTGCACTCAGGGGCTGGGGCATTGGCTGCTGTCCTTGCTCTCCTTGAACAGTTGTGCTTAAGCTGCATGCTAAATTTCAAGATAAGGTGATGCCCGCTAGTCACTCCCCTCCTCCCATTCCCTGGTTTGCACTGTGGCCAATGGAGAAGGAGCAAGTTTCCCTCACCTTCCAGCCCCCAAGGCTAGTTCCAGCCTGAGGCCACATTAGCAGACTACAGAGTGACTGCTCCTGCTCCCTGCCACATGGCAGGGGTCTTGGAGTGTTCCCCGTTAACCCACAGCGTGCAGTGTAGTGGGGCTGGACAGCATTTCATTGCATTTCAGTCCCACAGCATCACATGGCTGGGATCCTGGGCTCCAGGCAGGCTTGCAATGAGCGTGTCTGCTAGTGGGGGGAGTTTCCATCCACAGAGCTACCCAGCAGCAGTTGAGATCACTTCAAACCCAGCTGCCTTTTTGCCAGTCACACCCCGTGTTAGGATGATCGAACAATGTGGCACAATCCATCTGCTCATGGGAAGGGAGCATTAGTTTGTACCCAGCACCTGCCCCCTGTCTGGCTGGCTCCGTCTGCCTGTGTATAAATTTGCTAAGTGTTTTGCTTACAAGTTAATTTGATAATACTTCAGAATAACAACCTAATCATGCCCAATTCTTGAGAGGTTTGTGTTAACAGCAAAGAAGTTATCTGGATAGGCTCATTGGGTTTTAGTATGTATCCCATAAGTGCCTTTCGTGGAGTTTCCCTGTGACTGAGACTTCGTGGAGGAAATGATTATTCTGCCCATGAGTACGTGAGGCAGTGGCATCTCGTATTTCACCCCACACCTTCCCTTTCTTTAGACACACACAATCAGCATATAGTTTAATCAAAGACTGCGAAGGTAATTGAATCCAGCCCCCTGTTTGATGCAGAATTTGCCATACCTAAATTCACATATACATTAAACTGCTGCTTTTCCTAAATGCAGTCAGTTTCAAAATATGCTTAAATAAACCCATGCACTATTCACATATGGGTTTATTTAAGCGCATTTTGAAATTGACTTAATTTAGGAAGCAGCATTTTAATCATGTCACTACACAGCTCCCTGCTTCCCTGGCTCCCGGAGAGGGGAGAGGAGCGGAGCCAGGGGAAGCGACGCTGTGTAACTGACATGAATCTGAGCACATTCACACATACATTAAATCAGCGCTTTTTTCTTTCCCCCTCATATTAGAACGATGTGGGGAAGACTCCATGTGCTGATTTAGCAGTTCTCCCATTTGTTTTTCCAGCTCATTGAGGGTCAGCCAAAAGCTACCTTTACAGGCGCGCATTTGAAATGATCTGTCATGGGAACATTTGACTCCAAATTAGTGACCCTGAATTCAAGATTTAATGCAGGGTCTGGACTCCTAATTTTGGAAGATTAACTTGACTATGAATTAAGTTGAGTCCAAATTACAGATCATGTGAACAAGGAATCTGAATAGAGTTCTGAAGATAGACATGTAACCTCTCCATCTGCCCATATCTCTATGACCTCCCAAGAGTTCCTGTGTGGCGTGCCTGATTTAAAGTACACCGCACTCAGGTAGAGCCACCTCTATTTGGCAAGGTCACCGCTCTATTGCTGTAACTGCTCCACGTACGTGTAAGCCATCACTTCTCCTAACACCACCAAGAGTGAACGTCCAAGGGTGAATAGTTTTCCACACTGGACTGTGGAAGAAACAAAGGACTTCATAAGACTATGGGGCCAAGAGAGAATGCAGGAGTGTCTTTCCAAATCGCACAGAAACCTGGATGCTTATAGAGACCTTGCAAAATTAATGGCAGAGAAGGCCTACTCCTGCACTGCCAAGCAGCTCACAACAAAGGCAAAGCTGCTTTGGAAGGACTAAAATGTGGTCAAAAATCACCATGAAAAGTCCAGTAATTCAAGGGCTGAGTTGGGAGTTTGAGAAGTTATGGACAATCACTTTCACGTTCCAAAAAGGAAGAAAGTAACCTCCTCCCCCATTACTGAAAATCAAATGTTAATGTCCTCTAATTCATCTACTGCTTTGTCTGACGAACAATGTGAGGACACTGATGAGGATGTCTGCAGTTCCACTCAAACAGTGGCAGGAGAAGCACATGGAACTGAGGCACTCCTTTCAGGGAAGGATCCCAATGTTTTGTTAGAATTGACTCCTGTTGATCTACTCAACTATCTCGAAGCGGGATCCCAGGATCATACATGTGGTTCCTGAGACACAGATTTGAGGACGTTGTACAAGGTGTGTTTTCTGTATGGTTACGTATGAGTTAAAAAAAATTGCGCTGGAAGGGATTTGTATTCTGGGATATTAAATTCAAACTCTCACAGGTACTCTGCTTTTAAACCATGCAGAAACCCAAAGAGAATCAGAGTTGGTAGCAACCCTGGAGCAGGCCCCCAAGAGCAGACACTTTGGTCACACATGCCATCCAGTTTTTGCATGAGGGAGAATCGCAAAAAGAAGGAAGATCAAAGAGCATCACTAGTTTGAGAGCTGGTAAAAGGAGGGAATATACAACTGAGACACTTTGTCAAAACTCAGAGGCATCTCTTGTCACGCTGAACTCTCTTCAACAAAGCATGGAAAGCAGATATGACCGTGACTACACAGAGAGAGTTCTAAACGATAGAAAACACCTTAAGGAGATGGCCCTCTTTGGGGCTGGCATACAAAGTATAAGCACTGTGCTTGGTAGGTTCTTAGAGGAAAGCAGCACCTGCTGCATATTACCAAATTACAAGTAACCCTATTCCTTCTCTGCCCTGCAAGCACCTACTTCACAACCAGAGACTTTGCAGAATACCTGCCATGTATGTATCGCATTACCTGCGAACAATAACATTGCACCCTTTTGTTTCTAACTTATTACTGGCTGTGCATACCAATCTCAGTGTCTTCTGCTCAATGATCCCTTTCTGTACCCCACCCTGTGATTCAACATCCTCTGTAATGCCCTCCACCAGAATATCCCTGAGTGAATCAGTAGCACTTGTTCCCTCTCGGTGCCCTTTAATGTAAATGCATTGAAATCCAATCGGGTGCTTGCTCACCAGTTGCATAATTCCCAGCAAAGCCAAAAAAGTTATGCAGCATAATACAGGGGAGGCTTCCTCCCCCACAAAAGAAAAGAAACCAGAAGTGAGCATTTACGTGTTACCCAAAAACTTTTTTCTCCAAGCTGAAATTGTGCTGCTCTGTATTAAAATAAAAGTTGTATCATGGTCTTATATCAGTTTTGTTCCCTCTTCTCTAAAACCCATTACCAAATTTTCTACTCACCCACTCCCCTGTAGTCCCTACAGAATGGACTATCTCCCACAACTGATTATGAGGAATTCACAACTGAATTTAGGAATGTGTCCTAAATTGTTGAACCACGAGAAGCCAAACGTCCCCAGGCTCCCCAGGCCATTACTACAATTCAAAGGAATATTATGTTCTTGCCATTCCCGTTACCATGACAGGACAAAAGCAGACTGAAACCAACCCACTTTTGCACCCTCTGTACCATCCTTTCCCATTCATGTGCTCATTTTATTAAAGCTAAATTGCTAAATCCCCTCACCAGTCACACTTAAATGAGAAACTAGATGCTAATGTTTGTGGTGCATGCACATTGGTGCGTGAGTAGACACATAGCAGCGTCTGTATTGGCCACGCCTATAAACACTCATCCAGTGCTTCTCAGCACATTGCCGCGCTGAATAGGAGGAGAAGGGAGTACCACCCAACCAGAAGAGCAGGTAAGCAACTATCTAAGGTGAAGTATTGCTGTTATGTTTGGTGAGTTATACTCTTCTGAGTAAAGTTTATTTTAACTGTCGTTTGCTTTGCTTTCCTACCTTCTTTTATAAGTTTTCAGTAATAAAACAAATAAAAAAACTGTGTTCTCATACTCTGTAATCACAAAAAACATAGAATGCATTCATGAAGTTGCTATTAAGTAATCCCATTCAGACAGAAAAGGTACCAATATTGACAACAGTGAAAGATGGTGGTTTGGAGCAGGAGTCCTTACAAGTAAAGATGTAATGATTAATGGAAACCTGTTGCACCTGCAAATTGCATGAAGTCATCATTTAATTTCAGATTTAAGACCTCTGGAGGAGATGCAAGACCTTTCTGTTTGGCCAAGTGTTTGACAGGCAGAAATAGGGTTTGGTGGGATTGGGTAGAGAGGTTTGGGGAAGGAATGTTGAGTGGTAGGTGGGGGCAAATGGTTGGTTGGGTGGGATGATGGGGTTTTAAGTAGGGCTGCAACCAGTAATTGATTAATCAAACAGATTAATCGATTGACCTGTCTAAAACCAATTAAAATTTGTCCCCCAATTAATCCGTTAGCTGCCAGCATCTTCTGACAGTTCATAGTTCTGAGTCCGTAGCTCAGGGGGGATGCGTTCCAGCGGAAAGTGAGTTCACCCAACGCATGCAAATTAGGTGAATTTACACAAATATATGCAAATATATATAATTATGTAAATATATGCAAATGATAGTCGATTGGTTAATCGGTTAGTCGATAAAAAGGCTTAATCGATGAATCAACAAAAATTTCTAATCGGGTTGCAGCCCTGGTTTTAAGGGATTTTTATAGGCATGGGCGAACAGATCGCGGTTCGTGTTCGGCCGTTCGGTTCGGCCACATTCGGTTCGTGTGTTCGTGTTCGGTCGTTCGGTCGTATCGCGCGTTCGTGTTCGCCCGTTCGGTTCGGTAGCGTTCATGTTCGGACGTTCGTGTTCGGTTGTTCGGGCAGGTCATGCGTTCGTGGTCGGACGTTCGGAGCTGCTGCCACAGGACACCTCCTGTCCCACTTCATGGTGGATGTCCATATGTGTGCCCGTGGCTACCGCTGGGACCTCTTCACCTGGGATAGTCTTGTCCAGGGGCCCATGTTCCCTGATCGCGCAGCGCCAACACTGTGATTCCTCCGTTCCTGCAACCTTCACCATGGATCCCCCCTCCCCGTGATGGACCGGCGCTATTGCTCCCTCTTGGCCGTGCTGCTTGCTTCCTTTCACCTGCGTGACCCATCTGTCTCCCCATCTGTCTACTGCAGTGCATTCTGTGGGTCTAGCTGCTGCTGCTGCTTTCCTGCCAGGTCTGACTGCCAAACCCTTGCACCCCGGGGACTGGTCGAACTGCTCCTTCTGTGCACCCGGGGGTGCTCCCCCTTTGTCCCTGGGATTTGCTCTCCCTGGCCAGTGTAGCATCATACGGGTCCCTGTGCCAATAAACGTTGGCCTTGTATAGCTGCCTCTGTTCTCTTGCTGTGTCTGTGGGTCCATCCCCCTGGCTACTGTAGGTGCTGGTGCTGGTGTCATGGGTGTGGTTTGTGGGGGTCGGACCTTGGGGGGATTGGAGTGCTGTTAGGGTGGGATGGTTGCTCCAATGGGGGCACCTTGCCATCAGCATGCTGGGCGTGCTGCTGTTATGACTATCTGTACTGGGTTAACTCAGAGCTCCGGTGCTGTGCGGTGCCCGTGCACCTTGCGGGCTCTTGCAGCTCGTGGTTCATATTAGCTGGGTGTTACTATGCTGCAGGGCCCTGCCTTTCACCCCCTTCAACTGGCCTGGGGGTTCGGGGTCCATGGATAGTGGAGCCATGGGGGTTGTGGATGGGCACTGTGCCGTTCTGTTGGGGTTGCCCGTGCACTCCTGCGCATACATATGGGGGCTGGTTCCTAGCTCTTCCGGGTGGGATGTTACATGGTGTGGGCTCTTGGCTTTCTAGTGTGTGCTCCCTCGACGGTCTGTCACTTCCTGCCTGTTGTTGCTCTCCCTAGCTGTGTTCCCCTGGCTCTATGAGCCCCATGTCTTGTTTCAGGACTTTGATGTCTCCCATAGCAACCTTGCACACAGCCAGCCACGCACTGGGGCTGTGTGGTTGTGCATGGCTCTGGGTACCCATTGTCATCACACTCTGTGCTACCTTTCTCTGTGGTCTGTCCCTCGCTGCCTCCGACCCACCCCCTCTCAGGGGGTGCATGGGGCAGGGTCCCCCCTCCTCTCTGTGTGCTACTGTCCATTCCTATTGGGCTGATCTCGCTCTGGTTCCAACCCCATGGTGCGCTGTGTCTACCAACCCCTATCAGTCTCCCATTCCTACTCTTGAAGCCATGGAGAGGCGCCATAACCGGAAGGCTCCTGACCGTGAGTCTGGGCGGCCCTTTGGGTGAATGTCGCTCATGAATGTCGCTTCCCTTGTCTCTCCCTCTGTTCCCCCTTCCCTGTCTCCCCTCCCCCTGTCTTTATATTGTAAGCTCTCGGGCAGGGACCATGTCTATCTTATTTTTTGTAAAGCAGCAGGTACATCGCTGGCGCTATACAAATGCTTATAATAATAATAATAATAATAATAATAATAATAATAATAATCTGCCTCCCTGTGCACTCCCTTGGGCTCTGCCACTGGGGCAGTGGCTGGGAGGGCCCGGTGGGAACAGTTGGGCTGTTGTGAGCTTTCAGGTGGTGACCAGGGTGCTCCCTCTTGTCATTGCTGGCTCCCCATACCCACCTGCTGCTTCCTCTTCCCTTCTAGCTGCTGTGATTGTGTTCCTGACTGTGCTGCAGCTGGGGGTGATGGTCAGTCAGCTCCAGCGGGCGGATGCTGAGCTTCATGCTGGGGCCTGGGTCTGCCAGGAGATACAGGAGTTACCCCTGTGTGTGTTTCTGTCCCCCAGCCCTCTGTGTGTGTGGGCTCCCTGGATGTTGTGGCCTGTGGCCTGCCCTACTGGTGCGCGCCCTCTCCTTCTCTCCATTAGTGCAGGTGATGATTAACAAGCTGACCAGGGAGCAGGAGGAGGTGGTGCAGGTGCTCCTGCATGTGCTGCAGCGTGTACATCTCTTGGACTGTGCCCAGGTGGATTGCTGGAGCCGGTTCCGGGGCTGTTGGCCCTACTGAGGGTTCGGATCTGCCCCACCTTGTAGCCACTCAGTGTTGGTGTTTGATGTTTGACTTGAGCCTGTTGCTCTAGTTGGTTTATGAATAAAGTTTGGTTTGCTTGCGGTTCCCACTGGCGTCTGTGTGCTCCTTCCCTCTGTTGTACCCCTCTATGTGGGCCGTGGCTGGTTGGTGTGGAGTGGTTCTCTGGCAGGGCATGGGTCCTTTGCTCTGTGTTCCCCACTCTCCGTGGTTGTGCTTCGTATCTGTGGGTCCTCTTTGCCTTGACCCCTTCGTACCCTGTGATCTGGGTCGCACCCCCAATGCTGTTTACGTGGGTTTCCGTGTCCCCCCCCTTCTCTGCTGTGGTGTGGGGCTCATCCTGAGCCCTGTGCGTCCCCGCCCTGTGCTTGTTGGGCTGCTGCTGCTGCACTGCAGCCACCTTGTGTTTTTTGGGATGCACCTGCCCGCTCTGTGCCCTTCGCTCTGGGCTATGGCTTGTGCTTTGGAGCCTGCTGCCCTCAGCCCTACTGTCCTGTTCCTGGTCTGTTGTTCCTGGGTTTGGGGGGTTCTGTGGGTGGTGGTCCGTGCCGGGGGGGCATTGTGGTCCCCACCCGTGTTGAGGCTCACCTGTTCTTCCCGGTGACTGTGCTTGGTCCCGGCCCCCCTTACCCGGTTGGGGTCCCCTTTCTCCCTCATCGTGCTGGGTTTCCCTGTGGGCTCGTGTGCCCTGTGTTGTGTGGGTGTGGTCTGGGTTCCGAGGGGTCCATGGCACCTGGCTGTCTGACCTGTGCCTCGGGGCTTGTCTGGGGCTGCTTCTTTGTATCTCTTGACATTCCAGTTTCCTCCTCTCCTGCCTGCTCGGAGCATGGCAGTGTAGGGATGGTGCCGTGGCTTCGTCTGCCCTCTCTCGGCCATCTTGTAATGTCACTGTGCTGGGTGTGGTTTTCCCTCCGTTCGGTGTATGGGTGGTCCATGTAAACATCATGGGTGTTTGCTCAGTGTGGCCCTGAGTGGGTGTGCACCTTCTGGGTGTGTGCTGGCCCCTCCCCTTCTGTCCCACAACCCCCCACGGCGGTGTCTGTGTACACGTATCCCTGCTCGGCGCCCATGGGTGTTCGTTGAGTGTGCTCACCCACCCATCTCCACCCATCAGACCCGTGGTGGCGTCCGTGTAAAAACTGCCATAGTTTAAAAATGACATTGTGGTGGAAATTAACACACAAAGACAATGTGTGTCAGTCAAAGGTGAAATTTATTGCATAGCTATGGGGAGAAAAAAAACACTGCAAAGCTGCAGTAAAAAAAGAAATTTTTCTGTCTGTCTGTCTGTCTCTGTCTCTCTCTCTCTCAGAGAGAGCCAGAAACACAAGGAGATAACAAGAAGCTGGGTTTTTTCAGTCTAGTAGTTGCAGTTAGCTCTGGGTTCCAGGCTGACTGTACTCAAGTTTATAATTCCTTATCAGGAGTAAGCTTCTGTAAGCAATTCCTAAAACTAAAATGCAAGCAGTTCTTATTAGGACAGAGGCCTAGCAATCTTGGAGCAGAGACCAGAAGCCTAATACAGTGAGAGCAATCTTTTAGGTTTTGTCTAGAGGTGGGACCCCGGGCCCAGTACCGGTTACCGGATTTACCGGTTCCCGGTTCCCTGAAAACCGGATTCCCGGATTAAATCCGGTGTACCGGATTTATTTCATTGATTTCAATGGGGCGCTGTGTCTCCATTGAAATCAATGAAATAAATTAATTCCCTCCCCCTCCCAGGCTGCGCGGGTGGAAGGGGGGACACCCCCCACCCACCCTGCCCAGCCTGGGTTTTTGTTTAAAAAAAGACCCAGAGGCGAGCCCACCCCCCAGCACCAGCGGCCACGGCATCCCCGCAGCCGCCGGTAAGTATGACCCGATCCCTGGGGGGGGTGTTTAACACCCCCCCAACCCCCCAGGGATCACCCCTACTAAAGTTCAGTGCGCTTACCTTGCGGAGCTCCGGCGGCGGCGGCGGGCGGTCCGGCGGCCTCAGCGCCGGCTGTGGCTGCCGGCGTCAGAGACGCTCTAGGCCTTCCGGGGAAACCCGGAAGTTCCCCGGAAGGCCTAGAGCGTCTCTGACGCCGGCAGCCACAGCCGGCGCTGAGGCCGCCGGACCGCCCGCCGCCGCCGGAGCTCCCAAAGGTAAGCGCACTGAACTTTAGTAGGGGTGATCCCTGGGGGGGGTGTTAAACACACACCCCCAGGGATCGGGTCATACTTACCGGCGGCTGCGGGGACGCCGTGGCCGCTGGTGCTGGGGGGTGGGCTCGCCTCTGGGTCTTTTTTTAAACAAAAATCCAGGCTGGGCAGGGTGGGTGGGGGGTGTCCCCCCTTCCACCCGCGCAGCCTGGACTTGGGGAGTTTTTTTTTAAAAAAAACTTTTTTGCTGGGGCTTTAAGTTTTTTTACATTGCAGCCATTTTTAAATGGCTGCAATGTAAAAAAAAATCCGGTACCCCGGAATCCGGACCGGATTACCAGGTCGAATCCGATAATGCCAGTACGCCCGGTACCGGCATTATCGGATACCGGATTTTACCGGTTTCCCGCCCCTAGTTTTGTCCCTGTACCAGATTTGTCCTCCACACTCCCCACTATGAGACTTAAAGTCTCACTCAAAGTTGATATTCATCAAGTTATAGATCTCTGCCCTTTCAAGTTCTCTGTCATGGTCTGTAGTCGTATACATTAAGCGCATAGTTTTTGACTGACATTCATCAGCGTGTTCCATAAAGCGTGTAGTGGCAAAATGGCAGCAGCATTTAAAAAGCATAAGCAATACATAAATAATAATAAAAATAAAAATAAAAGCTATGATTAATAGGCCTTGTACAATTTTAGATCCCAGGTTACCGAACATCCCTGTGAACCATCCCCACAAATTCCAATCATCAGATTGGTGGAGCTTTTTTGTGGCTTCCCGTATTTGTATCAATGCATGAGAGATGTCATTCTCATTGTCTGGGATGTATGTGCAACATTCTTGGCCAATTATCCCACATAACCCTCCTCTTTCTGCTAGAAGCAGATCAAAGGCTATGCGATTTTGCAAGGCCATTTGCCTGATGGTGCCTACTTCTTCTGTGAGGGAAGTAATGGCAAGAACAGTATTATTAGCTGGAGTTTTGCTGTCTCGCCCCTTGACTGCCTGTGCCTAGTCACCCCCGTCTACCTGAGAGAGGGTTTGAGGGAACCTGAGCCCGTCCCTTGGAGGGTCCCCGCTGGGCACCACCGGGAGCCAATTCCAACTGATTGGGGGCAGCCGAGAGAGGGGAGGAGTCTCGCTGACGGGAGGAGTGAAATACAACTGCGCCGCCTGGCAGCGTCGGGGGTGCGCACCAGGGCAGCGCGCCTTAGGCGCTGGTCGGGCGTGGGACCCACATTCTGCTATTGGGACTGTCGGAGGGTGGTTTGTTTTTGATCTTGGGTGTGGGTTTCAAGGTATTAGTTTAAACAACGTTACTCTTACTCTAATTGTGTAAAATGCCCAAGAAGGGTAAGAAAGGGGGGGAGATGACCAGGGCATGGGCCAAGCAGCTGCAGTTGTCTGGCTGCTATCCTATGACATCGGCTCTCTCTGGGCCTGGGCGGGGCAGTTCTTTGCAGATCCCTTTGAGTCCTTTTACAGAGGGAACTGCATCAGGATGGGATTCCCTGGCCATTGGCAAGGATGCTTGCCTCCTACCCTGCCACTGGGCCCTCAGTCTGCGGAGGTAGGAAGGCCTTGTGACGGGCTGGTTTCAACTATTCTACCTAAGCCGGTACCCCTAGATTATTCATTGCTAACATGTGCTTTGGCCTTTAAGCAGCAGGGCGAAAGATGTTTGGCGCTGGCTGCTAAATCTCGTGAGTACCGCCAGACCCTTTCCTCAAGTTCCCAGGTTCCAACTAAGGATCTAGGGTCCCAGCCTCTAGCCGACCAAGCACTGGTTGGGGATTACCCTCTGTTGAGTTCAAGTCCAGCTGGGCAGGAGGGGTCGGAAATTACAGAGCTCTCACCCTTATTGTTAGGTCATGGCAGGCAGTCTCGGGGGGGTTGGGGTCGCCTATTGGCCTCTGACATGTTAGTTGCTCCAAGAATTGTCAGCCCTAGAATTCAAGAGGCTGTGTTGGGCAATCCTCCTGGCAACCCCCAGCCGATGGATGAGATGGAGTCCCCTCTTGGAGGGAACATAGAAAAGGGAGGGCCTTGTGACACTTGTATGGGTCTCAGTACCAACTTGGGACCCATAGCCCCTGAAAATCATGGGATTCAGGCTCAGGAGTATGGGTGTGCTCAGCAGGTAGACCTACTTAGGACATACATCGAGGGGTTAGATAACAAATTTCAGGCCATTCAGCAACAGCTGATCAGAGTGTGGGAGTGTGTAAACCAAGGTAGAGGGAATGGGAGGGGGCAGGGTGTACAGAGTGTAGGTAAGTCATGCCAAACAGTCCCTTTCTACTCCCCAGTCCATCCTAAGCCACCAGCTACTAAGGTAGCGGAGGATCAAGTACTTACCCCTATAGCTAATGCCCTGGTTTTTATAGTTTCTCCCTTGAAGTCTGGATTAATCCCTCCTTGGGATTCCAAATTAAGGATAGCCCATCATGTTTCCAGCATCCTGGGTCGTACCTTTTTGCCCTCATATATAAACCGTTTTTTTCATTTGCCTGATAGAGGTGGGGTAGTACGGATAGTTATCTATTCCCGTGCACCAGATATAGTGGATAGGCTTTTGCGTAATGTTTGTTTTTTCCATTTTTGGGGGGTTTCCATGGCCAACATTTATGCCAAGAGAGGTATTGTTCCATTGTTGCCACAAGGTCGGTTGAGCAAATCGAATAACTTAGTGCCTCACGAGGGAAATTCTACTTTAATCCACCCACATAGGGAGAGGCTAGGTTCCCCACCTGTTCCATCAGCTGTTTATGGATTAAAGGTGGGGGTCCAGGCTTCAGTTCCGGAGGTTCCAGCTGATTTAGAAGTGTTCATTGGGCTGAAGGCATTGGAGGTTACTTCTCCATCTAGGTTAGCCCATGTTTCTCCAAGAGCTGGTAGATTTTCTCCTTTGGGGGTTGCATTTCAGACCACTTCGAGATCCCCAATTGCTGGTCTTTCTGAAGTCCAGGTTCCTGTCTCATATTCACTTATGAGTGTCCCCGCGCCTGTGTCACACGTGCCCCAGATTCAATACCCGATCGTGTTGAGTCTGGGGTTGGTCAATCATGGGTTTCTTCAAAATAGGGGGGGATTCCTGTCCAAAGGGGCTTCGATATTCGAAGAGCTTATGGCTGTTGATACCATATGCAGATCAATAGTTCAAGGTTCTAGGGATGATATGATTTGGTCATGTGGGTAGTAGGATCCTTAGTGATTTTCACTGTTGTATAAGCTAATGATGCCCATGTTTTGCCTAGATTTAAATTTTAGTTAAATTTGGGCTAAGTTTTTTAATGCCTTCAGATTATGATATTTTAGCTTTTGTTTATCGGTGTATATTTATGTTCCATGTTGTTTGTTTAAGCAATGGCCTATGGCTAAGCTAAATAAATTCTATCTAGATAGGTATTATTAGCTACTTCTTCCAGGAGGGAAGACACCTTTCTGATTTCTCTGATAGAAAATGCAACCCCAATTGAAGGGAAGACGACACCCCAATATCGTTGGGCTTCAGTGATGACTCTCTTTCCCATCCGGTGAGGAAAAAGGGTTTCTAGGGACCCAGTGGTATGGCATATGGCTGGTATCAGGCAGGCGGGAAAACGCATTCCATTATGCTCAGCTGGCCAGTGTTTGTAGGCCTTATTACCACAGACCCAATATTCTCCTGGCCTAGCAGTGACCCCGTAGTCACATCTGACAATCCTGGAGCCTGTCTGCCAATATGGACCCTTCAAATATCCCTCAGACACATTACCTATGCCATGATCATAAATAATATGGGAACAGTTAGATGTGATCCCCAAGGAGCATCTACCGGTGGTGTTGCATACAAAACAAACTTGGCCCTGTGCTTCCGGCAAATTGACAACCCTTATGTAGTCTGATTTATTCCTCCCTACATCTGTCAGGTAGCGGTTTTCCCATATTCGAACTCATCCCATGTGGTATCATTCGGGGAGACAGGTATAGTAATCATAGGGATTCCTCCTCCGGCATGTATTGGGAGATGTGTGCATACCCAACAGTTGGTGATATTGAGGTCGTGTGTGTATTGAATTAAAACAGACAGGAATGTATTTGGGGTAACACAGTAGGGGTTCAAAAATGCAAATATCACAAACAAACTAAAGCTACTCATGGTTATGAAAATTAAATGCTAAAGAACCAAAAGAGAAGAAAAAGTACAAGTATGATCCAACAGACTATTTTAGAACTTATAGACCAACTTAGCTCCATATCCAGATACAACATTTATTTATTTTATTTATTATTTATTATTAAAATTCATATGCTGCCCCATCCTGCCACAAGCATCTCGGGGTGACTAACAACATTTTAAAATACAATATAAAAATACACTAAAATAAACTACAATAAATCACAAGCTCTCATTTTAGCAAAGAATAAAGAAGAGAATGATGCTGTAGAGAAACAGGTCCCATTTACCATCACAAAAAACCCAATTCAAATATCTAGGAGTTAATATTACTTGACTCCCCAAAGACCTGTTTCAGGCAAATTTTCCTAGTATACTATATCAAATTTGCACCAAAATAGTAACTTGGAAACACCCTAGGACATCATGGCTTGGCAACCTAAATCTTTACAAACTGATCGCTCTACCTAAATTATTATATAAGGCAATGGCTCTGCCAATTAACTTACCTCAAAACTTCATAAAGCAATGTGAGAGAACTCTTCTCGATGCTGCCTGGAAGGGAAAAAAACACAGAATAAACAAAGCCACCTTATTTAGGAAGAAAGAAAGTGGCGAAGTAAACATGCCAAATGATTTCACTCACCCACCAATATTAGTTGGGTAGAAATTGAAAAAAACTTGCTTGAGGTAACCAATCTACAAGAAATCCTAAGACGTGAAACCCCGCAGGTTAACAATACAATAACAATGCATCCTTTTGCCCACACAGCATTGCTGCACTCACTGGCAACAAACTTTAAAACAACTGAAAATATCTCAAGTGGCCTTTCCATATCATTCACTAAATGCACAATACTCAATAAAAAACAATTTGGTGGCTTCTAACCTAAGAAAAATACTTAACAAAGAAAGCCATTGTTAGAGCAAAACAGCTGTTTAGAAAAGAAAAATTCATAGAACATGCAGAACTGGAATGAATAACAAAAACAAAAATACACACATTCCAATTTTTACAACTCAAGAGTATTTATACAGATGCAAAAAAAATTGCTTACTTTAGCAGGCCTCCCATAGAAATTGAAAAAATATTTTTCAGTTATGCCCCCAATTAGAGCATGATAGCAAGAATTTACGGAGAGCTGATTCGGATTGAGACAACTGAGGAGGTGACATACATCTCAAAATGGGAAAAAGACTTAGGAAAAAACTCAGCAAAAACAAGTACAAACTATTTTGCAAAACATGCCCACAAGTGCAAACTCGCTGGAAATCAAAGAACCCCAGATAAAAGTAGCATTGAGATATTATCTTACTCCTCAGCATTTTAAAAAGATGCAGGGATCTGAGTCAGGCCTCTGTTGGAGAGAAGGTGGGAAGGGGGGAGATTACTTACATTGCTGGTGGGAATGCCCAGGGATACAATCATTCTGGTGGATGATATGGGGTTACATGAAAAAGGCCACAGGACTGATCATCCCATTTCGAGCCGAAACTGCACTGCTGGGACTTTATCCAGACATTCCATTGATGAATACCATCAAGATACCTGTACATTTATGACTTTAGCCGGTCTCAACATACTAGCACGAAACTGGAAAAATATGCGAGGCCTGTCGGAGTCTGAGTGGATACAGAGAATGTGATACATGTATTCAATGGAAAAACTATCAGCAACCATAGAAGGCAACTACCAAAAATTCACCCCAAAGGGAACACCCCCACGCTATCAGCGGGGGGGGGGAGGGGGGACTTGTGCCCGCCTGCCGCAAGACAGAGCACTGGGCCGGGAGAGGGGGCAAGGACACCCTTGCCCCGCCCCTGCAGCACAGAAGGCTCGGTAAGGCGGCGCAATGGGGGATGAGGAAGGGCACCGAGGGGTGCAGCTTTGATCAGGTATACATACCTGAGCCACCAGGTGCCTCTTCCTCTCTCCCCATCCTGGGCAACGCGCGAAGAGGATTTTTCTGCCCACCTTTTCCCTCAAGTTGGGTTTTGTGAGTGTAAGTAATGCTGTATTTAAGTGTTGTTTCAACTGCTGTGGGTTGCAGCTGGTTGCTGTTTTCAGGGCGAAGGAGGAATTTCCCCGTCAGCTTAATTGGCACCAAAGCGGCCGGGTTTTTCGTCTCCTCTGCAGCAGTTGTGATGTTTAGCTACATGTGATGTTTCAATGTTCTGCTTTTATTGTCACAACTGGTGCGGGTAGTGGGGTAGGATCCATGCGGTGGTAAGGCTCCCTAAGAGCTAAGAGGGGCGCACTGGCACCCCGCTGCCACATGGGGAGCGGGGGGGTGGGTGTCTTAAGGGCCCAGGCTCGGAATGGCTGGTAGGGGGCTGCAACCCGCCCTGACCCAAGGGGAGGGTGAATTCGAAGGGTTGATTCACCCAGGTTAGGGGGCGAGAATTAGCTCAGCCCCTGGCTTGCATATATGGCATGGTTCCTCTCCTCTACACCCACACAGGTTTATTATTTGCTGTTGTGGAATATGTATATGTATGTCATGTAATAAAGTTGCGGCCGATGCCTCTTTTATCCCAAGCAAGTCTCTGTCTCCTTTTATGGGTAGTGTGGGCACAAATGGTTTACATGCATTGAGAGTATACAAGGATATACCTTGCCTACTGAAAGCAAATAATATATTTTGGACTATGCTGTTTAAAAAACTCCAGAAAAAGATGACACCACATCAAATGAAACTATGAACTTGGTTAACTGAACAAAGTTATGTGTTTTGTTATGTTGGTGGTTATGTATTAATTAAACTTCACAGATCACTCGCTAAAGTTAATAAAACTTCAAAAACTTTTAAAAACAAACAAACACGCATTTAACTTCAAATTGTATGATCAATATGATCAATGGATGTAGAATTTATTTATTTAATTTATATAAGCATTGTTTATCTTGCTCCCTCTTGCCTCAGGCAATTTGGGGTGGCTTACAATCAATAAAACACATAAAATAGGAACATAACCCCCCCCTTCCCTCCGCTAACCCCCCATTCCAACCCACCCTACCTGCTGCCTCCTCCAAACGTTTGATGGAACAGCTAGGTCTTACACTGCCACCAGAAAGTGAGTAGATTCGGGCAGAAGTGAATCTCTGCTGGGAGGGAGTTCCACAGCAACGGAGCGGCCACCAAGAATGCTCTCCTCATGTTGCAATGTGGGACCTCCAGGTAACACAGTTGGATTACCTCCTAGAAAAGCACCAGAGTTTCGGAGAGGTACTGCTACAGATGCAGCATCTACACCTGTCCACGGTACATGAGATGTGCAACAACAGCAGGTAAATGTCTGTGATGTTTGCCAAAAACATCACAAACAAGATGGTGATATTTTGATAACCTCTCTCTTTTTGGAAAAACTGCTGTAGTTGTGTCTATCTATCTATCTATCTATCTATCAGTATCTAACATTTTTTTATACTATAGTGGATATTTTGATCACAAATCAAACACAACTACTCATGGAAAATATATATTATTTTATTATTTATTTTATTTACAAATTTCTAACCCGCCCATCCTGCCACAGGCAGCTCTGGGTGGCACACAACATCAAATATTAAAAAACATTAAAACAACTTTAAAACAACAACAAAGGGAGGAGTAAAAATCCCTAACCACTCACCACCCTAACCCATTCCTACCCCCAAAAAGCCAGGCGGAACAGCCATGTCTTACAACAGCATCAAAATGAGGGAAGATCCAGAACCAAATGGGTCTCCACCGGCAGGGAGTTCCGCAGCTGTGGGGTGGCCATCATGGCCCCTGGCAGACTTGAGGGACCTCCAGGAGAGCATTCCCCGATGACCGCAGGGGCCGATCCAGAACCTGGGGGGTGAGGCGGTCCCGCAAATAGGTTGGGCTGAAGCTGTTTAGGGCTTTATAGGTGAGCACCAACACCTTGAATAAGGGCTCAGAAGACTACAGGCAGCCAGTGCAGAGACCGAAGAACCAGTGTAATATGTTCCCGGCGGCTCAATCCCACCAGGAGACGGGCTGCCATGTTCTGCACTAGCTGAAGTTTCCGTACCATCACCAAAGGTAGCCCCACATAGAGCGCGTTACAGTAGTCAAGCCTAGAGGTGATGAAGGCGTGGATGACGGTGGCCAGGCCAGAGTCCAAAACATACAGCCGAAGCCGACGCACCAGATATAATTGGCGGAAGGCACTCCTTACCACAGACTCCACCTGAGCATCCAAGCGGAGTTGCAAGTCAAGGTGCACACCCAGACTCCGTACCTGGGGAACCAGCGGAGGGCAGACCCCATCAATGATGGGGGCTCTCACCCCCACTGCCTTACCCACCAACATCACCTCCGTCTTCTCGGAATTCAGCTTCAGTCGGCTTGCCCTCATCCAATCCCCCACAGCTTCCAAGCACCCGTTAAGCACCGAGACTGCTGGGCCTGATGAAAAAGAGAGGTAGAGCTGGGTGTCATCAGCATATTGATGACACCGCACACCAAATCTCCTGACCACCTCGCCAAGCGGCTGCATGTACATGTTGAACAGGAGAGGGGACAAAACAGAGCCCTGCAGGACTCCACATAAGAGGTCTCAGTGTGATGAAAAATAATCACCGAGTACCACTCGCCGAGTTGTTCTGGCCAGGAAAGAGCAGAACCAGTCAAGAACCGTACCGCCCACCCCTGCACAGTCCCGCAGGCGCGTCACCAACATCTCATGATCGATGGTATCAAATGCTGCCGACAGATCTAATAGAATCAACAGGGCCAAATGGTCCTGGTCTAATTCTCGGCAAAGATTGTCAACCAACGCCACAAGCGCAGTCTCGGTGCCATATCGCAGGTGAAACCCCGACTGTGAGGGATCAAGAAAACCAACACGATCCAGATGCTCCTGCAATTGCTGGATCACCACCCGCTCAATAACCTTCCCTAAAAAGGGAAGGTTAGAGACTGGCTGATAACTGGCAAGGGAGTCAATGTCAAGCGATGGTTTCTTGAGCAGGGCTATGATTCGATGTATTGTTCTTCCAGCAATAATTTTTTTCAGGATTTGGCCTAAAAATGCCCTTGTACATTCTAGCAAAAATTGATTAGTGTAGATTGCACCCAGGCTCACCAGCATACACATCACAAAATATGCCTCTTGTATCTGCAATGGTCTGCAGTACCATTGATTGATGTTTTTCCCAGAAAAAGTACTGATCTGAATCGTCCACGGGGGCAATTATTCATATGTGTGTTCACTGTTCAGTCTATTGCACCCATGCAGTGTGGGAAGCCATAACCCTCAAACCCACTTAAGACATCACTCGGGTCCCCAAAGTTTGACACTTTCAAGTAGCACAACATTAATTGCTTTACATACCTCGTGTACAATTTTACACACTGGAGGTACCAACTCCAAACTGTGCCCTCACTGTTCTGTAGGCATTTGGAGCTGCTAGCTTCCAGAGTGCAATTGCAACAAATTTTCCAGGTGTAATCGCTTGTCCCATGTCCAAAGTCCTCCCTCCCTTCTCCACACAGGAGGAGCCCCCTGCCCCCAGACTTTCAATCAAGCCCACCACGAGGAAGGTAAGTATCATACCAGGGCATGGGGGGGTGGGAAACCCGAGTCCATAACAGCAGATCCATAATTTGTGGACCACTGTTACAGACTGGTATGGATTACTCCGTAACAGCCTGTTACGGGCAGTTACGGATTAATCCATACCCTAGTTGACATCCCTAATAAGAACCATGCCTGGGCAGAGCTCCTTAAGAGCAAGGGAAGAATTGGTTCCTCCCCAATCTCCTGATGCATGGGGGGTGGAGCAGAGGCAGAAATGTCAGAGCAAAACCCAGCTAAAGGCTGCATACAGCTTGACTGGGTTACTGACCCCTTTCCTGGGGTGGGGACACTGGGGGGGCTACAGTGCTGGGTCACCTGGGTGGGGGCACTGGAGGGACTAGCCCAACCCCCCACTTGGTATTCAGAAGCATAGTTCCTCACTGCTATAGTCACAAGGGGTGCCCGATATTGGGCTACCTTTTATTATAATAAAGCTACAGCCAAGGCCTTAACCCAAGATGGTGTGTCGAGTGTGGTTCCTTGGGGTCATGCTCACACAACGTTCTGAACCAATGGAGCTTCAAAATTCCTAAAGATCATCATCCCCCTGCTGGAGGTGGTCGCCCCTCATGCCTGCTCACATATATAGTAGGGGTGGGACATCGGGCCAAATACCAGGTAC
>QEPC01003927.1:1972041-1997258 GCA_003113815.1 Sphenodon punctatus
GAGAGGAGTGGGAAGCGATGTCGAGGCGGATCTTGTCTATCTTGGAGGTGAAGAAGGAGGCAAGATCCTGAGCAGAAAGGGAAGAAGGAGGAGGAGGACAGGGAGGCTTGAGGAGGGAGTGAAAGGTAGAGAACAGGAAAGGCAAATAAGAATACAATGACTTGGGAGGGAGCAAGGTTTTTCCCCCTAATCACTCAGTCCCAAGTTCTTCTTTTTTCTTTTCCCCACTCCCTAACAGCTTTTCCTAGTTTCACTAGGCTGCTTATTGATCATCTTATCTTTCTTGTCTGTTAAATATTTATTGTTTTAAAAAAGGGGTAGGGAATCTCAGGCCCAGAGGTCAAATGTGGCCTATGGCTAGTTTTTATTTGCCCCCTTTGCTATTCCTGGATCTGGCTCCTGGATCCAGTTTCTATCCCGAAGCATGTAAAGACTGAGCTCAGAGCAAATCCATTTTCTGGATCCTCCTCTTTCTGAGCCTCCATAGTGCGCAAGACGTCTGTGGTGCTCTGGCTTTCTTCTCCTGACCCAGAGCCCTTCTAGACACAAAAGGAGTCATAACGATCATCTGCTCTGACCTCTCATAACACAATTCTTAGGAATTCCTAAATCAAGCTCCAAACTGCTGGTTCAGATCTTTCAGGAAGAAATGAGTCTTGATTCCATTGTGCAATGCACTCACAGGATGACAGGAGAAAGCTTGTCTCCACATTGTCACATGTTCCCTCCCCTTGGGGAGAATTGCTGTGCTTACCTCAACCAGGATTGCGTTTTCTCTTGAAGGCTGCTTCCTACCTTGGGATTCTGGTAGCTAAGCAATGACTCACATGGGGACAGTCTATATTACCTGGGGAGGAACTGGCACTGCTTTGCATTTCATCACATTAATGCTCTGTGATTTTTCTCTTCATCAGGAGCGATAAATACTGTCACGTCACTTTGGCTGCCTTGGAGTTCTAGGGACTGGCATTCTGGGGAGAAGCACATCTCTCACAAGAGCACTGGTCAGAAAAAGTCTTTTTGTATCTTCTTCTCCATCATGACAGCTCTAGCAGTTTCGGGATGACTGTTCTGGGGCTGGCCAAAGCAGCATGAGTCCCAGCATGCAACCCCATGCGACAGAATCATGTTGAAAATAAAACAAAGCAAAGAAATTTCAAAATATTAGCTCAGGTTTTTTCAGACCAGATCCATTTCCCAAGTACCCCCACCATCATTTGTACAAACAAGTTCTACTGTCCAGATCCCCCACTTGCATCCTCACATCTGAATAGTTCCCCTGTTTGTTCCAGAGGAACGTGCCTGCTGGAAGAAGCGACTGAAAATAGTCTAATGAAGAATTCCATGGAACAGAAAATGCTGAGTAGAGGTTTGTGTTCATTGGAGAGTCAGTGTAGAGTGTGGAACATGAAGCTGAGTTCACAGAACTCTATGTTGTCAAGCCTGCAAGTGTGATCATCCACATGCTTCACACCAGCTTTAGCACTTAGCGCAGGCATGAGTCCTATTCACCTCAGTGAAACTCTATTGGCACAAAGGGTTAGCACCGGCACGGAACAGATGGAGGAACTCACTGGTGTGGGTTTTTTTTTTACACATCTGATACCAGGATAAATCACTGAACTCGCCTACCAGAGGGTCGCTGCCTGCTTTCTTTTATTGGCTTCTTTAAAATGAAGTAGTGAGGAAACAAAAAGAACAAGAGAGAGTCAGGAAAGGCCATGCAAGAACATCTTAAACAATAGGAAGAGATGAGTGGGCAAGGTCAGACTCTATCAGGCAAATTCTTGGGCCTGCCAAGCCCAAGGCTCCATTCACTCAGGACTGGACGCTGGTTTTAATGGATTATCATATGTTTGCCCAGTATGTTCTCTTGTCTGAGAGAGCAAGAAAGAGAGCCAGGGGCTGCCACAGAAACACAGCTCTCACTGGTAAAACCCTACCCATGGATGATGATCTTCTATCATAGGCCCTGAAGATAACCCCTTACCCAGACTCAAACACTGACCACCACAGGTTCCCTCACTAACAAGCCTGGAACTGAGATTTTTGTGATATGCTGATAGCTCTTCCCCTCCCTCCAATTCTCCCTGCAGCTCACGTGCTGCATCACTGCCTTCTCCTCTCCAAGAGCCAGCAGCAAAATGGAACAGGCATGCTGAGCGCATGGATACCAAGGGAGTAGTTTCCTTAGCAACAACAATCATGTGACAGGAGCACATGGAAACCAAGAAAGTTGTCGCTTAGTAAGAATAATCACGTAATACAGCTCTGAACTGCTCCTGAGTTCACTTGCTTTTGTTTGTATTTGATGGTTCCTACTTTTTTTTTTAATTGAGAGAGTTTTTCATGGGAAACTCCCCCCCCCCTTTTCTTTTAAAAGTAGAGACTAGCAACTAGCAACACTATCACTATCACAATCACTAGCAACACGATTAGAGACATCTTTCCTGTAGAATTTAATAGGGATGAAATCACTGGGGTTCTATAATATTCTAAAAGCCTATAGACTGGACTAGAGAATTAGATCCTTGCTAGGGGTTTCTGAAGCATTCTATAGTTTCTGTAGGATATAACATAGAATGTTTCTATACGGGTTTAAAGAACTAGCTCAGGTTGCCATTTAAAGCAGTTCATTTGTGTTTTAAAGAGATTTACAGGTAAAGTTTTGTGAAAATTGCTCAGATAGTTACCCAGGTTGACAGGATGATACTGAGGCAGAAACACATGTTCTTGGCACAGGAAGAATGCATGATAATGTGGCATGGATTTGTGATGCTAGCATTACCCACAATAACTTTGCGTCACAGAAGCAGTCCCAAACAAGTGGCAGGAACAGACTTATACCACTCTGTCCTGTTCATCACAGAAAGTGTTTAAACACTTCACTGAGCCTGTTTTACATGTGCCCCAGCTTTAAAGTCAGGTTTGCCAGTAGCACGAGACCAAACATATGTACCAATGACCTTTCCAGCTCTATGAGGCACCCATGTCAGCAAATGCTTTGAAAATGTTCTTTGAAATCCTCTCCAGAGAAGGGTGATTCCTTGTAGATTGGGAGCTATTGGACGGTGGATCTGTCATTGCCTCAGGCCTGAATACTGTCCATTCAAGGCCTTTTGGCAGTGTAATTTTGGAATGGAGGGAGAAGGAACACCTTCTCTGCCTATTAATTATTATTATTATTGCTATTATTTATTTATTTTATTTATATAGCACCAGCAGTGTACCTGACACTGTACAATTAATAGTTATAGACAGGTCCCTACCCACAGGGGGCTTACAATCTAAGTACCACTTATTGTAGATGCTCTGAGGACTTTCAGGTTGATAGATGCTCTCCTGGAGGGAGGTACGTTAGTGGGACAGCATGTAGGTGAAATGGTCAAAGCAGCTTGGTAAAATACATCTTGTATATAATAGTCAATGAATCCTTATCCATTGTCTTCCCTGAAATGATTCAATGCCTATGGTTGAATGAAATATGAATTGTGTCGAATGTCAGTGCCAGTGGGAGTAGTCACATTTTGACATGATCAAGCTTTCATCCTTTTCCCTCTCAAAATATGGAATCTCAAATAATTTACCCGTTGAGAGGTCCCAGGTCTGTATCTCGGACCTCTTTGAAATAGGGGATTTACGGCATCACTCTTTGGGCTCTGGCAACTAATTGGCATGCTTGGAACTTATTGGTTAGAACCATTCAGGCGAGTGAGCAGGTTGTACATGTTCTCCCAGGGCCCATTCCAGTTGGTGCAGTCTCTTCTCTTGCAGAAGGCTAGCATAATAGTTACCACCCTTAACTTGCTGTTCTCCCAGAATGGCACCTAATCTTGTGCTGGCCTCCAGTCTGATGCATTATTCCTCCCTCCACCTCCCCACAAAGCCTGTAGGGGTTTCCAAGATGTCCACAGGAAACAAACAGATGTCCCTGTGAAGATGTGCATTTGCCTTTGCCAGTTTTTGGCTTCCCAACGGTTGTTTTGATGGCTTTGGGCAAACAGCATGTTTTCCTGGCTGTGTGGTTCTTTAGTCCTTGATCTCTAGAGGCATGAAGCAGCTGTGCTGATCTGCTCGGCTGGACTCCAATTGCAAATGGAGTTAAAAGGTGCTGGTGTCATCCTGAGGAATATTCACTGTATTTGCTCTCTGAACCGCTTGAATGTAAGATGATACTTTGCACCATTGTGCCCAGGGAATTTCACCCATCTATTCTCTCTCTCAACATTATACGGGCCTGCATGGAACTGGAATCAGGACAGGAAGCACAATTTTTCAAGATTGCTCCTTTCTTTTGCTTCTTTAAATTCATTAGCAACAAAAAGGTGTATGTGACAATTTCAGAGGAAGAAAACCCCAGGTTCTTCTATTTCCCCCTCTCCACTCCAATTCAGGTGGAAGCTCCTACTTGGAATGAACACAAAAGGAACAGATTTCTTCCCTTCTGCCTGTGCAAGCAGTTGCTAAGGAAACGAGCTTTTCTGGTCAACAGGCACAAATCACAGGTAAACATGTGGCTGCCACCTGGTCGCTGCTGCATAAAACATTTCCCAGCGCTCCACAGCTTTTCACTTCTCTTCAAGAGAATTCACATCATGTCTGGCATGGTAAAGTTGCATCCATTCCTTGTTCAGTGGGGTTTCCTACAAAAAGGAGCATCACTTCAGAAAGATTTGAGGAAGGAAGACAAAATAACTTTCCTCTTCCATGGGCTGCATGTTCGCCTGGAAGTGCTAGGGTGCTCCCTCCTTGCACTCAGGAGTAACATGGTCAGGAATGAAACCATAACAAGGTCTTGTGATAGCCATGGTTGACCTCCTCACCTATGTCCCACAGCAGCCCCTGAGGTCAGACAGAAGCACCCTCTTGTATGTACCATCAGCATGTCAAGTTCATACCGCATTCTCAGTGACCACCCCACAGCTCTGGAACTCCTTTCCCCTGGAAGTTCTAAGGGGGGGGGGGGGGGGGNGGGGGGGGGGGGGGGGGGGAGAACCTGGAACACCTCTTATTCCTACATGAGTGGAGGGATGTGAGGAAACCTACAGGGGAGAAGAGCCTCCTTAGCTTATAGGGATGATAGCACAACAGAACAGGACCAGGGTGTCATCTCTGAAAAAAATTATCTGTGTTTTGAGGGGGGTGAGGAGGACCAAGGTCTGAGGAGGAAAATACCCCTCCTGACCCATAGCAAATGACATCCCTGCGTCCAAGCCATATACTCTCCATCTGGCCACAAGAAGAGCCCACATCGGACTGGACAGGCAGGAGTGTAGCTATCATAGATGCACCTGCCCCAGGACCCATGAGCCTTGGGGGCCCATACACATGTAGAATGCATATGCATGTTGGAGTGAATTGCCCCAGCAGGGGCCCATTCTATCTTCTGCACCAGGGCCCATTCCCACTAAGTTACAGCCCTGTCAACAAGTGACTGGAGAAGTGGAAGGATTGTAACATCAGTGAAGCCTGATTACTAGGCAGCAGGGGCATAAATGCAGCAGGCGCCGCCACCTATAATAGGTGCAGCAGGTGGCCCATCTGCCTGGGGGCCCCCACATGCATGTAGAACGCATATGCAGAATGGAGTGGAGTGCCCCAGTGGTGGGCACATTCCCAGCAAGCTATGCCCCTGTTCGGCGGGAAGGGGAGTGATTTTTATTTGGATTGTAAGAACTCTGCTGTTTGTTTGTTCTTGTTTGCAAACAGTGAGAAGGAAAGATCTTTTTTCAGGATGTGAATGATTTCACACTCATAACCTATTATACAATTTATGACTTCATTTATTCATTGCACTGAAGAAAGGACAAAAAAAAAATCGCACCACACTTTCCAGGACGCTTTTAAGTAAATTTGGACTGAGTGAGAGTGATGCGGGATGCACAAAATCTAGCCCACGAGAGAGAGAGAGAATTTAAAATCAAGGAGATGGTGTCTGGAAGAACGCAAAGTTTCAGATGATTTTCAGAGCCTAGACAGGGACAACACACACCTCAGAGGACAGCATTCCTTCTGCTTTCTATAGCTGAGGTGCCATTTTCTGCTTATGGCATTTTACAATTTTCTGTTCATCCACCACTGGACGCATGGGAAGCTACTAGACAGTTGAACTAAGGACCACAGCAGAAGAGCATTTCCATCCCCCAAAGGGGGGTGCTTTTGGAATGGCATTGTCCGAACTTGGCAATCAGAGCATGAATTGAACATGAGCCACTGGCAAGAGACTCATCAGCCTGATGATGCTGGCAGTTTGAAGTCTAGCAGGACCAGATCTGAAAGGAGCTGGAAAGTTGGTATAATGGCCATCCAGGCTTCCCCTGGTATGGGAAAGTCCTGGGTAGTATGTCACTGCAATAGCTGGTTTCTAGGTCACCTCTGAGCAGGGGTGTTGCTGAGAACAAAGGGGCGAGACGAGTGTGCTATGGGTCAAACGCAAGCCCACGCATACAGGCTTACTACCATGTCATTGCATGCTGTAGTAAGCTCTGTGGTGTGGTCTTTGTTCCATTGGAACCATTAAAAATGTTGTTTCAAGTGATTGACTCGCAAACAAAGTGGGAAAGTATAAAAAAGGCCAAAGAAGGCAGCTATGCCAAGTAGGAACATTACCATGAAGAGTGATGGGACACATGACTGATCATGACAGATTAAAAGCAAAAATAACCTCATCGAAAGAGAAAAGATTATCTGCCATCCCCAAGGCAGCCATCTACTGTGATTTACTACAGAAGCTGTCTCACACAAACAAAGCATAGGCAGCCTTGTTTTTAGGCTGTAAAGGGCTCGGCACTGGACTGGGATGGGCCCTGCTCTGAAAAGACAAGCACAATGAAGGGGATATGAATCCATGTGGAGTCCAGGAAGAAAAGTCTCAGAAAGGGTTGTTTTGGATTGGCTCAGTGCCTGTGTGTGTTGTGGCAGGAGTGAGTCTTAAGGAGAAATGAATGGGGTGCTTCCTGAGCCGAGATGAGGACAGCTGTCCACATGAGATAGGGTGGGGGAAGGTGAAGGAGATCTCAGCTTGTCCTTGTGTCTGATATTTAGTTGTTTACTAATATTTTCATCACTGAAATAAATGGCTTAGTTCCTATTGACTTCACTGGATGGAAGATTGCACTCTAGGTGGTGGTTATCTGATCTCTGCTGGTATTTATAGAACTGATATATATACTTGTTAACATTTCAAAAATAATAGTTTTAAAAGAACATGATCCAGAATGTAATTTGGAGCAGAGCTGCCTGGGGCCTTGAGGGTAGCTCCTTTTTTCAGAAGCAACAACTAGGTCAGATCAGATGCCTGTCTGCATCTTTCACTTCCTTTTCATCTGAATAGAGATGTCATCGAGCCCTATAGCCATGAGACTTATCCCTAGTATGCTATTTCCCACCTTTATCTGAAATCTGGCATTTTAACAATGAGTGTTAACTGGATGGTCCGCTCTGATGCGCCTCGGCCAGTACTGAACTGCACACGTCTGTTCCGGACCCACCAGATGCGGGCCTGGTTCAAAGCCCAGCGAGGTTGGTGACCAGGCTGGAAACGTGGGCCCAGAAAGAACCGGGCCCATGGTCAGGCCCCACGAGCCACACAGGCATGTTTGTTTTTGTCCCCCCACTCCAGCCCAACTCTTTCCCCTTGATTCTGATTTAGTTGGGGAATGGTCCATGAGACTGATGTGCTTTATAAATAAGGTGCCTGTCCTTTCCATCCTGTACTCCCTGGTGACCATTGCAGATGTGTATCTCCCTGATATGGGGAGAGCTACTTTGAGTTCTTTCTACTCAATTTGCTATGAGCAGAAATGGTGAGGTGAGCTTTCTGCCGTGTTGTGTTTTTATGGAGCAAGTAGCTGTGAGGAGGAGGAGTGTTACTGTGCATGTTGATATTCCACTTGCAGAGAGAGTGTTGTCTGGGCTTTAGAGAAACATGCCTCCCAGAGCTGAGTGTCCCTTGAAGCCTGGTAGGATAGGAGTATTGATTTTCTTATGAAAAGCAAAAATCATTTGAGTTAGGCTATAGAGCAAGCTCTGTTTTGCCTCCTTACAGTTTCCCAGCAATTTCCGCTGACTGGACTACCACTCAACCTCATTACAATAACCAGGTAAAACTACTTTCCCCATAACACTGATCAGGTCCAAATGGTTAGTTTTTGTTAGCAATGGTATGTGGAGCCCAGATTTGTTCTCAGAAGAATCTGCATGGAGTGGGCCTCTATTAAATCCTGTTGAAATTACCAAGACATGCATTGGGATACTTTTTCAGGGGCCTTATTTAGGAAATTAATTTAGTGCTAACTATGCTGTCTTGGAGAATGAACTCCATGCTCTCCCAGGACAGATACAACACAGGGAGTATTTTCCCATGTTAATGGACATCAGCTCCTGCCCTAGAAACTGTCTGAATGTCACCAGTATCTGCTGATTTCCAGAATCAGCATCATCTCCAAGAACAGCAGAATGTTTGTCAGTCTGTAACGAGCTACTGGAAATCCCTTATGGTTAGTTTAGAAATTACTAAGCAGAAGAATGGCTATGATTTAATTACAAGCTATTGCGAAGTAACTCACTAACTAAATACAGCTATATGGGAGTTAGTCAGTATCTAGCACAGAGGCATCAGATTGCTCAGACAATGGAACCCCCTTTTCTCCTAAGTAATTAACTAATATTAAGTGTTTTGTGACTGTCATTCAGGCCTGTAAACTGGATGGTGTGTGGCACATGTATGGGGTGGGTCTTCGCATAGCTGAGGCCCAATTCAAGTGCTAGAGGCTTGCACAGAGTGCTCTGGATCTGGCCCGGGCCACATGGGACTAGTTCGGTTCTGTCAAGTTTAGGTTGGGTCACTCACAGGCCTCTACTTTACAGCACCCCTTCCCTCCTTGTCCAGCCTCTTGTGCCATCTCCTCTGCTCTGCCTGTGATGCGCTTTCACCTGTGTGAAGGGAACCAGAACTTGCTCTGGTGGCAGCAGTTGCCAGTTTGCAGATGTAGAGCTCTGCACTGGTAGGAAACGACCATATGCTCCATGACTAGGTGGTACAGAAATACTGCCTACAAACCTACCTAATCCAGCAGCCATTGTCGTCCCAACATGCACTGTTAATTGGTTCTGAAACGTTCTCCATTGCTTTTGTTTGGTGAACACAGTCCTCAAGGTATTTCTCTGCCAGCTCCATCTGATGCTCCTCCATTTCCTGTCGCCATTCCTCAGTTTCCTGGTGGCAAGCCTCCCTTTGATTCCTGCATTGTTCTAACTCTTTTTAGTGTTGTGGTCTGCAGCAAGCAGCTGCCTTTGCTACTTTTACTCCTGTAGGGTGGCCTCATGCATCCTCTCCATTTTCTTGGTTATTTCCTTTGCTGCCACCTTGGACGTTCTTGCTAGATCATTCACAGCATTAACCTGCAATGGTTTTTTTTTCATCCTCATCTCCCACTGTTCCTGCATGAGTGTTTTTTCCGTTCTTGGTCCTGATGGCTGAGCATCTGAGTAGCAGAAATAGTGAATAGCTAGTTAGTGACACAAGGATATCTCAAACTTGGTCTGTCTCTACTTTAATTACTTAGTCAGTTAATCAGTTACCCAGCTACTCTGTTAGTCAACTCTATATACTCACGGTATTTAACAGCACCCACCCTGCCTCTGATATTAAGGGAATGTTAACACTCATGGCTATTTTGACTGCCAAGGTTCTCCGGCAAGTTCGGTGTCTCCACTATGTTCCATGTTGCCATCATTGGGATCCCTGGGTGGGGTTTCATCAGGGAGTTCTGCCCCAACATCTATCTCCATGGACCCAAACCAGTTGCTTTGAGATTCGTCAGTACCAGGGTATGCTTGCTCTAAGGTTAGCGTGATTTTACCACTGCCATCATCAGTTGATTCTACAGTTCCCTGCGTAGATTGTATGGTGTCCACTCCAGCGTACTGTCAGTGTCTTCATCTTTGTCATTACCATCCGCCGAGGCTGCACCACTCCTAAGCACGCCCGAGCCACACACTATAGGACATATGACTCCATGCCGTTATGTGGAGGAACTCGTTAAGTATAGACTCATACTCCCAACTCTTCCTTTGGTTTCTGGATTTTGTGTTTTGCCTTTTAAATTTCTTATACTCTCCTCTGAGCCATTTGACTTTGGCACAGGGCTCTTCCAGGGTTCTGGTGTAACCTTCGAGCACCACACACTCAGACAGCTCCTTAGCACATTTCCTTACAGCGGCAGCTGTAAGGAAGTTAAATGCACAACCACTCTCCATTTTAAATAGGGGACTGCCGAAACCCCGATTTTGAGGAAACCGGTTGAGCTACATTTGTAAAAATTTAATCATGTGTTATTTTTGTGGAGACCGTCGCAAATATAAAATTTGAATACGATCTAGACAGAAAATCAAAAGTTATGACTGTTTAAATGTTAATTGGCTGTGGTCAAAATACACAGCATCCTGATGATTTTGAATCATTGAGATCTCTTACCCGGTGACGAGTTGAACCCCCCAGATTTCACAGCCTTGGAGCTTGATATTGAGAGGAAGTGCTGGTGCAGTGTCATAACTTGGTTTTGCCTACACCAATCATTATTAAAGAATAAAAAGCCAGTTCTGCAGGATGATCCTGCATGTGCAGTCGAGCGCCTTCTGACCGTCATGTTACGAAGTTTCTGAAAGTTGCGTGTCCAAAAGATACGTGTGCCTTATTTTCAACCATCTGTGTCTTCTCCCTCCCAGGCAATTTCAGCTTCCACATTTCACAGCCTTGGAGTTAGAGATCTGTTACTAGGTGACGAGTTGAATCCCCAGATTTCACAGCCTTGGAGCTTAAGATTGAGATGAAGTGCTGGTGTAGTGTCATAATGATTGGTGTAGGCAAAACCAAGTTATTAAAGAATAAAAAGCCAGTTCTTCAGGATGGCGCATGTGCGGTCGAGCAGCTGCTGACCGACATGTTACGAAGTTTCGGCAAGTTGTGTGTCCAAAAGATACGTGTGCCTTATTTTACAAACGGCGGTAAGCCACTTGTTAGAAAGAGTACATATGTTTGAGAATATGAGATAGGAATGTCTCGATTTTGTAGTCAATAGGCTTTTCACTACCATTAGTTGAATCTTTCAATACTAAAGCACACTTGGTTGCTACTTGGATACGGGATGCTATTGGCTGTGCCTCCCAATTTTCAAAATGTCTCAAACCACTAGAAAAAAAAAGAAAGTGACGTAGTTATTTCTGTCTTAAACTGCTAGGTTTTGCACCAACCAGTAGAGGTCTCTAGGTCAAAAGAGGGTAGTGTTATGAAAAGGACATTTGTATTAACTGTCGACACGAAAATGCCTCCACATTGGCGGTATGAGGAGGTAGAGTATTTCCTTCGCTTATGACGTCGTAGTACTGGTCTTAAAATTTTGATGGGCAGCTTGTCGGCTCCAGCAAATAGTTACTGGGATGACATTGCTGAAAAAATGGCAAATGTACTTACCCAACGTTTCCTTAGCATGACACCTTTCATTCATATAATTCAAGTTTCAAACTCAAACGATGCCCTTATCCATTCTTTACAATCTATCATCCAAGACTATGAAACAAAATCTATTTCCATACAATCTAGTAATTCATTACGTTCAGCTCTCGACACATTCTCACAACAGCCTACATTTACACTCACGCAACAAGATGTAACTGAGGTTTTTTTTTACAAATTTTAAATAACGAGTTAATCAATCTGCATTACAAAATCTTTTCTGTTTCATATACAACTTTGTATAAGTGTTTAAATTGTTTATGTCCCCCAACAACACATTCCAGTAGAGTGACTTTTCTACTTACATGCACCACCACAAAAATTGTTGCAACTTTAAAGATTTATTTTCATCACAACTACACCACGATTTGTGCATGCACTGCAATTCTATTACAAAACGTAGTATTCTAATTATACATTCCCCGAAATGAAACTTTATACAAAACATCCCACTACACTACAGAACAGATTATAAAACCACTTACATTACCAAACTTATTCCATAGTAATACAATGTTAAGTAACTTTTCTTTGATAGGTCTGGAAGATAACAAAGAAAACTCTACCTAACAGAACACATCCTTATATAATATGTCAAAAACACACTATATCCCCACTGCACCAAGACAATAAATAAACCTCTCACACACTTTCACTTATACCTTATGTATTTTCAAATAAACAGTTCTTTTCAAAATAATATTCTTAACATATTTAAAATTACAAACTTTTTTCCCTACAAAAAAAATCTGTATATAAAAAAACTGTCTAGTCCGCCGAGACTAGAAGCACATGGATAGCGCTCCATCCCATCTGTTTGAGAAAAGCCCATTAAACACCAATCCTGACGGACAAAAAAAAGGTTAAAAACAAAAGATTAAAGTCTCGGAATGACTAGAGGCGGTAAACAGCAAGATAAAGGCTCCATAAAAGACTTTTACAAGGCCAAAGGAAGGAGATACAGCAGTGCTCAGGCACCGGAGCACGGAGACAACATGGCAGCCGCGATACAGACAGAGGAGGGAGAAACAGCGTAGAGCCAGTCTGATCATCAGATCACACAGTCATGCTGGAGTCAATTCAAAATCAACTTTTGGAAACCAAGGTAGACCTGAGCCTGAGGAATGCAATTGGGGAAGTAAATACCTCTATCACAGGCTTAGGGGAAAAACTGGATAAAGTGTCCAAACGCGCTGATGCTGTAGAATGCAGGGTTAGTGACGTAGAGGATAAAGACTCAGAGAGGGATACAGAATGAATGACCTGGAATACGCGGTTCAGGCCCTCAAAGACAAGTGTTAGGACTTAGAAAACCGCAGCAGGCGAAGCAATCTGAGAATAATGGGAGTAGCAGAGGAAGTTGAAGCCTCCAATGCAAGAGGATTTATACTAAAGCTCTTGCAGCAACTCTTTCCAGAAAACCCTGAGGTATATGCCATAGAAATTGAACGTGCTCACCACACCTTAAAGCCTTGCTCTAAGGATAGTGATTCCCCCAAGAGCATTTACAGTGAAATGTCTCAAATTATGGATAAAGAGAATGTATTAAGACTTGCGAGAAGAAATAAAGATCTTAAATATGAGGAAAATAGGGTATCTATTTATCCTGATTTAGCTCTGGACACTTGGAATAAAAGGAAAAGATGGTATAAATATATGGAATCTTTCACTAAAGCTGGACTGCAACCTCAAATCAGATACCCTGCTTGTTTCATGTTTTCCCACAATGGCAGAGGATGCCTGTTTAATGAAGACTCTGAACTGACAAGATAATATATAGAAACAAATAAGTTGGGAGAATCAACACAACAGTCAGCCACTCGACAGTAAAAGAAAAGAAGAGAGTTAAAATGCAGGGATGTTTAATTTTCAGTCTACCTTTCTAAAGACAGAAAAACAAAAAGAGATACAAGAACTTTATCAAGGGAACTTTATTTTCCTGAAGAGACAAAGACCATTTGGCTTCTTAAGCATGCATTTAGCTTTCCTCAAAAGACAGTCAGCACATTAATCTGCAATCATTGAAAATAAGGGGGACAGGTTTTATGGAAAATAAATATAGAATCAATGCTGCTTAATGAAGCACTATAGTAAATTTATATAGACAGTAGGGTTTCTTCCTACCTTTATGTGTTTATTTGCATGTTACAAGTTTAGAAAATTATGGAAAAAATATGGGTCAACAGACTTAATTTTCATAAGAAATATACATTAATAGGTGGAACGCACAGCCATATAAATGCTGATCCAAGTTTCGCTTCCGAAGGGGATTCCCTCTATGTTTTATTAGTTACCTAACGTTAATGGTTGATAGATTAATATTGTTTTTGGTTTGTCATTATTTTTTAAGGTGCAGGGTTGAAACATATTTTATTAAAAAAGATATGAGAGTCTGTCTGATCCCGAAAACACTCCTGGAAACAGGGAAGGGAAAAATGCTTCCTACTGTGAGTAAAAACATAGTCACTATGACGGAATTGAAAACTGGAACTTTAAATGTCAATAGTCTCAATTGTCCAATAAAAAGGAGAATATGGAAATTTATTGAACAAAATAGACTGGATGTGACTTTATTACAAGAGACACACCTCCTTACAAAAGATAAGTTCAGATTTCAAAATAATAAATTTGGAAAAATATATTTCACAAATGCAAAAAACTTTTTGGGAGTGGCTATAGTAATTTCCTCCAAAATTAAATTCAAATGTGTTAAAGTTATAAGAGACCCAGAAGGGAGATATATTTTAGTAAAAGGTGAGGTGAACACAGAATTATATACTTTAGTATCAATATATAGTCCAAATAAAGATGCAATTCCCTTTTTTAATAAATGGCTTCCATACACTACTAACATGGCAAATGATAACCTTATAATAGGAGGAGAACTAAATTGCCCTTTAGTGGGTTTTTATCCTCCTACCCTCCTACAGCGATGTACCTGACACTTTACAAAGGATAAGATAGACACAGTCCCTGCCCAAGGGCTTACAATCTAAACACAGGGGGAGGGAAGATAGGGAAGGGGGAACAGAGAGAGAGATGAGGGATTCAACATTCATGAGGATGCGAAAGCTCAGGTACACGTTCTTGGCTTGGTTGCAGTAAGTTGGGAGTTTACAGATAGCAGGTGGGGGATAATCCTGAGTGGGGATGGTTAGCAGGAGTTAGGAAGGGCGGAGCGGAAGAATTGGGTTTTGAGGAGGGACTTGACGGTGTGGAGGGTGGGAGCCAGGCAGATGAGGGCAGGGAGGGAGTTCCAGGCATGCGAGGCAGTGAGGGAGAAGGAACAAAGGTGGTTGGGGGAGCAGGGGAGGCATGGGAGGGTGAGGGAGGGGATGGAGGAGGAGCAGAGTGCTCGAGCAGGGGTTTGGAGGGAGATCAGGGCAGAGAGGTAGGGGGGAGCAAGGTTGTGAAGGTCTTTGTAGGTGAATACAAGGAGCTTGTGCAGAATGCGCTCAGGAAGAGGGAGCCACTGGAAAGAGGAGAAGCTGCACGTGGTCAGAGTAATGGGCTAGGTGGATGATCCCGCCAGCAGAGTTTTGAACAGAGATAAGGAAAGAAAGGTGAGAGCGGGGAAGGCCAGCGAGGAGGAGGTTACAATAGTCGAGGCGTGAGATGACTAGGGCGTGGATGAGAGTTTTGGCAGAGGAGACAGAAAGAAAAGGGTGGATCTTGGCAATGTTATGGAGGGAGAAGCGGCAGGATTTGGCAACGGAGTCAATATAGGGTTTGAAGGTAAGGTGTGAGTCGAAGCTGAAGCCCAAGCTGCGGTCTTGGGGGACAAGGAGGATGGAGACCCCATCAACGGCAATTGACAAGGAAGATGGAGAGGAAGGACTGGGAGGGAAGATCAGGAGTTCAGTTTTTGCCATGTTCAGTTTGAGTTGGCGTTGAGACATCCAGATGGAGATATCAGAGAGACAGTTGGTGAAATGAGCTTGAACAGAGCGGGGGAGGGAGGGAGTGGAGCAAGAGAGTTGAGTGTCGTCAGCGTATAGGTGGAATTGGAAGCCGTCTGAGGCAATGAGTTTGCCTAGGGATTGGGTGTAAATAGAGAAGAGGGCCAAGGACAGAGCCTTGGGGAACCCCGACCGGGTGAAGGAGGGGGAGGAGTTAGGAAGAGATACATTGACGGAGCGGTCAGAGAGGTATGAGGAGAACCAGTCGAGGACAGAGTCCCGGAATCCCAGGGAGTGGAGCAATTCAAGCAGGAGCGAGTGGTCAACAGTGTCGAAGGCAGCAGAGAGATCAAGGAGGACAAGAAAAGAGTAAAGGTGGTTTGATTTAGCCACAAGAAGATCATTGGTGATCTTAACAAGAGCAGTTTCAGTGGAGTGAAGGGGGCGGAAGCCAGATTGGAGGGGGTCAAGGAAGGAGTTGGCGGAGAGGAGGTTGAGACAACGGGAGTAAACAACCTGTTCAAGGAGCTTGGAGGCAAAAGGGAGGAGCGAGACAGGATGGTAATTAGAGGGTTCAGAGGGATCCAGAGTGAACTTTTTGAGGATGGGGGAGACAGTGGTATGTTTAAAGGCAGAGGGGAAGGAGCTAGTAGAGAGGGAGAGGTTGATTATGTGCAGGAGGGGAGGGGCAACGGTGGAGGCAGTGGAGGTCAGGAGGTGGGAAGGAATGGGGTCCAGGGGGCAAGTGGAGGAGTTGGAGGAGGAGAGCAGGGAAGAGATTTCCTCAAGAGAGGTGGGAGGGAAGGAGGACAGGAGAGAGGGTTGGGGGAGGAGGGGGGGAGTAGTGGGGGAGAGGACTTGGAAGCAATATCCAGGTGGATCTGGTCAATCTTAGATGTGAAAAAGAGAGCAAGATCCTGAGTGGAGAGAGAAGAGGGAGGGGGAGGATAAGGGGGGTTGAGAAGGGAGTCAAAGGTGGAAAAGAGGCGGCGAGGGCCCCGGGAGCAGGACTCAATGTGGGAGGCATAGCACTGCTGTCTAGTGAGGGAGATAGCAAAGTTGAACGATGAGAGGCAGAATTTGAAGTGGAGGAAGTCAACGTGGTAGTGGGATTTGCTGCAGAGGCGTTCCGCAGCCCGGGTGCAGGAGCGGAGATGGCAAATGGTGGGGGGTGAGCCAAGGGCGACGGTTACGGGAGCGAGCTGGGTGGGAGGAGAGGGGGGCAAGGGAGTCAAGGGTGGAGACGAGAAAGGAGTTGAAGGTGGAGATGGCAGAATCGGGGGAGGAGTAGGAGGAGAGGACTGAGGGGAGAAGAGGAGAGAGGGAGGAGGTAAAGTCCGGGGGCACAATGGCCTGCAGATCGGGGAAGGGATGGGGCGATGGGGGAGCAGTGGGAGAGGTTGAAGGAAGCAAGGAAATGGGATAGGGTTTGAAGGAGAGATTGGAGACAGAACAGAAATGGGATAGGGTTTGAAGGAGAGATTGGAGACAGAACAGTTCCTAGAGAACATGAGATCAAGAGAGTGACCATTAGTGTGGGTGAGGGAGCTAGTCCAGAGGTGGAGATTAAAGGAGCAGCCTAGGGAGAGGAAGTGGATGATACCAGGCTGAGAGGGTGCATCAACATGAATGTTGAAGTCGCCAAGGGTGAGGATGTCCTCAGAGAGGAATAAGGTGAGCCAGGACTCGAACTCAGAGAGGGAGCCAGGTGGTGGTGGTAGATAACAGCAACATGGGAGTGGAGTATAGGCGGACGGAGTAAGCCTCAAAGGAGGGGAAGGAGAGCGAGGCGGCGAGGGGTTGAAACTGGCAGGAAGAGGCGAGGAGGTTTATACCACCCCCCGGCCTTCGGCATGGGGCTGGTGGGAGAAGGAGAGACTTCCGTAGGAGAGGGTAGCATGGGTGACAGACTCAGTGGGGGAGATCCAGGATTCAGTAAGGGTAAGAAGGTGAAGGGAGCGAGAGAAGAAAAGATCATGGATAAAGGGGGCTTTATTAGCTGAGAAGCAACAGTTTCAGAGGGAGCAGGAGAACGGGAGCTCATCAGGGGGGAGACGGAATGGGGATAAGATTAGGAAAAGGCGGGTGACAGGGTCAGCCGGAGACGGGCACTTGCGCAGAGGGGTGGGGAAAAAAGTGGGGAGGAGGAGGAGGAGAAAGGGGCAATGGGGACGGTGGGGAGAGATGACTGGCTTAGTGGGAGGCAGGAGGAGTGAGGAAAGAAGTAGGAGGAGAAGCAGGTAAGAGGGAATGGGGAGGGAGGGGAGAGGGGGGTGAGAGAGAAGGACAGGCATCATGGTGGGTCAGTTACAGAAGGGGGGAGGGATGGGTCTTGCGGTTGTGCTTGTTGGCCGCCTCCACCGCCAACGGCTCTTCGCCCTCTGGCCAGCCCCTTCCTTTAGGCCCTGTACCTGTGATGGGGGGGAGGGGAGAGTCAGTCATCCAGGTGGGGCTGATCAGCAGATGGTGCAGTCCACACTAGGGCTGTAGCGGAATGTCACAGTGGTAGCTATTTCCGCTGGAAACAGCGTTTCCGCAATTAGTGGTACAGCGTGGCAGAGGCTTTCATTCCGCTAGTTTCATTCCACTACTTCCGCAGTTCCACTAATTTCATTCCGCTACTACCACAGGCGTTGCAAAATAGCAGAAACATGACATTTTCACTACTTCCGCCATTCCGCCAGTGCCACAAAATAGCGGAACAGTGGTTTTCCAACAGTTTCCGCAATTTTTCCGCAATTCTGCAATTTGCAGAATGCTGGCGGAATTAGAGGAATTTCCGCAGAAAAGCCGTGGTGTGGTGCGGGCAATTCCGAAATGGCGGAATGGAATCGCACCGCGGTAACAGCTGCTGCCGCATCAGCCCTAACCCACACCCCCAGCCCTACTCCTTCTGGCAATCCTCTGGCCAGCCCCTTCCTTTAGGCCCTGTACCTGTGATGGGGCAGGGGGGAGGAGAGTAATCCAAGTGGGGCTGATCAGCAGATGGTGCAGCCCACCATCTTAAATTTGGACTTTGTAAATATCTTAAGGATTTTGGCAAATTGCATGCAGGTTATTTATTTATTTATTTTATTATATTTATATGCCGCCCCCCCCATGCCCACGGCATCTCGGGGCGGCTTCCAACAATGTAAAACAATTATTAAAACATAAAATCCGCAATATCATTATTAAAACAATTTTAAAAGACGCCCCTACAAAAATTCAACCCACCCTCCCCTTCCTACCTCCAAAGGCCTGGGAGAACAACCACGTCTTGCAGGCCCGACGGAAGGCCATTAGACTCGGGGCCAGCCGTGCTTCCTCTGGGAGCGAGTTCCATAACTGGGGCCCAACCACCAAGAACGCCCTCTCCATTGTAGCTCCCGCTTTATGTGGGGGACCTCCAAGAGGGTACCCCCGACGGACCAAAGGGTCCGTCCTGAGTCACGGAGGGTGAGGCGGTCCCTGAGGTATCCAGGTCCAAGACCGTATAGGGCCTTATAGATCAAAGTCAAAACCTTGAATCTCGCTCGGCACGTTACCGGCAGCCAGTGCAGTGCACGGAGCACCGGTGTTATGTGCTCTCGTCGGTCCGTCCCTGTTAGGAGACGGGCTGCCACATTCTGCACTAGCTGCAACCTCTGAGCCAGCATCAAGGGAAGACCCATGTACAGCGCGTTACAGTAGTCCAGCCTCGAGGTGATGAAGGCATGGATCAAAGTGGCCAGGTTGAGTCTGGAGATGTACGGGCGCAGCCTCCGCACGAGATACAGCTGGCGGAACGCCACCTTCACCACCTGATCCAGACGGAGACCTGCGTCCAATAACACCCCCAGACTCTGGACCTGCTGGGCCACGGAGGGGCGCACCCCCTCCACATGAGGGGGCAACACCTCCCCCGCTCGACCTACCATCATCACCTCCGTCTTATCGGGATTAAGTTTCAGTCTGCTCTGCCATAACCAGCTCGCCATGGCCTCCAAACACTGAGATAGCATGGAGAAGGCAGGGCCTGGATCGGCTGAAAAAGAGAGGTAAAGCTGGGTATCATCCGCATATTGGTGGCAACGCACACCAAACCCTCTCACGATCTCCCCCAAGGGCTGCATATATATATTAAACACTCAGTAAAGGAGACAGGATTGAACCTTGCATAACGCCACAGTCCAGGGCCCGGGGGCCAGGTGTTTCTGCCCCCAGGACAACCTGCTGGGTCCTCCCTGAGAGGAATGACTGGAACTACCCAAGGGTGGTCCCACCCAGACCCCCCAGGTCACACAGCCATCTCAACAGCAGTCCATGGTCCATTGTATCAAATGTGGCCGAGAGATCTAGCAGGACCGGTAGTGTCAAACGTCCTGCATCCATCTCCCAGCGGAGATTGTCCACCAAGGCCATCTCCATAACATGGCCGGGCCGAAACCCTGATTGAAAAGGGTCAAGAAAACCGATGCTGTCTAGGTGAGCCTGGAGCTGCAAGGTCACCACCCGTTCAATAACCTTCCCTAAAAAGGAAGGTTAACCTAACCTAAAAAGTTAACTCTAGCCTAAAAAGGGAAGGTTAGAGATGGATCGGTAGCTGGCGAGTGTGTCCGCATGCAAAGATGGCTTCTTCAGCAGGGGGGCGCACCACGGCCTCCTTGAGACCAGGACGGGCAAGGATCTAATTCACAACTGGTGGCCCTAACTGACCCCAGGATCTCCACAGCATTGGCTGGCATTACTCCTGAAACCTATCCCACAAAGATGGCCCAGACGGCGCCTCCATCACCTCCCGCTCAATTCCTACTGTCTATAATCCAATGTTGAAGGTTATGATTCGACAATTAGTCTCTCCAGACCAAATTGGTTTTATAGCACAAAGATTGGGAATAGATAACATTAGAAAGGCAATAAATTTGAATTTTAAAATTTAAAAAGTTAAGGTCCTCGGGGGTAATTCTATCATTGGATGCAGACAAGGTTTTTGATAGAATTGAAATGAAATTCCTATTAGGGTGATTTCAGACGTTATGGGCCTCCCTTTTACCACAGTCAGTCCCCCGTGGTGGTGGAGGGCCCAGTGTCTAAAGGGGTTCCTGCCAGAGGTTCACCCCAGTGAACCTCCGGTGGGAATCAGATTAACCAGGGTTCCAGAGGTGAGACCGGCCTCACCTCCAGAATCGTGGTTAGCGCAACCATGCTCCAGGATCGGCGGAAGGTAACATCTGTTACCTCCACCAGCCCAGATTGTGGTCTGGACCATGCTGTGGGATCAGGCGCAGTGGTTGGATTGGCTGCTGCACCCGCCCGTCTCTCGGAGGGCGGGTGGCTGGGGGAGCGTGGGGGGGCGGGGCTGTGTGGCCGCACGTCGTGCTGTGTGCCCCCTCCCTGATCCCCTGTAGGAATCAGGTTGGCACGTCTAAAGGACGGACGGCCTGATTCCTGTCCAGGATCCGAAACGGATCCCAGACTGTGCTTAGAGGGAGGTCCGGCACGTCTGAAATCACCCTTAGCCACCATGTGGAAAATGGGCTTTAGAGGTACCTTTATAGAATGGATACAAATTATTTACAAAAAACCCAGATTGTGGCTAATAATTAATGGTAACTTAACTCCCACATTTACATTAGAAAGGGGCAGCCGACAGGGATGCCCATTATCCCCGTTACTTTTTGATATAGCTTTGGAACCGCTCTCTGCTACACTTAAACAACATCCAGAGCTCAAAGGTATATAATAAGTGGCCAACATGAACATAAGGTGGCCATGTACACAGATGATACAATGATTTTCTTATCTCAACTAAAAAGTACTATCCCAGCTATAACAATGCTGCTTCAAACCTTTGGATCAGTATCTGGATACAAGATAAATTTAAATAAATCACCATTTTTAACACTGAATGAACATAAAATATCCAGAGAGGAGCTGAATTTATCTCAGTTCACAAAAGCAAAAGATTACATTAAATACCTGGGTGTTAATCTACCAAGGAACCCAAGTTTTCTTTATAAATTTAATTACTTGCCAGTCTTAAATGAGATAAAAGAGAAATTAAATTTGTGGGAGAGACGTCAATGTTCTTGGTTGGGATGCATAAAACTGATTAAGATGATGGTGCTTCCCAGACTTCTCTATATAATATTTGCTTTACCAGTGGAAATCCCAAAAGAATTTGTGGCAGTTTAACAAATTAATATTTCAATTTATATGGAACAATAAAAAACCTAGGATCAGGAGAAGCAGCATCCTCTTCACCAATAAAGACCTGGGTGGACTGAATGTACCAGACATCAGACTTTATTTATGGCCCTCAGCATTTAGGGCAATTAAACTATGGTTTAAAGAAACTAGAGAACCCTCATGGGTGATAATGGAAAAAGAGATTTTAGGAGTAAAAAATTTAAAAACCCTAATTGTAGATTAGAGTAGATCACTCTTGCTGATTCCCTTCACTCCCTTGGCTTTTGTGGCTCTGTCCATAACTGGTTCTCCTCCTACCTCTCTGACCGCTCCTTTAATGTGTCTCTCTCCAACTCCGCCTCCTCCTCCTTCCCCCTCTCAGTTGGTGTTCCTCAAGGCTCTGTTCTTGGCCCTCTCCTCTTCTCGATCTATACCTCATCCTTAGGCAAACTCATTGCCTCCCATGGCTTCCAATACCACCTCTATGCTGATGACACTCAACTCTATCTCTCTACTCCCTCTCTCTCTCCCTCTGTTCAAGCTCGTCTCATCAACTGTCTCTCTGACATCTCTACCTGGATGTCTCAACGTCAACTCAAACTCAACATGGCTAAAACTGAACTCCTTATCTTCCCCCCTCATCCTTCCTCTCCTTCCTCACTGTCAATAACTATTGATGGAGTCACCATCCTGCCTGTCCCCCAAGCCCGTAGCCTAGGCTTCATCTTTGACTCACCCCTTTCTTTTAAACCCTACATTGACTCTGTTGCTAAATCCTGTCGCTTCTCCCTCCATAACATTGCTAAGATTCGCCCTTTTCTCTCTGTCTCGTCTGCCAAAACTCTTGTTCATGCTCTGGTCATCTCTCGCCTCGATTACTGTAACCTCCTTCTCACTGGCCTTCCCCGGTCTCACCTTTCTCCCCTCATCTCTGTCCAAAACTCTGCTGCCAGGGTCATCTACCTCGCCAGTCGCTTCGACCATGTGCAGCCCCTCCTCTCTTCGCTTCACTGGCTTCCCCTTCCTGAACGAATCCTGCACAAGCTCCTAGTCTTCACCTATAAAGCTCTTCACAACCTTGCTCCCCCCTACCTCTCTGCACTTATCGCCCTCCATACTCCAGCCCGTGCACTTCGCTCCTCCTCTGTCCCTTCTCTCACCCTTCCACGCCTTCCCTGCTCCCCTAAGCGCCTTCGTCCCTTCTCACTTGCTGCCCCCCATGCCTGGAACTCCCTCCCTGTCCACATCCGCCTTGCCCCCTCCCTTCATACCTTCAAATCTCTCCTTAAAACTCACCTCTTTCGCTCTGCTCTGTCTGACTCTTTATCCTGCTGAGCCACTATTCCTATACCTACGATCGGTTTACCCTTATCCTTGCAACATGGACCTGCCTGCTGTCATTCTCATCGTAACCAAGCCAAGTACGTGCACTTGAGACCTCGCATCTTCATGAATGTTAGACCCCTTGTCTCTCCCTCTGTTCCCCTTCCTAAGTCTCTCCCCCAGCTCCTGTCTCTCAGATTGTAAGCCCTAGGGGCAGGGACCGTGTCTATTTTATTACTTTGTAAAGTGCCAGGTACACTGCTGGTGCTATATAAATGTTTGTTAATAATAATAATAATAATAAAGATCAAATTAAAGATGGAAACAGATCACCCATTTGCTTAGCTGGCATGGAGAATATGGACTACCTGTATGCGTAAACTGGAGATCCCCCATGGAAAATCTCCATATACTCCTATTTTTGGATCTCAGCTTGCTAAAGGAAAAAATTGTTCATTGTCAAATTATGATAATAAATTAGTCTAATAATGAAAAAATGTGAAAGTTTAGTTGATAAAAATGAATAAGATTAAGTATGTATGGTAAGGAATTAAGTACATATATTACATTTTTGTTGATGAGGATAAAATATGAAGTATTCCTCAAATTCTGAAATAATTTCCATGTTTTTTGGAGTTTGTCTTGTTGCAATGTATGGAGTTGTATGTTTTTTGGAGTTTAAGGTAGAGTCAAAATGATTTTGTGATGTTTTTGAAGAGGAAAATTTTTAGTTTTAAAAACTGTTGTGCATTTAACGTTTTTTTTAAACTGTAATTTGTATTTCTAGTAAGAACCCACCCTCCCAAAAGAAAGAAAACTAATTAGAAACATTTTAATTTCTTTAAAATGATTGTCACTTATGACAAAGGATTTTTTATTATTGTTAATATATATTATACATAATTATATAGCACCAGCTATGTACCTGACAATTTGCTGTATAACGTATGGGACTTGCGTGTGCAGTACGTTTAACTGATGCTACTGTATTGTTACACTTATTACTTAGCCAGGACGTTGGAAGGGGATCAGAGGTGGGGGGTGCCCAACAAACCCCTAGGGATGGGGCTCTTAGCCAGGACAGTGGAAAGGGGGGTGGGGGAGCCCACATAAAAAACCCTATAGAAACCCCACCTAAGGTTTCCTAGCCAGACTGACAGAGTGCCCTACCAACTCCCTAGTGAAGGGAATGGGGGGGGGCCTCATATGGAGGGGGAAGTGCTACACAAACAACTAAGCAAAGGGGCTGTTAGTAAGTGAGGGACAGAAGGGCAGATGCGAGGGTACGCAATAATCAGAGCAAAAATACTTGCTGGTATGATGTTCCTAGGAGCTCCTGAGCCTTTCCTCCCTCCATAGCTCAATGAAGTGTCATGTCTCTGCATAGCTCCAGTGCGGCAGTCAGAACCATGTGTTCTCTTCTGTTGCCATGTTCGTCCTTCTTCCCCCCAGCACAGAAGGAGAAATTGACACTTCTGCTTTCACTCTATGTGCTTGTCTATGGCCCTGGAGGATGGGACTTAAAACATGTGATTTTCTGAGAATGTTTCTGTTCTCACTAACATACTATATCATACTTAACATGTACATTTCACAATGACATTCCAGTGAACAAAATATGTGGGGGTTTTAACACCTATCCTTGTAAAAGTAGGACACCATATCATGCTCAAAAAATTTGCACATATTGATTGAAACACACACTGGAGAACATTCCAACATACACCAAACATGCAGGGAAATTTTAAAAGCACTTTATTGGTGTATGTGTGAATGTGCTCTCGGTTGTGTTCTTCCGACAGCACTCTTGCAGATCCCCCAATACATGCTGGGATAGTCTACCAAGCCGTGGCCATTTACCTGGCCAATTCCTCCTAAAGCCTTGCATCGGCCATGATAGCCCTAGGAAAATAGCTGATAGCTAATGGCCAAATGTCGCGTTGTGCCTCGGTTTCCCCCAAAAGAATTTGCGCTTAGTGATCCAGGCCTGACATAATCTGGTCTGGATATAGGGCACTCTTTTCCAATATGTGGAATTCGAGTTTACACTTTGCTAATAAGTCAGCCAGCTCAGCAAAGTATAGTAAAGACAGTTTATTTATATAAATGAAGCTATGAGACGTATGAATATTATAAAATATGAAGCAATAGTTTACTTAAGTTCAAATAAAGACATAGTACAAAAGAAACAGTGTCAGTTAAAAGTACATGACTTAGAAAGACATTTCTGTTCAGAGAACAGCTCTGTTACAAATTCAAAGATCTTAACATCTATAAGATATAACATATGCTCTAAGTATTATTGCTATGGTTGACTCAATGCATCATAT
>QEPC01003927.1:2007673-2030585 GCA_003113815.1 Sphenodon punctatus
TGGCTGGCCTGGGGGGGCTGGGGTCTCCTGGGGCTGGCTGGCTTGGGGAGACTGGGGCTGACTCGCCTGGGGGGGCTGGGGCAGGCTAGCCTGGGGGGGCTGGCTTGGGCTTCCTGGGGCCAGGTTGGGCTGGCTGGGGCCTCCTGGGGGGCGGGCTCAGGCCGGCTTGGGCCTCCTGGCCCAGTTCTCCCCTTAGTCTTCTCTTTGCTAAGCTAAACACAGGGTCTGTGGAATACTAGTGCAGATGGTGTAGGAATGAAGGAATGTTGGATTTAAATGTTTATGTAATGAATTTAATATGTTTAATAGTGGGTAACAGTTGGTGTAGGCATGAAGGAATGGGGGATTTAAGTCCTGAGTGGTAGGAATGTTGTGTGAGAAGGCAGCTGTGCGTTAGCAGAAAGGGTGCATCCCTTCAACGCTGTTCCTTAATTGTGTTCCAGTGCAGCATTACTACAGGTGCAAGGAATGACACCTTAATATACAATAATGTAGATATTGAAGTCTGGTATCAATTCTCCCCTTAGCCTTCATCTTTGCTAAGCTAAACAGAGGGCCTGTGGAATACTAGTGCAGCTGGTGTAGGAATAAGGAAGCCTTACTGTAGGATGCATAGCAAGGGACAGAGTGATTTTCGGTTGGGGGTCACTGAGCACTGAAACGGAGTGATTTGGGGAGCCAGAGCACTGATATGATGGCCAGTACCCCCACTAGTGGCAGTCTCCACCCTGCCAGCCCCCCATAACTTCCCACTCACCCCTGCCAGGCTGCTGAGGCTCCGAGTCTGGGGACTTAGCTCTGATAGGCCCCAAATCTGGTGCACTCTGCCCACCCCCAAGCCACGCCCCAAGCCACGCCCCCTTGGCTTGTTTCCGGCGCGCCGGCAGCCTAAGACTATATTTTCCTGGACCACTTTGATTTCCCAATCCGCCCCTGAGTCCAGGACATGGCTTGGGAGCACAGGCAGCTAGTACAGGACAATGCCGTGCAATGCAAGGCCTTGGCTGCCAAGGCCTGCCTGGACCATGAGTGGGAGGACAGGCACTGGACCTGGCTCTGGCAACAGGCAGAGCAGGTCAGACAGCATGATTGAGATGAGTCAGTAGATGGCTGAGATGTGGCCTCAGACTCAAAACAGTCTGTCCCAATCGATCCAGCTCTGGACCTCCCTTCTTGAGCATGCAGCTGCAGTGTCCATGAGCATTGTTGCTCAGGGGCAGGCGTCATTTGCCAACCTCCTTCAGCAGTTTGTGCCACCACACCTGGATCCTGACCAACCGACCGCCCTGGTTTCCCCAGCACTCAACCCCCCCCACCCCACCCCAGGAAAGCACCTGAGACCTCTCCGTCCTGCACTCACGCAGGTCACGTCTACCTTGGTCCAGGCACGCCTCCCCCTCCACTAGTCATGCGAGCACACCACTGCAAAACACTCCTCTGCATGTAAAGCAGGGATGTGTGTTGGCGCCATCCCTGTTTAACTTATACATTAATGATATTATGGAGGCTCTGACTGGGAAACAATTCCACCTGCCCAACATAGGACAAAGACAACTACCCGCCTTAATGTATGCCAACAACATGGTCTTGTTTTCCCTCACCAAGGTTGGCATGAGGAGAATTTTGACAGCACTGAGTAATTATTGTATTCATAACCACCTAGAAATAAATTATGTAAAGACTAAACTGGTGGTCTTTTCTAATCACTTCTCAGTCTCTCATTGGCGGATAGGGACCCATTCTATCGAGCAGAACAAGTCATACAAATATCTAGGCGTCCACTTTCATTATACAGGTGGATGGACAACCCACCTGGATTTTGTAAAACGGAAGGCAGGGCGCACTACTAACGGCATACTGAGGTTCTGGCAGACAGCAGGAGCAAGGTTAGTTAAACCAGCTGTGAAATTGCTAACCCAGAAACTCATACCACAGATAATATATGGAGCAAAGATATGGGGCCATGCACACTTGCAAGGGCTGGAGATTTTGTAACTAAGGCTCTGCAAAAGGGTGCTGGAGGTGCCTTTATCGACTCCATCTGCAATTGTAAGAGCTGAACTTGGTGTGTTTCCTATTGAATATGGGGCAAAGCAAGCAATTTTCAGATATTGGAGCCATCTGATGCAGATGGAAGACTCTAGGCTACCCAGGATGTGCCTTTTTGAGCAAAAAAAATTGAAATCAAAACTTACCTGGAGTTACAGAACAGAAAGTTTAGTGCAAGCTTATGGGATGTCTATACAGGTCCCAGATAACAACTTATCAGGGAAACTGAGGGCCCAGTTGGCAACAAGACTCAAGGACGTATTCATTCATCCAAGCGGAGTTGGCCAGTGTTAAATCTACCGTATTGGCCCCTGCCTTTGCTGAGTTTAAAACTAATTTTAAGTATGAGGATTATCTATCGCTGGTTGAAGATGCGAGGGTTCGAGCGGCCCTTGCACGTCTGAGGTTACATCAATTTCCATCCGCGGTCTTGTCTGGTAGATACAGTAGGACGCCCTATAGTTTAAGACTTTGTAGTTGCCCTCTAAATAGGGTGGAGGACTTGGAACACTATCTGCTTCTGTGTCCCTATAATGAGACTTTGAGAAGTATATATGTGGCACTGCTATTGATGGAGAAAGGATACTGGAATAATAAGTGGAAAAATTCCTATCTGCTGTCAAATCCCAATAAGAATGTAATGAAAGCTATGGTCAAATTTGCTTGGTCTGCTGAGCTAGCTAGGGATAAGAGAATTTCGGTGGTAGAATAGTGACTATTTAACTAGCTGTATCTTCATTAGGGTGTAACTATCTTAGAGACTCATTATGTGGCCTATTATGTGGCGAAGGCCACTTCGATGTGTTGTTGTGTCGCTGTTTTGCCTTGGGCTAAATATATAATATATGATACATATTGCACACTAATGATTAAAGTAACCTCATTAGATCCAATATCACTCTCTCCTCTCCTCTGCTCTCCTTGTATGATCAGTGATTTGGAGTTTGGGTTATGATGTATGTTTAAAGAAATTTATAGTAATAAACGTTATATTATAATTTTCTTCTTAGTTTTGGGGTTAGGTCTATGGATTTAATATTACCGACCATGTATGAAAGAGATAAGTTTACCTCCACATTTTTTTGGAGGCGATGGTATTTTACCTTATTATGTTTTTGTTGGTCATTTTCGACTGACAATTTGGAATATTTTATCTACTGTTACTATGTATTGGTTGGAATTTGTTACGGCCTATGGCCAAACAATACACTTTGTACTACTATACTCGTCTGCAACCTCCACTGGTGGATCTATAGGAGGGGAAAGATGAAGAAAATACCCCCACCATTAACCCCATCGAAGTGAGCATGCCCACCTGCAGCAAAAAGGGCAAGACAAGAGGCAATGAAGAAAAAGTTTAAAAAGACAATTTTAAAAGAAATTAAAGCACTTTAACTTTAATTTAAAGTTTATATTAAAGCTATATTTTGCACAATCCATGGTTTCCCTGTTTATTCTGTGAAAGGTGGGACGTTTGGGGGTGGGGGCAGTATGGCATAGCAATAAGCTGCTTTCAGGGCTGAGGGGTGGTTGCACCAAAGAGGGGAGGGGAGTCCTCTTGCCATGAACTTGCACGTGAGGGTTGGGGGGCACATAGGGGGCCCTCGGAGAAATGGTGGTACAGCATAGCAATAAGCCACTTTGGGGGCTGTGGGGGCAGGTGCTCCGGTGTGGAGTCCTCTGGCTGTGTTTGCACTCCACATCTCCCAAGGAGGACAACACATTCTCCCACCAGTCTTTGCTTTTCTCCTTCACCCACACAAGCTTCTCAGTGGGTACAGCCCTGTGGATGGCACTGGTAACTGAAGCCACGTCTCCTGACAGGTGCCACTCAGCACGCATCAGGTTCCCTTGCAGGGCTTCTATTCTTCACAGTGCAGTCTGTTGTCACTGGAGGAAGGCAAGTACATGGCGCCAAAGGAGTAACTGCTTTTGCATTGTGGCACGCCCCACTACCCTGGCCACAGATCGAGTGAGACCCCATCTGTGCCATGCGATCTTATCACGCAAACAGTTGCAGAAGGCATGTATCTGTTGGACAGCTTGCAGCTTCTGCTGAGAAGTGGTAAGGAAGGCCTGGAGCATGATAATGAGCACCATGAAATTCTTGGTTGCGTCGCCATGACTGTGGTACCAGCATCAGTGAACTCTGCTGACCACACACCAAATGTTTTGAAATGTTTAAAGAGCTGGGCAGCTGCCTAGCTAGGATTGTCTGCGTGCCGCACGTGAGCATCTATTGGCCACTCTTGGTCATGTATTCTTTATAGGATTGTGTTGCTGCACCAGCACTGCCAATTCAGGTGGCTATTAAACTGCATACACATGTCTGTCGCAAGCACGTCAGTGCACACACTATCTCATCTAACAATGTTGCATATGTTAGCACCATGGAAGCATGGGATTTTTAATTTAGGGTGGCAGGGAACCACTGAGTGTTAAGGAATGGTGGTGGAGTGTGCGTGGAGATTTGCAAGGCAGTGAAGGTCACTTGTGTGAGAAGAGCTTCCCATTGGATAAAAGTAATCCTTATATGTTTATATATTTTAAGAGGAACAGTTTTTGTTTGCAATGAGCATGAGAGGTCATACTGCCATAGAAAGCTATTGCTGTGGGTTATGGCCAGGGAAAGCCAAATGACTTCTGTGGCTGCCCAGGGTATGTGGCCCAGAGAAGTTGGGGAGTGATGGATACCCTGGCTTTTGCTGACATTTGGGTGAGGCCTGATGTGCAGAAAGAACCGTCAAACACATCCTCCAAGGCTGCCTATGCGCTCATAGTTGGCCCATGTACACAATGGGGTTCTATGTATGTCTAATGGAATGCAGACACTGCGCAACCCTGGTGCAGTTCAAAGTTCAGCAGCAGCATGAAAGAGTGGGAGCCCCAGACAAGTTGCAAGAGTGGGATGAGACTGAGACCCTGGCTTTTCTGGACGTGTGCACTACCAGAAGTAGGGAAGTCACTAACAGAGGCTGGACCTTCCCTGATGTGATGTTTTACCTCATCACTGCCCTGATGGCAAGAGGATACCCATGAGGCCACTCGGAGTGCTTTGATCAGATGGCAGAGATGAATCGCTTGTGGGAAACATGTGGCTCGGGGTACAGGGAATGTGAATCCACTGATAGAGAGCTTCTTGCTGTATTTGAGGTTTGGATACTCCAAGAGATGCAGAGTGCCCTGGCGAGTGGGGATGTATTCCTCCTCAACTATATGGTGATGCAGAAGATTCTAGAAAGGGGATACAAGAGGCACATGTTTCACTGGGGGGATCATGCGAACTGAGAGGGATTTCAAACACCATAGTAGGCGAGACCCCAATAAAACTCTGTGCTACTACCTGCGCGTACATCACTGTGAGCCATGGATGTGAGAAACCAGGTGATGACAACATGCAAAGACTGATTGCTTTAATTTTCAATGTTTACTTTTGCTTTCAATTTTCACTATAGGAGGCGGAGCTCAATAAAGTATGTGATTTGTTCAGTAAACTCAGCATTCTGTGCATAGCAAAAGGTTATTTTGAGACACTGAGTGCTGGCAGATATAAACCCAGGTATGAACCTCTGTGGGTGGGGGGTGTTAACAGACACTGGGCCGCCTCCCAGAATCACAGTACCCCAGAAGAAACAAACAGCTGGGGCAGCTTCTTCCCATGGTTCCCATGGCTGAGAGTCATGGCACGAGTGGGATACTGAGAGGGGTGTGTGTGAGTGGAGCATGATGGGGAAGAACACCTGCTCACCTATTAGGTTTGTTGGGCTAAATCGGTGAATGGGGGCTGCACGAATGCAAAATAAATGCACGCAGGGGGCTTCCCATTTATTAGGGCCTATACGCTAACCATGTGAGTGGAAGCTGCACGGACCGACCCTGGACTCCAGCAGGCTATTGTTTTGTTTGTTTAATAGCCCTTGTGTCCTCATTTCTGAGCCTTTACCCTGAATTCACTCTTTCAGTGCTTGGGTGAAGGAATTGGATCAAGGGGCCAGATGGCCAAATACAAACTAGTCACAAAGCTGCATTTGGCCCTGGAGTTTCCTACCCCAGACATATCAAGCCAACCATGTCTTTTGTAAGGTAGATCAAGTGCTTGAACAGGCAACTCCTCCTGCCTCTTAACCTAACCTATTTCCAAACTCCATTATTCTGGCTGCAGCAAGCAATGTTAAAATACCTGTACTGCCGCATTCTTGTTGCTCCTGTAGTAATTTTGTCATCCAATCCATACTGCTAACCTGTGTCAATGCAGCAAAACTGGTACAAAACTTTGTGCATTTTCTTGCAATCCGTAATAATGTCCATTTTCCAATGTCAGTCTTGGCTTTGGACTAATAAAGTACCACAACTTGCCCTTAGACACACAGCTGTGCAAGCTAGAAACTTTTCAAAGGTCAGGAAGCACCTTCTAGAATTACTTCTTTTTAAAAATTTGAACGTTTGAAGTTGGGTATGCGACGGCCTCAGGAGGAATCAGGTAGGGCATCTTGGATGGACTTATTTGGCAGCTCTGGGCATTGAAGGGTGGCAAAATAGCTAGGACTGGCCCTGCAACCACTCCACTAGCTGCCCACCTGCAAGAATTTCCTCCTCTTTAATCTGCTCTTTACTCCTCTTGGAAGTCTATAAGCCTTATTGTGCTTGGAAATATGTCAGTTATTTGTAAAGGACAGCATGTGTCAGGCATGAGTTATCTCCACACCATGATAAAACCATTTTTAAAGGGAAAGGAGTATAATTTTATTTATTTAACTCAGCTCTGCACCAAAGAATATCAGCATTGTATACTAAAATGCTACATTAAGTGACTTTCTAAGTTGCAAACTCAAACACTTCAAAATTAGGATATGCGAGAACATAGTTATAATAGGGACACGCAGTGCAGCTACACTGGGACCCAATAAACTGGGGGGGCCAGGCCCCCTAGTGCAACTGTATCTCCTGCTGCTAGGAGGAGGGCGGGGGACCCATTCCATCTTCTACACCAGGGTCCATTCCAACCTAGCTACATCTCTGAGGAAATGAGAGAATAAAGATTACCTCTGCAACATTAATTCTCTCCTTTTGTGCATGCTAGAGAGAAGTGGCTCCGAGGTGTCTGTTCCCACCGCTTCGTCATCGTAGGGCTTCCTGGTTTACTGAGAAGCTGCAGTGTATGAAGTGGGAGGGACGCCGGTTAGAGCAATGCTGACGTCATTCTTGCACTCAATCCAATTGGCTACAGCATTGGGCCCATTTGCGATCCTATGCTGTGGCCATGAGGGTGGCAAAGGAGGAATTCTTTGCCGTCCTCATAGTTGCTGCAAAGTTGCATCCAGCTGAGCTCTTCTGGGTGGTGAGGGGGCTGGTCAGTTCAACCGACCTCCGCCTGGAGGGGGGATATCCCAGACCCGCTGTGAGGAGTTTGTCACCTACAGATAAGATTGCTCGGATTCAGCGCAATTTCCAAGCCAGGATTGATTCAGAGGAAGGAGAGCTTGGGGTTATGCTATGGGTGTTCTGGGGTCTGTTAGGGCCGGCTGATGCTATGGGTGTTCTGGGGTCTGTTAGGGCCGCCTTTTGTGAATTAGATCCATGCCCATCCTGGTTGGTGAAAGCCACCAGGGAGACCTTGGGGCCAGTGATCAATGCCTCCCTTTGGGAGGGTAGGGTGCCAGACTGCCTCAAGGAGACAGTGGTGCAGCCCCTGTTAAAGAAACCATCTTTGGACATTGACGCACTGGCCATTTACCGGCCAGTGCATTTTTAGGGAAGGTTATTGAACGGGTAGTGGCACAGCAGTTCTGGGGTCACCTGGATGGCATCAGTTTTCTAGAACCCTTTCAATTGGGGTTTTGCCCAGGGTATGGCACCGAGATTACGCTGGTGGTCTTGGTGGACGACCTCCACTGAGAGATGGATTCAGGGCGTTCAACACTACTCATCCTGTTAGATCTCTCGGCTGCTTTTGATACAGTTGACCACAAGTTATTGTTGAGATGATTGCGGTTCCTGGGGGGTGGGGGTGGACGGGACGGCCCTTGGATGGTTCCGCTTGTTCCTCTCAGGAAGGAGCCAGCAGGTGGTGCTGGGGGCTGAAACATCTAGCACCCACGACCTCTCTTGTGACGTACCATGAGGTTCTATTTTGTCTCCATTATTGTTTAACATCTATATGCAACCCCTGGGGGAGGTTGTGAGACGGTTTGGTGTGCAATACCACCAATATGCTGATGACACCCAGCTATACCTCTCATTTTCAACTGACCCAGGCCCTGCAGTCTCGATGCTTTCCCAGTGCCTGGAGGCAGTGGCTAACTGGATGCAGCAGAGCAGACTGAGGCTGAATCTCGATAAAACGGAGGTGATGTTGGTGGGTCAGGAGGCTGGGGTGATGGCCTTGTGCACATTCCCCTCTCAACCCCCCATGCGGGTAGGTTGTGGGTCGAGGCCCAGAAGACCCCAGACCATGGTTTGGTGCTGCTGACCATGAGGTCGGTTGTCAATAAGTCATCTACTATCCGGAAGTTAATCCTGGAGTGGGACGCTGACCTCGTGTATATTAGAGACCTGGCTGGACAATGAATCGGGCCCTATTCTGGCCGATCTTGTTCCAGCTGGGTTCTCTGTGCAGCATCAGATTCGGCTGGAGGGACGGGGGGCGGGCGGTATAGCCATTGTTATCAAGGATGCATTGTCCTTTAGGAGGTATCCGGTGCAGGCTCCACCAGGTGTTGAGTGTCTCCATCTTGTGTTGGATTTAGCCAGAGACAGATTAGGGGTGCTGCTGGTGTACTGTGCACCCAATTGCCCCACAGCATCCCTACATGCTCTTGCTGATCTGGTGTCAGATGTGATCCTCTGAACCCCTAGATTAGTGGTCCTGGGGGATTTTAACATCCACGCTGACACCGATCTTGGAGAAGTGAGGCATGTGTTCATGGCCTCCATGACAACCATGGGCCTGTCCCAAATCATCTGTGGCCCCATACATGAGGAGGGACATACACTGGATTTAGTTTTCTGCACCGGCCTTGAAGCAGGGGGTCAGTTAGTAGAAGTCAGGGGGGTGGAGCCTTTGTCATGATCTGACCATTACCTCCTTAAGACATGTATCCTGGCTCATGTCATCCCCAAATGGGGTGCAGGACCTATTAGATCGGTCCGCCCCCGGAGACTTATGGACCCAGATAGGTTCCGGAATGCTCCGGGGGAGTTTCCCTGAACCTAAACACCCACTCTGTCAATTTTGTAGTCTTCTGGAACACCTTGTTGGCTGAGACCATTGACAGAGTGGCTCCCAGGCGTCCGCTACTCTCCCAAGTCTCCTGCAGGTCTCCTTGGTTTACCGAGGGCCTGCGGTGTTTGAAGCGGGAGAGCAGGCGGTTGGAGCGCTGGTGGCACCGGACCTGCAACCAGTATGATCGATCGCAGCATAAGAGCAGTTTAAAGGCCTATGCTGTGGCGGTGCAGGCAGCAAAGAAGCAGTTCTTTGCTGCCCTTATTGCATCTCCAAAGTCACATCCAACTGAGCTTTTCTGGGTGGTGAAAGGCTTGGTCAGTCCTGCCTGCCTCCACCTGGACATGGAGCAATCCAGTGACCGCTGTGACCGGTTTATCGAGTACTTTGTAGATAAGATCGCTCGCATCCGCCACGATTTCAGTACCAGTTATTGCAGAGGATCATCTTGGGGCTATGAATACCCAGTCCTGTCCTGTTTTGTTGGATTGGTTTCAGATTGTGTCGCCTGCCGATGTGGTGTCCTCCTTGGGATCTGTTCGTGCCACCACTTATGAACACGATCCTTGCCCGCCCTGGTTGGTGAAAGCCAGCCAGGAGACGTTAATGCCGTTGCTGGCTGGGGGTGGTTAGTGCCTCCATTCAGGAGGGCAGGGTGCTTGACTGCCTGAAGGAGGCTGTGGTTAAGCCCCTGCTCAAGAAACCATCTCTTGACGCTGATGCTCCTGCTAGTTATCAGCCGGTCTCTAACCTTCCCTTTTTAGGGAAGGTTATTGAACTGGCTGTGGCATGGCAGCTCCAGGAACATCTGGACCGTACCGGTTTCCTTGCCCCCTTTCAGTCTGGTTTTCGGCCTGGGTATGGTACGGAGACTGCATTGGTAGTCTTGGTTGACGATCTCCATCTGGCATTGGACCAGGGTTGTCAGACCTTACTGGTCCTGCTAGACCTTTCAGCTGTATTTGACACAGTCGATCATGAGGGGTTGGTGTGGTGACTCGTCACCTGCAGGACCGTGCTGGGATTGGCGGGACGGTCTTGGATTGGTTTCGTTAATTCCTGGCCAGGAGAACTCACCGGGTGGTCTTGGGGAAATGTACGTCTTCCCCCCAGGACCTCACGTGTGGAGTCCCACGGGGTGTCATTCTGTCCCCCCTCTTGTTTAACATCTATATGCAGCCATTAGGGGAGATCATGAGAGGGCTTCAGGGCATGCAGTGTCATCAGTATGCTGATGACACTCAGCTCTACCTCTCTTTTTCCATCGACCCAGGCCATGCAGACTCCCTATTTTCCCAGTGCCTGTCGGCTGTGGGGGCTTGGATGAGGTTGAGCCATCTGCAGTTGAATCCTGACAAGACGGAGGTGATGTTGGTGGGTGAGGGCCTTGGGGGCCTGGGGGTGGTTGAATCTCCTCTTGTTGGGAGGGGGGTGTTCACCCTCCCATGGTCCCGCAGGTATGGAGGCTGGGTGTGCTCAATTAACGGCTCAGCCTAGAATCTCAGGTTGTGGCTGTGGCGAGGAGTGCGTTTCGGCAGTTACATCTTGTCTGACGGCTTTGGCCGTATCTCTGACTGACCTCGCCACTGTCATCCATGCCTTCATCACCTCGAGGCTGGATTACTGCAATGTGCTCTACGTGGGGCTGCCCGAGAAGCTAGTCCGGAGGCTGCAGCTGGTGCAGAATGTCACAGCCCGTCTCCTTACTGGGGCGGGCCGCAGGGAGCACATGACACCTGTGCTCCAGGCTCTGCGCTGGCTGCCAATAAAGCACGGGGCTAGGTTCAAGGTGCTGGTTTTGACCTTCAAAGCACTTCACGGCCTGGGCCCTGCTTATCTGTGGGATCGCCTCACTCCCCATGTGCCCGTGCAACCCCTGAGATCATTCATGGGAGCCTTTTTGGAGGTTCCCCGGGTGAGATGGGTGGCCACCAACATTAGATCTTTTTCAGTGTCTGCCCCTGTGCTGTGGAACTCCCTCCCGGAGGAGGCTTGGTTGGCCCCCACTCTCCTGTCATTTCGATGTTTGTGTAAGACCTGGCTGTTCCGTCAGGCTTTTGGCAAGGGGGGGGGTGTAGGGTGGGTTGGTTGGGGGGGGGAGTTGTTTTTCTCCCTGCATATGGGATTTTTAGCTTGTAAATTGTTTTTATTGTTTTATTGTTTTTTATTTGGTGTTCGCCACCCTGAGCTACCCTGTGGGCAGGAGGGGTGGGATAAAAATCTTTTATATAAAAAAATTAAAAATAAATAAATAATTGAGGGGGTCTGCCCCCCAGGTCCGGAGCTTGGAAGTCCTGTTGGACCCCAGCCTTCAACTGGATTGCCAGGTAGAGGCAGTGACGAAGGGAGCCTTTCGCCAGCTAGATCTTATGTGGAGGCTCCTACCATATGTTTCAGATTCCGCCCTGGCCCCCTCATCCATGTGTTCATCACCTCGAAGCTGGATTACTGCAACACGCTCTATATGGGGCTGTCCCTGGTGATGGTTCGGAAGCTGCAACTGGTGCACAATATGGTGGGCCATCTTTTGACAGGGTTGGGTCATAGGGAGCACATAACACCAGTGCTCCAAACTCTGCACTGGTTGCCTATAGCGTTCTGAGCCCGATTCAAGGTTCTGGTTTTAACCTTTAAAGCCCTACATGGCTTGGGCCCCTCCTATCTGAGAGACCGCCTCACTCCTTAGGTCCTGGGGTGATCCTTGTGGTCTGCCAGGGGCACATTTTTGGAGGTCCCCCGGGTTAGCTGGGGGACCACAATGGAGAGGGCATTCTCGGTGACTGCACCGCAGCTGTGGAACTTCCTCCTGGAGGAAGCTCAACTGGCCCCAGGTCTACTGGCCTTCCACCAGGACTGTAAGACCTGGCTGTTCATTCAGGCCTTGAGGGAAGAGTGGGGGAGGGGGTGTTTTGTTTTTCACTGTTCTTATCTTATTTAACTGGTTTTAATTTCCCTTTGTCTATGTTTTTACTGTATTTACTGTTTTATTATATTAAAACGTGGAAGTTGTGAGCCGACCTGAGCCGTCTCTTGATGGGAGGGGGTGGGATATAAATTTTAATATAAATAAAATAAATAAATTAGCTGAGGTCATATCTTTCATTGTCCAACTTCTGTTGGTGCAAGAATGCAAGCTTTCAGGTAATACAAGCCCTTCCTCAGCTATGTAACAAGTCAAGCTTGCATAATTTCATCGACAAAAGTTGACCCAATAAAAGATATCATCTGAACTACTTTGTCTCCATCTCTCTTGTACAGGTATTTTGCTGTCTATGTACAGATCTTACATGGCTTCTTCAAAAAGGTTCCTACCTTACTTGTGACACAAAGTGGGCAGTGCTCAGTGAATGGGGTAGCTATACGTTATTTCCCTTTTCCTTACAGATGGCCCTGTACTCTATTTGCTTCACACCTTTTAACAAATTATTAATTTCCACTTGATGTTTTCTATGACACTCATCATTGTCACAAACAATATCTTCACAACACTCCCAAGAGAGAGAGGTACAAGGTGACTCACTCAAGGCCAAATAGTAAATTGCTAGCACAGTCAGAATTCAAATGTTGTCAGTAAGAGTAAGGGGGTGTGCTGGCAAAAAAGGAACAGGTGCCCATACTAATGAAGGGATCATACTCAGTGTTGGTGTTAAAAGGATACCAGTGCTAGAAGAATCAAGGATGGCATTTAGCACCAATGAAAAGCAAGTAACCCCGTGCCTTATGGATATTTAAGGACTCACTATCAGTTAGAGAAGGGAGACACTGGAGTGAGAAGCTCGGAGGCTGAGCTCACCAGTCAGGCCAGAGACGGAAGCTGGCTGGTGGAAGGAACCGTTGCCTCCCTACTAGAGATCCAGGTTCAAACCTCCATTTGATGAATGCTGGAGGAACTAGGATGCTGGGACTATTACTGAAGTAGACTGGTCAAAGGGCTGCAGGTGGGATCTTCCTTGTTATGCCTGGAAGGGGCTTTTGGACTGCTTTGACCAGAGGAGTCTCCTGAACAAACTTAACAAAAAACTTGAGGTCTTTGTGGTGGCTTGGGTTGGCTGTAGGGGAGTTGGAAGCCAGATATGATGGCACCCCTTGTTTCTGGTAAGGTACTGTAGCAGAGCTAGTCAGCACTGCCAGAAATGAGTTTGACAACCATGCTGCAGGTCATCTGGGAGTTAAGGTGGTCATGGAGAAACTCCAAAATCGGTACTATTGATCAGGGTGGCAAAATTCAGTAAGAGAGTGGTGCAGTCCTTGCCAGGTGTGTACTGCTAGAAAGAAAATGGATCCATCTCCTCGTGCACCAATAGTGCCTTCCAGAGAAAGAAGGCCTTGGGATTGGATTGCTTTAGATACTTTGGATCCGTTACCATGCACTAGTGAGGAAAACAAATATATATTAGTAGTAGCAGACTATTTTACCAAGTGGGTCGATGCATATGCCATTCCAAATCAAGAGGCTATTTATTTATTTGTACATTTTTACCCCACCCCTCTCGCTACAAGCAACTTGGGGTGGCTCACAAAATTCATAATAAAAATATAGTGTAAATATAAAACATAAAACATATTAAAACGCCATTAACACTCTAAACATGTGCAAAATAAAACCCACAGTGCAACCCCCCCCCAAAAAAATTTACTCCAACATACCCGTCCCCGCACCAAACGCCTGTTTCAGCAGAACTGCATTCTATACAACGAATTGTATAAAGTTCTCTACACCGACATTAACAGTTTACTGTATAAAGTGTATACAATTTCTATAGACATAAAGAACATAGTTAATGCACTTTGAAAAAAATTGTCAAATTATGATGATTAAAGTTTAATAATGAAAAAATGTTAAAGTTTAGATATTTATAAATATGAAGCGTAAGTATGTATGTTAAGGAATTAAGTATATATATTACATTTATGGTGATAACAAAATATGAAATATTCCTAGAAAATTATGATAATCCGATATTTACCGGTGCTTTTTGGCATTTATCTTGTTGCAATGTATGGCGTTAAATGTTTTTTGAATTGTAATTATAATGAATTTGTATGTTTTTTGGAGTTTAAGCTAGAGTCAAAATGATTTTGTGACGTTTTTGAAGATGAAAGTTTTGGTGTTTTTTTAAAAAAAACTTGTGCATTTAACGTTTTTAAACTGTAAAGTGTTTTGTTTTGGTAAATACATTTATTGTTGAAACAGCAATAGCCATACAACATAATTACTAGGGATGGGACACCGGGGAGAATACCGGATACCAGATTTACCGGTATCGGCATACTGGACTTTTGACATTGGCTGCTTTACTGGTTTTTACACATTGCGGCCATTGACTTCAATGGCCACAATGTAAAAAAACAGGTAAAGTGGCCAACGTTAAAAATCCGGTATGCCGATACCCGTAAATATCGGATTATCAGATTAATCCGATAACACCCGATAATCAGGTGTATCGGATATAGCCGATACAGATATTCCCACCCCTAATAATTGCTAATCCTCCACATGGAGGAAATAAGTACACAAAAAACATTAATGAAAGTTGCAAAATTTGTATAGACAAAAATTCCACTTAAAACTAATTTGAACTCATATATTTAAGTACAAAACAATCAAATGTGAATCTTTCTTAACTCCATTACTATTGAAAGAAACTTCACCACCTAGAGTGAAATAGTAGGATTCTGATCGTGCATCAAATAGACCACAGTCTTAGATTTATTTCCCTTGTCAACGAACCTCAATAACGGCATCAACAGGTCTTGTCAGGGCTGGCTATACCAAGGACAATCTAATAAAATATGACTGAGGTTCTCAACTGATCCAGGCTGGGAACACTTACAAAATCTGCTTACAGATGGAATCCCTTGCATATGCCCCCTGTAATTGCTGAAGGAGTTTATTGAAATCTCCCCAGAGTAAATGCGCTCCTATACTTGTACACAGTTAGGCAAGCTAAATAGGAAGGAGACTCCAAATCTGGACTGAAAGCTCCATAAAGCAGAGCAATTTGCTGAGATGCTCTAGCTGCAGTTGACTCCTGCCTAGCTTGATCAGTGACACGCTTCTTTATAAAAACACAAGCAGCGGAGAAACCTAGAGGGAGAAGGGCCTCAATGGAAAAGCTGAGATAATAGAGGTGCTTTCTCATTGCTAAGGACCAAGCCCCTCCAGGTAACATCCCTAGGGCCATTGCACAAAGATTCTCTGGAGGTGCATAATATAATTGCAGCCACTACTTAAGAGCTGTGCACTTAGACAAAGAGGCAACTGACAGAAGTCCAAGGGAGGAAGAATTCAGACATGCCTGTATGAGAGTTACCCGTTAACAGGAGTAGATGTGTTGGGCCAGAGCCCCAGTTTGGCATGAGGACTATATCATGGGGTAGATTCATGGGAAAAGACACAGGGATGTGTGTACCTAAAGAGGGGGGAGGGGTAATGTAGCAGAGCTAGTCAGTGCTGCCAGGAGTGGGTTTCTGACTCTTTTCCTGCTCTCCAAATGACACACTGGTGGGTGTGGCTTGCAGGGAAGGGGGTGGATGTTGGTTGGACTTTTTTTCTTTTCTTTTTATTAAGAGAAGTGCACTTGGGGGAGAGAGCGAGGGAGAGGCGTGGCTGCTGAGGAGACAGCAGGACTGCCAAGGGACCAGCTCCTTGTAATCGCAAGAGGGATCTGTACAAGGACAGTGGAAAGGGGCAATCAGGTAATCTTTCCGTGTGCCAGGTAGAAAAGATCCTGCTCAGTAACATGCTTTGTGGATAAGGACTGAGATGCTGGACAAAGCGGGACCCCACCATCACTGCCATCATCATCACCAACGACAACAGTTCAAGGCAGACGGCGCTGTCAGCCACACTCTGATTACAGGCCTGGACATTGGTTTTGATGTGGAAAGCGTCCCATATTAATATGTGTGGATTTTTCTTTTTATATTAAAAACAGTTTGCTGTTACAGTGAGTTTTGGTCCAGTGTTTCCCTGTTAAATAGTTGGAATCCCCATAATACATTTTACGGGCAACAAGCGTCTCCCTGACCCCTGCATCCAAGCTCAGGGAGCATTTTTATTTATTTTTATTTTTATTAAAAATTTTATCCCACCCCTCCTGCCCACAGAGTAGCCCAGGGTGGCGAACAATAATACAAATGATAAAACAATTTAAAACAATTAAAAAATCACCAATACAAGGAAAAGAAACCCACCCTACACCTCGCCAAAGGCCTGGCGGAACAGCCAGGTCTTACATAAACGCCAAAATAACAGGAGAGTGGGGGCCAACCGAGCCTCCTCCGGGAGCGAATTCCACAGCACAGGGGCAGCCACCGAAAAAGATCTCACATTGGTGGCCACCCACCTCGCCCGGGGAGCCTCCAAAAAGGCTCCCATGGACGATCTCAAGGGTCGCACGGGCACATGGGGAGTGATGCGATCTCACTGATAAGTAGGGCCCAGGCCGTGAAGGGATTTAAAGGTTAGAACCAGCACTTTGAACCTGGCCCAGTGCTTTATAGGCAGCCAGTGCAGAGCTGGAGCACAGGTGTCATGTGCTCCCTGCGGCCCGTCCCATAAGGAGGCGGGCCATGGCATTCTGCACCAGCTGCAGCCTCTGGACCAGCTTCCCGGGCAGCCCCATGTAGAGCACGTTGCAGTAATCCAGCCTCGAGGTGATGAAGGCATGGATGACAGTGGCGAGGCCAGAGTCTGAGAGATACATCCGAAGCCGCCGAACAAAATCTAACTGCTGAAATGCACTCCCCACCACAGCCACGGCCTGAGATTCCAGGCTGAGCCATGAATCGAGGAGCACACCCAGACTCCGTACCTGAGAGACCATGGGAGGGCGAACCCCCACCCCCCTAACAAGAGGAGATTCAACCACCCCCAGGTTCCCCAAGCCCTCGCCCACCAACATCACCTCCATCTTGTCAATTGCAGATGGCTCAACCTCATCCAACCCCCCACCTGACTGGCACTGGGAAAATAGGGAGTCTGCATGACCTGGGTTGATGGAAAAAGAGAGAGAGAGCTGAGTGTCATCAGGATACTGATGACATTGCATGCCCTGAAACCCTCTCACAATGGGTATTTTCAGACGTGACGGGGCGGCTTTCGCCACGTCATGGAATCACCCATTTGAATCCCCGCCGGAATCCCACCGTCCACCCAATCTTCCCTAACAGCTGCATATAGATGTTAAACAAGAGGGGGGACAGAATGGCACCCTGCGGGACTCCACACATGAGACCCCGGGGGGAAGACATACACTCCCCCAAGACCACCCAGTGAGTTCTCCTGGCCAGGAACTAACGAAACCAGTCCAAGATCATGCCACCAATTCCGGCACAGTCCCACAGGCGCGTCACCAACACCTCATGGTCGACTGTGTTGACTGCAGCCGAAAGGTCTAGCAGGACCAGCAAGGTCTGACGACCCTGGTCCAACGCCAGATGGAGATCATCAACCAAGGCCACCAATGCAGTCTCCGTCCCATACCCAGGCCAAAAACCAGACTGAAAGGGGCAAGGGAAACCGGTGCGGTCCAGATGTTCCTGGAGCTGCCGTGCCACAAGCCCATTCAATAACCTTCCCTAAAAAGGGAAGGTTAGAGACTGGCCGATAACTGGCAGGAGCATCAGCGTCAAGAGATGATTTCTTGAGCAAGGGCCTAACCACAGCCTCCTTCAGGCACCCTTCCCTCCCAAAGGGAGGCACTAATAACCACCCCAGCCAGCAACGGCTGTAATGTCTCCTGGCTGGCTTTCACCAACCAGGACGGGCAAGGATCTTGTTCGCAAGTGGTGGCACGAACAGATCCCAACAAGGACTCCACATCAGCAGGCGACACCATCTGAAACCGATCCCACAATCCATAGTCCCAAGATGATCCTCTGCAATAACCGTGGTACGGAAATCATGGTGGATGTGAGCGATCTTATCTACAAAGTACTCAATAAACCAGTCACAGTGGTCACTGGATTGCTCCAGGTCCAGGTGGAGGCAGGCAGGACCGACCAAGCCTTTCACTACCTGGAAAAACTCCGCTGGACGTGACTTTGCAGATGCAATAAGGGCAGCAAAGAACTGCTTCTTTGCTGCCTGTGCCGCCACAGCATAGGCCTTTTAGCTGCTCTTATATTGCGATCGATCATACTAGTTGCGAGTTCAGTGCCACCGTCGCTCCAACCACCTGCTCTGCTGCTTCAAACATCCCCTCAGTAAACCAAGGAGACCTGCGGGAGACTTGGGAGGGCAACGGACACCTGGGAGCCACTCCGTCAATGGTCTCAGCCAACAAGGTGTTCCAGAAGGCTACAAGATCATCGACAGAGCGGGTGTCAAGGTCCAGGGGAAACTCCCCCAGATCATTCCGGAACCGATCTGGGTCCATAAGTCTCTGGGGGCAGACCGATCTAATAGGTCCTGCACCCTGCTGTGGGCTGACATGCGCCAGGATGCATGCCTTAAGGAGGTAATGGTCAGACCATGACAAAGGCTCCACCCCCCTGACTTCTACCAACTGACCCCCCGCCTCAAGGCCGGTGCAGAAAACCAGATCCAGTGTATGTTCCTCATGTGTGGGGCCACAGATGATTTGGGACAGGCCCATGGTTGTCATGAAGGCCATGAATTCATGCCTCACTCCTCCAAGATCGGTGTCAGTGTGGATGTTGAAATCCCCCAGGACCACTAATCTAGGAGTCTGGAGGATCACATCTGACACCAGATCAGCAAGAGCATGTAGGGAGGCTGCTGGACATGTGACATATTGATGGGGCTTTGGCCAGGCTTGATGGGGGAAGAGGGGTTGCAGGCAGGAATGCACAATGATTAGGTGCTCTAGGATTGCAACCTCCAAGAAATGTGAAGATGCAGCACGGAAATGAATGAGTCATAATAACTCCAAGCCTGCTGCCCTCTGGAAGCCTGCCCTTGTGAGCTTGTGGTTTTTAATGTAGGAAAGCAGAATTTATTTTTGCTTGTTCTGGAATCATTATGACCACTTCCAGGTTGGAATGTGGCTTTTGTTTAACAGTGGTTGCTTAGGGTAAGAAGCAGAAGACTATACCACAGCCAACTGAAATGGTAATGGGTGTGTTATAGACAATCATTAGACATGTGACACAATTGCTTATGTAACCAAAGTAACTGGCAACACATATAACACTTTGCCTATATCAACTAATCAATCCTCCAAGCTTTTTTAGACAAGGTGGGCACTTATTGCACTTTCCAGATGAAGAAATGGAGACTAAAGAGTTAGGAACAGGGCTTAGTTTGTGCCAAGGCTTACTGGGGCTGAGCCCCGGCATCTCTTTGTGCCAGGGTGTATCCTCCACTTGTCACTGCTGCAACTCAGCCAGATGTCATTGACTGTAAATCTTAATGGGGACTGGGGACTGGTACTGCTGCCGCCATCAATCATCAGATGGGTGATATTAGCCCCCTCCTCACCCATCCACAGAACTACAAGCCTCAGGCAACCCAGCCTCTTCCTGACAGGGGGCTGGGGCTGCTGCGGACGTTGGGCAGGGAGAGTGTTACTACTGCCGCTCATCAGTTCATTTCCAAAGTGGAGGCAGGGACTGGCAAGGCACTGGGCAGCTCCATTGGCACTTCTGAAGACACTCCATACTTCCAGGGTCAAGGGTGGGACTTCCAGATCAGGTTTCAGCCTTGCCCACCCCCACCCCCTCTCTCTTTTTCTTTCCAAATTAAGCCATGGCTAGGTGTCTTGCCAAAGGCCACAGAGGAAATCAGTGTCAGTGATGGGTGAGTAAAAGCCAGGAACTTCTAGCTCCCGCATGCTCAGCACACAAGTTCTACCCACCATTCATCAGCAATAAAGTCGTGAAGACTTTTGAGCAAGATATTGCCCATTTACCCATCCCAAGATGGGCAAGAGTCGGAGAAGTGAATTAGTCAGCTGTTCCCCTGAAAGCCCTGGACTGAAGCACAGTTGATGTTGTTAAATGATTACATGCATTTTCTGTCTCTCAAAGAGCTTAATACATGTGCCTTTGTGATTCATTATTATTATCTAATAAAAGATTATAGGACTCGCTTTCATGTTTCTTCCAATTACAAATTGAAATTGTTCCTGCTATGACCTTGCAGCTGCTAGATTTTCTAAAATTAGCCATAATGATGCATTTTACTAAGTTAATTAATTATCTAAACTGAGAAAATTGAGAAGTAGAACTGGTTCACATGCTGCTAATTATCTTTTATTATGCCATCTTTATATGCAAATAAAGAAATATTGTGATTATTTTAAATACTGTTTTCACTAGCTAATGTACTTGTTACTTAGCAAAGGTTTCTTTTCCTTCCTGTGCAGTAAAAGTCCCCAGGCTGCAATACTTTTATTTGTATATAAATAAATTAGTTAATTCAATTTAAACTTGCTTTATAGAATGGAAAACTATAAGCATGACTGTGCATTCTCCTGTCATGAATGTTTAGGAGGAATTAATAAATGGGGCGTGAGAGTCGTCAACAACCTTTTATGTCCATCTTATTTCACTGCTGATCACTTTGGCTTTTTGCTATTCTTTGGCTTTTACATTGATTTTATTATTTAGCTGTTGGATTTTTATTATTAGATTATAACTCTCTGTGTAGAGCCTGGTGGCGTATAGCTGTTTTATACACATTTGTTAGTAAGTATTGTTAAGGGTTTATGGGTATCAAAGAGCTTAAGTGACGCCAAGGTCAGGAAACAGACTGTGCAGGGGTGGGTTCTCACTCAGGGCTCAGTCTGAGTCTATGGAATGAACTACCCTGGCAAGAACAAGAAACCATCATCTTTTGTTACAGATACAAAATACAGACACTTTAAAGTATGTTCATAAAAGAAAAAACAAAACACTCTTCCCCTCCCCCCGATCTCCCAAAGTGCAAAACTTCAGAGAGTCACCAAACAAACACAACCTCTGTCCAAACAAAACCCTCTGCTGCAAGTATGATAATCTTTTAGGAGAATGTAAGAAAGCAAACCAATCCCACATTTTAGCCACAGTCATGCCACTTAATGCACTGCTGGACTATGCTCACATGCTGCAATGATGGGAGCCATAGAAGAATGGAACAGAAAGGAAGCAAATGGGGGACCACAAATTGACTACGGCTAGTTAGGGCCTTGGATTTACACTTTATCTCTGAGCTCAGTTACTGCAGCGCTCTGCCCTTTAGCATTTGGCTTAGTAGGATGCGATCCGCTGCAATCAGAGCAGAGCACCTCCTATTGGCATAGTCACACCACTTGCCCCAGCATTCTGTCTTTCTCCACACGGCTCCTAGAGCATGAAATCCAACATCATCTCTAGTCCAGGGACAATTTCTGTTCCTCTGGATTTTTCTGACCTCGCCTACATTCCCCAAAGTTTCACCCAAATGCATCTCTAGGCCTCTGGCCCACTATATTTCATCCTGCAATTATCTGTCTGTCACTGTACTCTAACAAGCAACTTTGGTCTGAGCCAAGCGTCACTTTCAAAATGCTGTTTTCCCAGACACATGGATGGAAGCTGCAGGAATCCTGGTGCTTTGTATTCCTGTGACCACCATTGTTTGTACATCCGGGCTCCCTCTGATTCAAAATAGGGACACAGTCTGTAGGAGTATTTTTCAGAGAAGTCCAGGGATTCCATGTCTATCTCCCTACAGGGTATCAGAGCAGCACTATTATCGGCACATTGGCAAACAGTAATCATTCCCATTCTAGTTCCCCAGATTCTGCATGTGGCCGGCAACAGCAGGCACAGTGAACAGGCCAGGAAATATAGGAGTCAAGGTGGGTGGGTGCACTCTAAATCCTCTGGCACATGGAGAAGAGCTCTATGGAAGCTCTTTATCAGGAAGGGAAGAGGCAGCCTTCCTAAAGCATGGGTTAATGTCAATCTGAAGTGCAGCTAACAGACCACACCCATGCAAAGCAGGGGTTAAAAGATGTGAAGATCAGAAGTGACCATTCCTCTAAGCCCAGTGAATTTCCTTTTTTATACTCACACCCATAGCCAGTTGTTTCCGGTGGTTAGTCACACTCCCTGTAAAACGTTGTGTGCCTTACTTCTGATTTGACAGAAGGCTGTATCCACTTCTAGCCTCTGTGCCCTGCATTTCTAGATTCTTGGGGTCCTGCAGTTTAGGTGTGCATATCTTGAGTGTATGTGTACACACAGAATCCCATTCACCATTAGCAGACTTCGCTGTGTCTAAAACGTGAATATTTGTAACGGTATGAACACATACATATACTCCCTCCCTGTCCACATCCGCCTTGCACCCTCCCTTCATACTTTCAAATCTCTCCTTAAAACTCACCTCTTTCGCTCTGCTCTGTCTGACTCTTTATCCTGCTGAGCCACTATTTCCTATACCTACGATCGGTTTACCCTTATCCTTGCAACATGGACCTACCTGCTGTCATTCTCATCGTAACCAAGCCAAGTACGTGCCTGAGACCTCGCATCTTCATGAATGTTAGACCCCTTGTCTCTCCCTCTGTTCCCCTTCCTAAGTCTCTTCCCCCAGCTCCTGTCTCTCAGATTGTAAGCCCTAGGGGCAGGGACCCTGTCTATTTTATTACTTTGTAAAGTGCCAGGTACACTGCTGGCGCTATATAAATGTTTGTTAATAATAATAAT
>QEPC01003927.1:2030685-2066509 GCA_003113815.1 Sphenodon punctatus
TTTTACATTGCAGCCATTTTTAAATGGCTGCAATGTAAAAAATCCGGTACCCGGAATCCGGTACCCCGGACCGGATTACCGGGTCGAATCCGATAATGCCGGTACGCCCGGTACCGGCATTATCGGATACCGGATTTTACCGGTTTCCCGCCCCTAGTATTTATCATTGTTTTGCTAGGATTTATTAGCAGAATTAATAAATTGAGAAACCAATTTCTTGAGATCATACTTGTATTTAATTTGCACACGTGTTACTACTTGCATGTATGTTTTTATCTATTGTAGCCTGTCCTGAGCCCAAGCGAAAGAGTGGAATATAAATTTAAATAAACAATTGTTTTAAACATCATGTATATTTTTTTTAAACTGGGGGCTGAGCTTGGGTGCCTGATACAATTGTACCCTCACCCCCTCTCATCAGGCATGACTGAGCCAAAAATCAAGGTTTTGATGGAAATCCAATGGCGCTACCTTACAGTGCCCTGAGAGCTTCTGTTGCGGCCATTTCTAAGATACTCTAGGAAGTGCTGGTGTGTGCTGTGAAACAGCTGCCATGTCCCATCCAAGGGATGGTTGCATTTGGTGGTGAAGGAAGTGATCCTTGTCCCCAAGTAAACTGATCCACAAGCTACGAGGTGGGTCTATCGGGTGGCAGGTGCTGTGTACATTTGGTCTGTACATAGCAGTGCTAACAATGAGAAATATTTTTAAACAGAAGAGACACATTTCAGTGCTTTGCCTCTCTGGGTCATGTGTCTATAGTCCACCCCCTAATGCGTGCTTGTGTTAACCCCCACATACCCCATTGTTTAGAAAAGCTAAGATCAGTAATTGTTCCAATCTGATGTGTTGCTCACTGCTGCTTTTCCACCCTCTGTGTGGTCTAGCTTTCCCCTTGGGAGATGTTGCTAGGCTGGATTAATGTTTTGCAGAACTTGCGGAGCTGTAGACTTCCAAAGAGATGTGCTTATTAACAACCTCTATCAAAGGGCTGCATCCTGCAGATGGACATGTGTGCCGAGAGGAGACAGAACCATAACCTCCTTTTATTTTTAATAATGAGCTTTCCCCGGCAGGTCTGATGAATGCTCTTCTATTTATCGATATCTGATTCATCCAGCTTCTTTGATTCTTTTACACTCCTGCAGACTACGGCTGATGCTGTTTTTACAGATCTTCTGCCCTATATCCCAGAGTGATCATGTTTCAGTGGCACTAGCTAAGGTGTGGTATCTAACTCAGACCTATCTTATTTCAGCCTTTAGCGTTGCCTTTTACACAACACTTACATGTGGGGTAACATGTATTAGGCAAGTTCCCAAGATGTGTGCTTTATTGCAGGGCTGTATGAATATACTCAGGAACCAAATCGCTCTGGAGATAGGTCTCTACAAACTTCCAAAAGAGGCCTTACCATCTGCCGGCTCCTGCCTCCCGCCGCCGCCGCTGCCTTTGCCGGGGGTCCCTCGCTGTTCACCTATGAGGAAGAAGGTGTGTGTGAGTGCAGGGGCGTGGGGACCCTTGGAATGAACCCCTCCCCCAACCCCCACCAGAAGCTATCAGGGGGCATTTAAAGAAGCCAGCAGCTGCATGCCGAAGGGCCGCGGCCAAAGGGTCTTCAGGGGCTATAGAGCCAATTGGTTCCCTTATTGGCGGTGTTTGGGTGTAAGGTGCAGAGTTTTGCTGACATTTTGGCCTGTTGTTATTGCTTCATTCGGCCCCTCTGCTGATCCCCTTCTGCCATCCAATCTAGGCCCTATAATTTGACAGGGGTATGATGACGAGGAAATGTGTCAGTGCCATCAAGGAGGCAGATAAGGGGCAATCTGTCCAAAGGACAATGGAAGACTTTGCCCCTGCCCATCAGGATATTTTTTCCAGGGGGAAGGGGAGGAAGGTCACCATGGGATTGTCCAAAGCTCCTTTGGATGGTAGTATTTCCCCCTGTCCCTCCCCTCCCCTCCTAACCCCATCTTGGAGAACTCCAAGGCCCCCAGTGCTGCACCCCAGCTAAAGGATAGGGGTCTCCCGGTATTGGGGCAAGTAGACAGGCTGATGTCCTTGACCGGGGAATTGATTAAAGAGCTGCTAGCACAGCTGACTAGTATTATTAGTCTGTTGAAAGAGCAAGAACAGCAGCGCTCCACGATCAATGAATTTATTCAGGAAATACGGAGCCTCAGTTTAACTCAGGAAGCCCAAAAAGTGACAATGCACTCTCCTGACAAGCCCCAGATGCCTGATCTCCCACAGGTTCCCTTATTGGGACATTTGGACTCTGAGGCAGGGTTTGGGAAGGAACCAGTTGTGCTCCCTAGGACATTTATAAAACCCTCTCCTGGTCTGGGAGGGGTGCAGGGGCCTAGCTCATATGGACAGGGGTGTGAAGGACCTCAGTTGGTTCCAAAGGCACTTTCTTTTCTAATTAGGCCATTGCCTAATGGCATTTTTCCATCTTGGAGAACCAAGATGGATATCTGTCACCATCTTTCTTCTATCCTGGGAGATCGCATCCCAACATGTCACATTGGTTTTTTTTTACTTAATCCCAGGGCGAGGAAAGTGCCAGCTTTTGTTTACTTCCATAATTCCAGACTTGTCTCCCGTTTGCTTATGCATATCCCCCTGTTCTTTTCATGGGGGGTACAGCTGGGGGAAGTATATGCGACTGGAGAATTAACAGCTCTCAGCAGGGGGAATATCAGTCAGCCTAGAAGCTGTAACCGTTTTTCTTGTTCTAAGGAGGGGGCTGTTAGTTGTACTTCAAGGGACTCTGTAAGCAGCCCTGGCCTGCTTACCATCAATGATAGGCTGGTGCAGTTAGCCGTAGCTCCAGATAAAGTTCTCCCAGCTATGGCTAAGGGTTCTTGTGATGAGGAGTTAGCTGTAGTACAGTCAGCGAGGGAATTGGTGGCTCTCACCGAAGAAATAGGGAGTTTGGTCAATGAGGCAAGTGAGAGCTTTCTAGTACATTCCCTAGATGGTGCAGGGTTCCAGGAGTCCCATCTTGCTCTTCCAACCCAGTTGGTAGGAAGGGGGGGAAGGTTATACGGGGAAGGTAGGAGGAGTGGTAGATATATACTGCCCACCTGTAGAGGTAGGTAATTTGCCCCAGGATAGGATGCCCGGGAAGCGTGGGGTCCCCCCTTGGCCGGGATAGGATAGGATGGCCGGGAAGCGTGGGGCCCTCTCCTCTGGTGCCTGGTGATCAGTTTATGCTTCCAACCCCTGTTAAATGGGGGTGCAACTAGTTATCACCCATTGAGAAGCAGCCAACTCTTTTTTCCATCTGCTCTTGGAACATCGCTGGCTGGCATTCGCATAAAGATTCTAGGAGAGCTTTCTAGTACATTCCCTAGATGGTGCAGGGTTCCAGGAGTCCCATCTTGCTCTTCCAACCCAGTTGGTAGGAAGGGGGGGAAGGTTATACGGGGAAGGTAGGAGGAGTGGTAGATATATACTCCCCACCTGTAGAGGTAGGTAATTTGCCCCAGGATAGGATGGCCGGGAAGCGTGGGGTCCCCCCTTGGCTGGGATAGGATAGGATGGCTGGGAAGCGTGGGGCCCTCTCCTCTGGTGCCTGGGGATCAGTGTATGCTTCCAACCCCTGTTAAATGGGGGTGCAACTAGTTATGACCCATTGAGAAGCAGCCAACTCTTTTTTCCATCTGCTCTTGGAACATCGCTGGCTGGCATTCGCATAAAGATTCTAGGGACTTTAAAGTATTGCTTAAGCAGTTCCATGTCCTTGTTCTGCAAGAGACCTGGGCTGTAGATTGTATTGAGTTGGACCAGTATATAGCATTTTGTCTCCCGGCTACAGTTACAGCTGCTAGAGGCAGAGCTAGTGGTGGATTGGCCTGCCTGGTAATGGATAGTATAGGGCTCAGAGTGCTGGGTGAGATCAGGAACCCACCCTTTATGTTAGGAATAGTGCTGGGTTGTGGGAGCGATATCTATCTCCTCATAAATGTTTATATACCCCCGATGAATGCTAGTGCCTTCAACACTAAGCTCTGGTCTAGCCTGGAAGCTGCTATTAATGAGGCCTTGACCAACCATCCAAAGGCACTATGCATAGTGTTGGGTGATTTCAACGCTAGGATAGGACCAGGGGATGAAGTCCTAGCCCCTTATTTGGATGAACCGCCTGCAAGGATACATTTGGCACAATTACAGGCGAGGGTTTCCAAGGACCAGAAGTTAAACGGATCAGGGATACGATTTGCCCAGATGGTGGCTAGCTCTAATCTATCTATTCTTAATGGATCCGGGTTTCAGGACCCGCTGGGGGAGTTCACCTTCCTTGGTACCCAGGGAACTAGTATGGTGGATTATGCTCTCACCTCCAATGAGGCTTTGACATGCCTTAACAGCTTTGAGGTGGTGGCTTCCACATTATCTGACCATCTCCCATTAGCTTTGTGGTTCTGTAGCACCCATAAAGTGGAGTTAGGGAGTGAGGTGCTATCAGAGCCAATCCTCGCCCCCCCCCCCTTCAAATATCAGAGGTGGAGTGAGAAGGTTGGCCGGGTTTGGGAGTTAGCTATGGAGTCAGGTGTTTCTAGGAAGATCTGGGAACAGATGACTTCCAAAAGGTGTGAGGGTGTGGTGGTTGAGCTTTTCACCACTCTGGTCTCCTCTTTGAAACAACACATGCTCGACCACATTCGAAGTAAGTCCCGGCATCACCCGCCTGATCGTGCCTCTCCAAAGTGATATGACGCAGAATGCCGGAGGGCTAGGGGAAGGTAGATGAGATCTATAGAGTATATCGAGGTGGGACCCAGGCTGTCCTCCCCGCCCAAAATTTTCACCAGAAGAGGACATATAGAGAACTGGTCCAGCAGAAGAAGAGGCTGTATTATGCTTCCAAGTGGCAGGAACTTCTGAGGGCCAGCCTCATAAACGACTCCCATGCCTTCTGGCGTATTATCAACGGAGCTTCCACCCAGGTGCGAGTGGCTCGGTCTATTCCAATTGCCCCTCCCACCTCGGTGAAGTTCATGGAAGCTTCTCAGATATCCCTGCCTGAATGTCCCCCTGTTGCGGAGGAAGAACTAAGAACGATTATAGAGACCTTCCATAATGGCAAAGCCCCCGGTCCTGACCTGATTCAGGTGGAGGCTATAAAAGGCTACATGGACTGGTAGTTATGGGTTTTAGCCGTTCTGTTTACTAGGATTAATAGCACTGGAAACATCCCTAAAAGTTGGTCACAGGCAATCCTAGTACCTATATATAAGAAAGGATGTAGATCTGACCCAGCCAATTATAGGCAAATCAGTCTTATTAGCGTAGTAGCCAAGATTTACACCAAGTACCTTCTGGCCAGATTAACGGAGTGGACAGATCGTAATCAGATCCTATGCCCCAAGCAGGCAGGTTTCCAGAGAGGCAGATCCACGTTGGATCACTGTTTACTTCTCTATCATCTGATAGAGAAGTACAGAGCCAAGAATGGGAAGTTCTATGCCGCCTTCCTTGATCTGAAGGCGGCCTTTGATTCAGTCCATCGTCCACTTCTGTGGGAAAAACTGTTCGCGCTAAAGATTGATAGTAGGGTTCTTTTTCTAATTCGGATCCTGTATGCTAATACCACCATGGCAGTCAAGATGGATGCGGCAGGTCAGCTCACACCAGATATTGGGATTGAGAAGGGGTAAAGCAGGGTTGTGTCCTTGCACCCTCCCTGTTTAATCTCTTTATCAATGACCTTATACCCCAAACAAGACAAGAGAGATTTCCCCCCTCTAAATTAGCATCAAGGCCTGTTGGTGCCCTTCTTTACGCGGACGACTTGGTCCTTCTTTCCCAAATTAGGGTGGGATTGTTGAGACAGTTTACGACTTTTGTAGATTACTGTCGGGCCAACTTTCTCTTAATTAATTATTCAAAATCCAATAGTCTTGTCTTTTCCCAAAACAGGCAGATTCATAGATGGCCTATTGGGGATACCCAATTTCAGCAAGTTAAGTCTTATAAATATCTGGGGCTTTACTTTACTACCGATGGGCAATGGAGCAAGTACATTAGAATTTTGGAAGCGACTGCTAAGAGTCAAATGCTAGCGATTCTAAGACTATTTTCTGGGACAGGGAGGAAAAATCTGGAGATTGCTCTGAAGGTTTTTGAGGCCAAGGTTAGGGCATCTTTTCTGAACGGGGCTGAGCTTATGGGGTCCTTCAGTCAAGAGCAATTTGAATTATCTGCAGACCAGGTTTCTTGGTGCACTTACCAGACTCCCTCATGGGACTGTGGCTGCAGCTATAAGACTTGAGACAGGTACTCAAAGTTGGTCTATGGTGGCCTGGGAGCGGGCGTCTTTACACTGGGCAAAAGTGAGTAGGGCCCCTCAGGACAGTCTTCTTCAATTAATGTTCTCAGATACCTTTATTAGTCCCTGGTGTCTGGCGGTAACTCAGTACCTGGCCCGAATAGGCCTTTCGATTCCATATACACAGACAAAAGCTCTGGCAGCTGCGAAACGGGAGATAGTCTCCAGGGTGAGAGATGTAGACTATCAGGAAGATCTTGCGATTGTGGCGGGGTCTCGCCACTTGCTGGGGTATAATCTATGGGCCCCCCAGTTGGGTTACAGGGCACACTATCTTGAAACAAGCGCTACTTTTAGGGGAAAGCATTTATTTCTCTGCGCCAGGGTAAATGCACTGCCCACAAACATTCTGGTCGGGCACTTTGCGGGGACACCATAGGAAGACCGTTTGTGCCCTTACGACTCTATGGTCACAAAATCGACACAACATATTCTGTTTGAGTGTCATCTGTATGATCCCATTCGAGGGAAATATCTGCAATCCCTTATAGATAGGTTCCCTGGAGCAACCATTGGGTTTTTGACCCAGATGGCTCTTGCTGATGTGCATCCAGAAGTATCTTCCAATGTATGAACTTTCTGTTCCAAGCTTTGGAAAAGAGGATGAAATCTTTGCACTATAAGCTGTAAAGAGTTTCCCAATGGTCCTGTATATTTACTAATATTCCCTACTCTTTCTTACTGGGTGTTATTTGCTCCTCCCCCAAGCTCTTAGTTATCAGCCTTGGGTAGGCTAAGTTAAAGCTTAAGTGTTTTTACTATGATCCTGGCCCAATTATGGCCAGGTTGTACAGATTGCTATTGCATCCTATGGCCATATGTTTATCTACCGTATGACTATTTGTGCAGGGGTCAAGTGCTGCTGCCACAAGCCCCGGGAAGGGCAAGGCAAGCTTTGAGAATTCTTCATAGGGCCTAGGTAGGGCAAGTCAAAGTTCAAGTGCTCTTATTATGAGCACTTCCCAATTATGGCTAGGTCGCATAGATTGTTACTGTATTTTGTGGCCATATGTTTATTTAAGCATACGTTTCAGGGACCCAGTGCCCATACAGACCCTATGTAGGGCAGGGCAAATTGTGTGTGTGTGTGTTTTCCCCTCTCTATGTTCTTAGATATATTTTTGATTATTTCATAATGTGCATATGTGCCGTTCGTGGCAATTGTTTTAATGGGTTGCGGTACCTTAAGGATAACTATTAAGGTTGTTTTATTACTACCTTTTAATAGTCTCATTATAGAGGCTAGGAATTTCACCCTGGTCTATTGACTGTGGGTCTAAGTTGTAGAAAGGTCTTCCTTGTCTCTCTATATTTAGTTATATTTCCTATTTTACTGTATTTTATTTTGATGGACCCTGTATTTTCTGCTTCACCTAAGAAGCTAGAAGCCCACCTTGCTTCTTTGACTGTGGGTATAAATCCCTATGAGGTAGTTATGTATCTTTATTTCTATGTATTTGTGTCCCTTGTCCTGTTTTCTATATTTGTTGTATATGTTGACAATAACCTAAGGTCATGTCCTTCCTTCCAATAAACTTGAATTTGAACTTCCAAAAGAAGACAAGATCTTAAGAAGTGCCAGACTGGGTTAGACCAGTGGTCCATCTGGCTCAGTATACTGTCTCCAACATTGGCCAGAACCCAGTGGCCAGAACCCAGTACAGTTGTGGTGGTCCCAAACTCATGTCCCAATTATGGGTTCCTCTAAAGCAAGGGGACAGGGTCTCCTTAAGTGGCAGTCCTTCCCAGCGGGCTCCCAGCCAGTCTCCTCCTCCCCTCCCCTCCCTGGCTAACAGCGAGCCCCTGGAGCAGTAGCAACCCCATCACAGAGGAAGTTTTTAAGAGTGGGTGGGGCTAGCCCTCCACACCTGCCCATTCTGAAAACTTACTTCTTGATGGGGCCCTTTGCAAGTGGTCTGATGAACAGCACTAGAAAATTTTCAGAGTGGACAAGACAGTGTGTTGGTCCTGCTCCCTCCCTGGCTCATTCTGAAGGTGGTAATCAGGCCACTTCCATAGAATCTTGGAGTTGGAAGTGACTTCAGAGGTCATCTAGTCCACCCCCCGGCTCAGTGCAGGAAAGCCACAGATGTCCGTCCAGCCTCTGTTTGAAAAGCTCCAGCAAAGGAGAGTCCACCACTGCACTTGGCAATTTGTTCCACTGACGACTAGCTCTTGCCGTTAGAAAGTTCTCCCTAATGTTTAGCTGAAATCTGGTTTCTTGCAATTTGAACCCATTGGTTCTAGTCCTGCCCTCAGGAACAACAGAGAACAAACCTGCTCCATCGTCTATGTGACAGCCTTTCAGATATTTGAAGATGGCTATCATGTCTCCACTTAGTCTTTTTTTTCAAAGGGATCCTCTAGAGTCCAGGACCTGGGCTCACCCCAGTCCCTCTTATCCATGGTAGCTATGCCCCTGCCAATACCAAATGTCATTCCCTGTTATTCACTCTTCGCTTCCATAGGTTTAATTCCCTGAAACCACTTGGCTAATTGACATTGATGGCTCTCTTCTCCATTCAATTATTTTGGGTGTTTTCACACAGGAAGGGATGCAGCAGGGAAGTGTGGTGAATCCATGGGTAGGCCACTCCGCTTCCACTTCTGTGAGCGGCAGCAGCAGGAGCAGTTCAAATGGGCAGACCCCCACGTGTTCCCACAGGCAGGGGAGCAGCTGGCACCTGTTCCCCTGCTCTGGTTCTGCCCCGGGAAGCCCACCACACAGGCAGAACCCTGGGCCTGCAGCAGCAGGATCAAGTCCCCAGAAGAAGCTGCCACCACCACTAGTCATCTCTTGGAGTGGCACTGGCAGGGTGTGCGTCTGTGTGCGCACCAGCTGCCTGCCCATCAGCTCTTGGAAAAAACCCTGGGGAGGAGAAGGAGCAGCACCAGTATCCCGTGGCTGCATCACTGTACTGGTCTCTCTCGAGCCTGGACCCCGCTAAAATAGACCAACGGATGATAGGGGGCTCCTTGCCAGGGAGAGCAGTGCTGTGCTCCACAGCATGGATTCCCCACCCTCCACATCAGTTTCATGCCCCCTGAAAGTTTGTGTCATCGTGCCCCCTTACCCCGCCTCCCCTCCCCCCACAAGGACGTTGGGGTGAGAGGGGGGTTAGCCTTTGCTGTGTGGGCTGTTAATCAGCAAGAGCTGGGAAGAAGTACCAGCAGCTGTGGGGCTAGGGAGGTGCCGCTCTCACACTCAACAAGGGGGCGGGGTCAGGGAGGACCCGCCTCTGGGCTGCCCCAACAAGAGCAGGGGACGGCCGGGGGACCCCAGGCCGCTGAAACAGCTTGTATCTTGTCCCGGGCAATGGAGGTGGTGGAGAGACAGCAAAATGCAGCAGGAGGATTATGCTGCTGCCTGCAAAAACACCGCTGCGAATCGAGCCTTGCCGGGTAGGAGGGTTGCCATGGGGACGATAAGTAAAACTGACTTTGGAATGCTCCCCCCCCCCCTTGGAAGGGCCGTTTGAGGGCATCTGGAGGGGCCCCCCCTCTGGTTGGGGGGGATGCCCCCTGAAAGTTTGTGTCATTGTGCCCCCTTACCCCGCCTCCCCTCCCCCCACAAGGACGTTGGGGTGAGAGAGGTGCCGCTCTCACACTCAACAAGGGGGTGGGGGTGGGGAGGACCCGCCTCTGGGCTGCCCCAACAAGAGCAGGGGATGGCCGGTGGCCGTGCCAAAGGGGCACGGCCAAAGGGGCATGCCCTTTGGCGGGGCACGTCAGCCGAGGCCACTGCAGAAGCTTAATAATATTATTACTGTATGGTGGCAAGGGGAGTTGGTCAGACAGGGGATGAGGGTCCTCCCCCCTGATGTGAGTGGGGGGAAGGAGGAGGTTGAGTTATGGTTGGAGGGTAAAAGAGGGCGGGAGGAGGAGGATGGGAAGAATTGATATATTACTGATGTGTTAAGGGAGATGATTTTTTGGGCCGGCTGTGAAATTTATTGATGTTGAATTATTGTGTTATACTGTAGAAATTGGAAATTCTGGTATGTGATTGGTTGTCCCTCCCCTTCCTGGTGAGAACGGAAGGGGTGGTGGTGAAGGGCCCCTCCCTCCCTCCTGGTGGCAGCAGGAGAGGTTGGTGGTGGCGGAGAAGTGTTGGTGGGTGACCAGGAATTAAAGGGAGAAGGGGTATGTTATTTTGTAGGATCTTAGGTTAGTAGTTAAATTTGTTGGATTGATTGTTAGTAAGACCCTGATTATGAGGGTGTGTTTATGCCTATATTGATTTATATTACTGCTATATTATGTTGAATTTATATTATTGTTATACTTTATGTATGTACTTTCATTTTTGTTCGCCGCCTCGAGTCGCTTGCGAGAGAGTGCGGGATAGAAATTAAAAATGAAATGAAATGAAAAAAGCTGGGAAGTGCTTCCTGGCTTGACACTGACCAGTGCTGCACTTCCTGGCAAGGATTGTTCCTTCATATAAACTTCAAGGCTCCTTGGCTTGACATTGAGATGGTGGGGGGATCTGCACCATGAAACACAGCGCTGCTCTCCCTGACAAGGAGACTCATCTCCCACTGGTCTATTTCAAGCTGAGTCCAGGATTGAGAGAGACCAGTGCAGTGATGCAGCCAGGGGACATCAGGGCTGCTCTGCTGCACCTCCTCAGTGTCTGCTCCAACAGGTGACTGGCAGTGGCGGCAGTGCAGCAGCTTCCTCCAGGGGCCTGGTCCTTGCTGGCATCATGGTCTTGCCCATGGTGCCAATGTCCCTGTTTGCAGGAATGGCTAGTAGGCAACTGGGGGCCTTCCACGTGGGAGGCTGCCCCAAGTTTGCTTCTTGCCAGCCCCACCTTGGGCTGGGCTGCCCTGTGAGGTGTGCTCCTCGATAATGCAGGTGATGCCACAGGTGGCAGCCCCTGCCCAATGTGGGATGAACATCTGGCGGACCACGTTCAGACAGGCAGAGAGCAAAGGGGTGGTGAAAGTGGAGCACTGTCTTGTGTGATAACTGTTGTGAGCCACAAGGAAACACTGCACAGGAAAACACAACACTCCTCTCCCCTAGATGGAATAGTCAGCCATTTTGGAAGATACCGCTTCCGCTGTGGTCTGCAGTGCAACAGAATTTGGGAATATTTTGCGGATGACAGCTCTATCTGCCTGTTTGGTGATCCCATGACACTGTCACCCTCTGGCGGTGGTGGTGGCGAGCTTACGTCAACAGGATCAGGCTGGCACGCCCTCAGTGAATCCATGCGTCCCAGTGGGTGGTTAGTGTTTGATGATTGTTCAGTTGCAGGACTAATAGTGGACAGACGGCCGCGCAGCTGGTCCACATGATGTCTCCATACTTGTCTGTCAGATGTCAGGACTGTGTATGAAACAGGTCCTGACACCTCTACGATTTTAGCCTGAACCCACTGTGGTCCTGCACCATAGTTTTGAGTAAACACAATCTGTTGTGAATAGAAAAAGCGTAAGGCACCCGATGTCAATGCCGAGTCTAGTTCACCTTCTTTCCTGAGTTGCATGTCTCCCACAAGGTCAGGGTTGACATGGTCTAGACATGTCCTGAGACGGTGACCCATAAGAAGTTCTGATGGGCTCGAACCTGTTGTAGGGCAAGGGATCACATGTTGAGCAAACAGAAACCTGGCCAATCTTGTTGCTCAGTCTCCTACCACGATTCTCTTAAGGGCATCCTTTGTGGTCTGTACCATTTGTTCTGCTTGTCCGTTAGCCTGGGGTCTGCGAGGTGCAATGGTCACAGTCCAAATGAGATTGTAGCTAGCAAAGTCTTGAAATTCTACTGAGGTGAAAGTACCCCCATTATCAGATACTATGGTGTCTGGCACTCCGTGGGTTGCAAACAACTCCCGGAGAACTGTTGTAGTGGCGGCTGCTGTAAGAACTGTGACGGTAATCACTTCAAGCCATTTTGAGAAAGAGTCCACAACAATTAAGAAGTTCTTGCCTTGAAAGGGGCCTGCAAAATCAATGTGGATACGTGAGTATGGTTTCTTGGTCATTTCCCCGGGAAATACTGGTGCCTTTGGTGGATTATGATGGGTCACTTGACACGCCTTGCACTCTCTCACAACCCTTTCTATGTCATTGTCCAAACCTGGTCACCATACATAGTTTCTGGCCAGTGCCTTCATCCGCACGATGCCTGGATGTGCTGCATGCAGTGTTGTCAATATGGTTTGCTGCCCCGCTTCTGGAATGACCACACAGTTTCCCCACAAAAGACAACCCTTGTGGACCAACAATTCATGCTGACATGATGAAAATGCCCTGAATTCCTCAGCCAATTTGCCAGCTGGCCATCCCCTCCACACCCAATTAAGGACACAAGCGAGAGTAGGATATTTTGCAGTCATCTTTTCTATCTGTGCAGCCTGAAGAGGGGGTTCAGGCATGGACTCCAGCATAAGGACTTCTGTCGGTGGGGGAGTAACACAATCAGGTGTTTGCAAAGGTAGGAGGCTCAATGCGTTGGCATTAGCAATAGTCTTTCCTGGCTGGTAAGAGAGAGCGTAGTCATAAGCATTAATCATGATGCTCCAACGCTGCATGCGGGGCGACAAGACAGAAGGAGTTGGTTTACCTACAGTGAAAATTCCAAGCAGGGGTTTGTGGTCTGTCCATATTTCAAATTTGCGGCCATAGACGTAGTTGTGAAATTTCTTCACTCCTGCAATGATTGCCAATGCTTCTTTGTCAATCTGTACATAGTTTCTCTCAGTGAAAGTCATAGTTCTTGAACAAAAAGCAACAGGTGCCTCAGTGCCATTAGGTAGTGTGTGACCGAGAACTGCTCCGACACCAAACTCACATGTAATGGAGAGTAGCAGCTGCTCATTGTAGTGAACAAGGACAGAGTCGGAGGTTAGTAACTTCTTCACACCCTGAAAAGTTCGGAGTTGGGACCGAACTCGAATAGTTCAGTCAGACCGAACTTTCAAACTGAACTATAATTCGACCAAACTGTTCGGTTGAATCTGAACCACTTCAGAAGGCAAAAAAACCCGGTTTTGAATGTACGGACTTGGTTTGGAATTCAACCGAACCCAAATGGTTCGGAATTCGACCGAACCCAATTTCCGAACTCGGTTCTGTTTGCACATCCCTACTGAAAAGCTTCATCATGCTGGTGAGTCCACTTCCACGGAGCGCCCTTATCCAATAACCGGTGAAGGGGTTCTGCTACAGTAGCTTTGTCTTTCAAGAAGCTGTGATAAAAATTGAGGATTCCTAGGAATGTTTGAAGATCTGATCTGTCTTTTGGTATAGGAGCATCATGTATTGCTTTTACCTTGTCTTTAAGTGGATGAATGCCAGAAGCATCAATTTGATATCCCAAGAAGGTGATGCTGGAAGCTCCCAATTGGCATTTCTCTTTTTTCACTCTGATTCCGGCTTGATCAAATCTCTGTAAAACCTCTCTAAGCCGCTCTGTAAGTTTCTCTTTAGATGGGCCCATGATCAGCACATCGTCGAAATAAGGGACAACCCCTGGAATTCCTGCCAGCAATGTCTCCATGAAACGCTGGAAAATTCCAGGTGTTGCAGAGACTCCAAACTGGAGGCGCTTAACACAGAATGCTCCCCCCAGTGTGTAATGGTAGTCTGGGCATTGGCAGCTTTTTTTATCCACTATCAGTTGCTGATAGGCTTGGGCGAGGTCAAATTTGGCGAAAACCCTTCCTCCTGCAAGGACAAATAGCAGCTGGTTAATGGCAGGTACTGGATGTGGCTCCTACTTGATTGCCTTATTTACAGTGCACTTATAATCCCTGCACAAACTCTACCATTTGGCTTCAACACAGGAACAATAGGTGTAGCCCAGCTTGTATGTACGACTGGCTTGAGGACTCCTTGTGCGATAAGCTGATCTAATTCGGCATCAGTCTTGGGACGCAGCGCGAAAGGCACATTCCGAACCTTCATACAAATAGGGGCTATTGTAGGATCCATTTGAAAAACCACAGGTGGACCTTAAAAGCTCCTAATTCCTTGGAGAATATCTGTAGAAACTCAGATACCAGTCCTTCCATGCTCTCTGTGTCAATGTTGTGCACACCTTGAATACTGATTCCCAGTGGTAGGAACCAATTCCTTCCCAGAAGACTTTTGCGGTCACGCTTAGTAACAATGAGGGGTAGACACTGTTCAATAAATCCATATCGAACATCTACATTGCAGCTTCTGATGATTTCAACAGTTTGCTCATTGTAATCATGGAGGCAGCAGCCTGGTGTCTAACATAGGGCGATGGTGTGGGAACAATTGGAGAAAAGGTTTTTTATCTAGAAGTGAAAGTCCAGAACCTGAATCGACTTCCATTTTGCACTCTTGCCCATTTATTTGTATGGTTGCAATAGTCTCTGAACCTTTAATTTTCACCTCTCCCACGTTTTGAACAAAATACAGTTTTTGTACTTCACGCTCAGGGGAGGTCTTTACCCTGTGAATGGTTTGGGAGTGTGTACATGTGTCATAGTCTTTTTGTCTTCTGGAGCTGGTTCTTGAGCGGCAGACCTTCTTTATATGGCCTTTCTTCTTGCAGGCATGACACTCTGCATTCCTGAACCTGCAGTCACTTCGTCGATGCTGCCCGCCACAACTTAAACAGGTTTGTGAAGTAGTTTGCTTACGAGACACAGTTGGTGAGGATCTACGCCGCTGAATTTGCTGGTAATGATCCGCTTCTTGATCTTTCTGGAGCAACTGGACACTAGCAGAGTGCGCCTGGTGGATTTCCCTCACATTGTGGGATGCTGCTTCAGCTGCCAAGGCCCTTTCCTGTGCAGACACCAAGGTCAAATTTGGTTCAGAGAGGAGGCGACATTGGATTGCTTCATCTTGAACCCCACAGGTGAGGCAATCGCAAAGTAGCCCGTCCAGGAGACCCCCAAAATCACAGAATCCAGCGAGGTGATGGAGTTCAGCCAAGTAATCTGCGATGCCTTCACTTGTCTCATGGTCTCATTTTAAAAAATGAAATCTTTGCAGAGTGACAGATGGTCTTGGGCGGAAGTGTGCTTTTAGCAGAGCAACCAGTTCAGCATAGGACTTGGTGCCTGGTAAAGCAGGAGCTGTGAGGGAATGAACAATAGCAAAGGTTTTGGCCCCGCAGACTGTAAGGAGGATTGCATGCTTCTGCTCTGGGCTGTCTACTTTGTTGGCTTCCAGATAATAGGACAGCCTTTCAGCGTAAGAGTCCCACGAAGCCGGCTGCCTCACATCAAACTCTTCTATGTGGCCTAGTGCAGCCATTCCAAGGGGGGGAAAGAAAAACTTGCTTCTAGCAACATCAGTCTGACTCAGGGTGTAGCTCTCACAACCACGGATAGCTCTACCAGACAAAGGATCCCACCTTCGTCACTAGTGTTGTGTTGTGAGCCACAAGAAAACACTGCACAGCCCATGGGTGAACTAACACTTATTTATTATAATAACATTGTGGAAACATACCCTATTTAGGCCTGGTCACTGCACAGCTTCTGTTAGTCCAAACTGTTACTGCAACAGCTCCCATAACAACCACTAGGGCAGGAAATCATGTCAGGTACATAGCTACAACTGCAGTAAAACTGCTGAAAAGAAGATTAAGCCTTAAAGCAACACTGCCAGGAGAAAACAGTAAGACACAACAACAACAACACCCTTTGTGTCCATCATGCCACCCATCAGACTAATGACCATTTGTGGGTGCATGCTCTTGCATGGTCAGTAACGCTAGTATATATGTTCTGAGTGGTACATGGCTCCTCCAGGAGGTGAAATAGGGCAAATGGGACATTGTCTACACACTCCCACTGCACATTCAAGCAGCTCCGGAGAAGGCCGTCTGTGTCTGCATTCCATGCTCCCCCTAGGATCATACAGCCTTAAACTACTACCCTTTAGCAGTTAGGATTTTCTCTGGGACAAACAGTACACAATGCATGTATGCCTGGCATCTTTGAAGTTGTCTTTTTTAGATCCTCCGGCTCTGCAGCCAGGTGCTTTTATTATCACCACTGGGGAGATATCATTGTTGTTTCTGGGAGCCACCAGATGGCACAATTAAAGGCAGGCTTACAAGTCCTATTTAATGAACACATAAGTAGTTATATCTTGGCGGAATGCTTAGTTGTGGCCTGGTTCTGTTCTATCACCATGAAGAGCCTGTTTACTAGCTTAAACTCACCAGCTGAAATAATTTATTAGGCACAGCTGCTGCCTACAGGACAGCCCACTCAAGCAAACAAGAACATTACACAGAATCAAATCATTAGTCATCCTCCTAGGTAAGTGCTCCCATGTCCCACACATCCACAGCTCTGGCGCTCTGCTTTCTTAAAGGACCCCAGATCATTCCCTCCCCTCTCAAGTGAGGCTTCTTGGATAGAGGAAACAGGAAAGATGTAAAATAAGAGAACAGCAATTTTGCAGTCTAGGTTGGAAACTAGATAGTTTCAAGCGACTGCATTCTTTGTCTCGTCACATCTCTGTGCCTGCTGCCAAGACTGACGTATGTGCTGCTTACATCCAGATGAATCATGAGTCAGGGCTGTGTATGCTACCAACACATCTGTTGTGTGGGGCCTCGTTTAGCCTGGCATCTCCGTTCAATTGATCAGGTATGCAAAGTATCCCCCTTTCTAATTCCTATGTGAAGTACAGGCTGTGGTGATCAGCAGTGAAGGTTCTTTGGGCAATATTGTATTCTCTTAATATTTCTCCTTGGTTTGGGGTAATATTGTCTCTGCTAAACACAGTGCTTTATAAGTTTTTCTCTCCATTATCAACAAAGAGGAAATGGCTTTTCATTTCCCCCTATAAACATTAAGTGCTGATCAAGCTGAACCATGAGAGCTTAGAATCCTTCATCATTTGCACCCTGAAGATCCTCCTCTGCACCAAACCCTACTCTAACAGGTATCTTTCAAGCTTTCTACTTGCTAAGTCCAATCCTTTCAGGGACAAATTTGAAAATCTTAAATTGAAACTGATCTCAACTGAATCCTATTTTTATCTCCAAATATTTGCAGTAAAGAATCGGAAGAACCCATTTGTACTACTTATAAAACAAATGCTCAACTTTTATTCAAATGAGAGAGAGTATCCTAAGGGAGATCTAAGCAGCAGCCTATTCAGGTTTTAAAAGCTAGCATGCATCTGACTAGCAGCGTCTCTGACTGCTCTTCTGCATAGCTCTGTCTCCAGATTAATTAAAAGGGACAGTCTGGGAGCTTCCTCACACAAGGCTGTTACCCCAGAGTAACCAGGAGCAGACTCATGACAGTCACATTACCATGGACTAAAGTACCCAACTTCGCATGATGGATAAATTAAATATCAAAGCCAGGGCAGCAGATTGGGCTCAGGAAGTGTTTGCCTGGCCATATTCATTCAGTCTGAATTGAGGTTACTATCTTGGGGCAAACTCCCATGAGATAAAAAATATCATGGATTGATCTCCTTGAGTGAACACACACTGCAGCTTACATCTATCCTTTTTTACTGTTCCCAAGCAGATCAAATGAATAAGAACACGGGATCCAGCCTGTGCTCCGGTTCAATCTAGTCTGTGTACAGACAGGCACTGAGAGATCATTAAATTAAATTCAACTCAAGTTTCACTCATCTAAACATAGTTTCCAAGTGCCGTGGGGAAGCCAGGAGCATTCATAAAACTCTACTTCCGGGGGTAGCTCTAGCCCCATGGAAAGCATTACATGTGAACAATCTTTGCTGGAAGCAATGGTAAATAACCTCAGGTGGAGTTGCTCCACTGTAGTAAGTACTCTTGAGGCTCCCCCCCCACCCCCGAAAGCGCTCTTATCTACATCAGGTGAAATCCCAGGGGTAACTTCCGTTTCCTTCAAGTTGCTCTGGGACTAGCATTTTGTGTGCCTGAGCCCCCAATATCAGGAATATACTGCAGTGACAAATTGCAGGAGTAGGAGCAGACAAGAGGAATTAAACTCCAACCATGTTGACAGTAAGGCCCCAGGATGGAGATGGCCGAGAGAAGCCGAGATGTGGGACTAGAGACAGTAGGAGTGGACAAGCAGCTCAGAGTCACTGATCCTTGGGGCCATGCGGATGGGGGAGACTGCTCAAGGAAAGGATGGAGGTAAGTTATGATTAGACAGCGGTATGGAAGTAGATGAGGATTGGTTTCAAGTGGGATTACGTTGTGGGAATTTATTTATTTCTTCAAATGTATAGGCCAGCCCTCCTGCTACTGCAGCGCGGGGCAGCTCACATATTTAAAAAACACAAACATCATAAAAAGATAAGATCAATAAAATGTCCCATGGCAGAGAAATAACACCCCACCCCCGTTGCCCAAAAGCCCAGCGGAACAGCTAGGTCTTATATTGTCTACAAAAAGAGGGGAGGTTTGGGGCCAGGCGGACCTCCAGCGGGAGGGAGTTCCACAGCCTTGGGGCGGTCACCGAGAATGCCCTCCTCATCGTCACCACCCAAGATACATGGGGGACTCCACAGGGGCCAGTCCAGGACCCAGTGGGTGAGGCAATCCCGCAGATTTGCGGGGCCCAGGCCGTAAAGGGCTTTATAGGTAAAAACCAACACCTTGAATTCAGCTCAGATGACTATAGGCAACCAGTGCAGAGACAGGAACACTGGTGTAATGTGCTCATGGCGACCCGTCCCTGTGAGGAGACGGGCTGCCTCGTTCTGCACCAGCTGCAGCTTCCGAACCGTCACCAAGGATAGCCCCACATAATGTGCGTTGCAGTAGTCCAGTCTTGAGGTGATGAAAGCATGGGTGATGGTTGCTCCTCGGCTTTTCGCCCATGACTTTATGGTGCTGATCAACCTGGATGTGAGGAGGTTGCATGCAACCTAATAGACAACATGCCGCCATGCGCGCACACATTAGCTCAGATTCATCTGCACCGTGGGCCCACAATGTCCCTGGACTACATTGTGAGTGGGTGGTGGCCACGTGGCACGTGGGGGCTAAGATTTGGCGGACACCTAATAAATGGGCAGCAAACACCTACCCACCTGCTGTGGGCTATCGTCTTGGGGTGTTTTTAGACCAGCACGGCTGGAGGGGAGGGGGTCCATGTTCACCGAGTGGAACAGCCATGGAGCGCCCACGCCCATGGAGTGAATGGGGAGGGATTCTAATGGGCAGCTCCCTGGGTGGCCACTGCGCCACTCATGCAGCCTCTGCACACTCCCACCACCACAGACCAGCCGTGCAAACAATTCATACAGGCAGCTGTTTTCCTTACCCACCACTAACCCCCACCCTAGTCCCTGCCCAACTGCCTTCACACACAGCCCCGGACACCATGGAAATGGCTGCAGCAGCCAGTAATCTCTTCCTGCCCAAGGTCACAGGAGCTGGTGCAGCCCCTGGTAGTCCCAGCAGATAGGCACATACTGAGTGGGGTGTACAGGATGGACACTGCTGTCCTCCATGGCATTGGTTCTTCTCTTGCATGTCGCGAGAGGGGGGTGTTGTGCTTTTGAGCCAATGTGGTGGTGTGTTTTGCACATGTGTCATTTAAGAGCTCCCCAAAAAGCTCCTGGAAGGGCTGTGGATGGGCCTGGGAAGGCGGCCAGCTGCAGACCTGTTCACTAGCATGGGTGGGTGCCCTGGTTCATATAAACAAGGGATGCATGGGCACCTGTCCCCACACACTCTTTTGCTTTCCCCCAAACTGGCACTCCAGATTTTTTGGTAGAGCTCCATGAGTGGCTGTGCTGTCTCTTATACACATCTAGATGTGAGCCTGTGCCCCATGAGTGGGTGCTGCGTTAGTTACAGAAGCACACCTCCACCCACACTATCTTCACATGAGCAGTCAGGTGAGTGGTTGATAGGTGGACCTGCATGGTTGTCATCTAAAAACACGTTTGTTTGTTTTTACTCTTTGATTTTGCCCAAGGTCAGATCCAGAAGCACTGATTTCCCTAATACACTCCATAGCAACACCCCCTTTGACCTGGGATGGTCAGTGCTTCCTTTCTTACATGCTTCTGGAAGAGAGTGGGTGAAGATGGAAACACCAACCTATCTTTGTTGTGCTGCTCACTGCATGCAAACCCTAGTCTGATGAGTTTGCCAAGGCCTTTTCCCAACAAGCATTTCTTTAGGCTTCTCTTATGGTCTTTCCCCCCCTATTTCAGCTTCCAGTGAGGTCAGAATGCTTAGTCATATCCCCCAGGCAGAGGATTGCCACTGCTTGTGGAAATGACCCTGACACTCCTATTTTGGCCTATGGGAGCATCAGAGTGATTTCTGCAAGAGGGCAACATCATGAGGTTGATACAGTATAGAATGAGATTGCGGCAGAAAAAGAGAGCAGCTTTAATTTAAGCACATGAGACCTAACAGTCAGGCCTGCCTTCCTGTTGCAGTGCATGGGACTGGGTTTGGGGCCAGCACACGTGGCCGCTTTTAGACTAGCAGACTGCCGTCGTGTGACCCCCTCGCACGACGTTTCAAATTACACAAGACGCCTAGCAGGGATCAAGCGCATGGCAGGCGGTCTCGCATTCTTTGCCAACCGCAAATTAAATAGCTCACAATCGAGGTATTTAATTTGCGGTTGGCAAATCATGCGCGGCCGCCTTTCATGCGCTTGATCCCTGCTAGGCGTCTTGTGTAATCCTGCGTCGCGGGATTTTGAAACATCACGTGAGCGGGTCGTGCGACGGTGACCCGCTCATCTCCAAGCAGAGTTGCCTAATGGAATAAACAGCTCAGATAACCATAGAGAAATAGGCAGGTCATTGCCTTCTGTTTCTTCGCTTCAACTAGCTTTTATACCTGAGTCAATTTAACCTAGTGGGCTGCCAGATCAAGGCAATGCTAGTCTTTGCTCTAGTGGGCTGGTTTATTATTATGCCCCCACCCTTTTCTCCCTTTTTGGAAGTTATCAAGAGAAGCAGTGGGCTCACTCCTCTCCAAACACACCCAGGCAGGAAGAGGTAATTATGTGGGATGGAAGATAGTGGACAATATACATTGTTGTGGATTCGCCCCCTCCAAATCTTTCTACAAAATATGTGTTTGTTTAAACTTCTATCCCACCCTATCCCCAAGGCTCAGGGCAGATTACATAAAATACAAAATACAATAAAACTCCCTTTGTGACAGGGTGATGGTGCCTTGCTGTAAGTCCTCTTAGGATCAGGGCCCAAATTATCAATCTTTACAGGGAATTAGCTTTATACAGTTTAGTCACAGTTTTCACAATATTACTTCTCCACGCACCAGTGCCCACAATATACAAAGTCTCCCACTGTCTCTTTAGTGTTGGATAAGCAACCCTAGCTCAGCCTAGTATCAGTCCTCTGGAGCTATTCATAGGCATCAGCTCTCCAGCAACAGCTCATTCAAATAACCATATTTGTACAGTTTCTATATAATATAATCAGCCCAAAGTCCTTACAGCTCCATGCCTCTGCTGCATCAGGCCAACACTCCACTTGCAGGTCCTTTGCATAGCCGCCTTCTCTAGCAGTTTTAGGACCATGGTCATCTGTCTTGAGGAACTCCTTACTCAGAGTCCAGGCAAAGATTGAGCCTCGTCAGCAGGCTGCCTTTTCTTCTAGGCCTGAGTGGGCATGGCCAGGCTTCACACTCTCTGGCTCTTAAAGGGCCCACAGCCTGTAGGGACTCTGCCCTCTTACACGCTTTAAACATTTCATTCAAAGAAGAACCCACCTTAACTCCTCCAACCTCTAACTTCACCAACCAAATGCTTTACTAAAAAAAAAAAAAAAAGTTTTATACTGCCTCTGGAATATGGTCAGGTTCAGGCTCTGATGGACCTCCAGGGGGAATTACACAATACCAGGAAAGCAACCAAGAACACTTCCCTGTGGGCCCTTGTAATTTGGACAAGATTGGCTGGTGGTACCAGCAAGAGCACACTTCCGGCCAACCACAGTGGCTGCAGTGGATCATGGAAGGAAAAGCGGTCTCTCAGATAGGTGAGGCCAAGGCCATTTAAGGCTTTAAAGGTCAAAACCAACACCTTGAATTGTGCCCAGAAGACTATCGGGAGCCAGTGCAGATTGTAGAGTACAGGTGTAATGTGCTCATGCAACTAACCCCCGAAAGGAGCTGGGCTGCTGCATTCTGCACCAGCTGAAGTTTCTGAGCAGTGGCCAAGGGTAGACCCATGTAGAGTGTGTGGGCGCTCCATTGCATTACAGTAGTCTAGCCTTGAGGTAAAGAAAATATGGATGATGATGGCCGGATCAGTCAGGAAAAAAGGGACACAGCCTCCTCACCAGATGGAGTTGGTGAAAAGCACTCCTGGCCACCGCTACAACCTGATGTTCCAGGCACAGCAGGGGATCCAAAAGCTCTCCAAGAGCCTGGATAGCCAAAGAGGGCTGGACCCCCCCCCCCCCATAACAGGGGTCCCAATCCCCCCTCCAAGACACAAGGTCAGCCAGCCATCACCACTTCAGTTCTATATGGATTCAGCTTAAATCGTCTCATCCAGTTCCCAATAGCAGCCAGGCACTGGGTAGGCACCAAAACTGCAGGATCTGGGTCAGATGAAAAAGAGAGAGGTAGAGCCGGGTGTCATCAGCATACTGATGGCACTTCACTCCAAACAAATTCGCCTAGTGGCCTCAGATAAACATTGAACAAAAGGGGAAATAAGATGGAACCCTGCAGGACCCCATAGGGAAGGTCTCTGAAAGACAAACTAGCAATCTCCCATCACCACCCACTGGGTCCTCCCTGACAGGAACCAACAGAACCGCTCAAGAGCAGTCTCGCGCACCCCTGTCAGGACCCACAGTCATGTCAGCAACACCTCGTGATCAAGCATATCAAAGGCTGCCAAAAGGTCTAACAAGATAACAGGGCACAATTCCCCTTGGCGATCTCTAGGTGTAGCGATCTCCAAGGCTACAAGCACTGGTTGATGATCTACACCTGGACTGAACCCCCTGACTGAAATGGGTCCAGGAATCCAACAGCATCAAGATGAACCTGAAGCTGCTGGGAAACTACCTGTTCAATAACCTTCTCTAAAAAGGAAAATACAAACTACACAGGACATACCATACACACACAAAGATAATGAATAATTAATTAATTGGCTCTGAACTCTTACTCAAGTGCTTGGATTAGGGTAAGGAGTGTAAATGGGGACAGAGTGCACGCATCATGCCTAGCAGCATATGATGGGGCTGAGCACTTAGCTAAGCAGCTTCCTGTGCTTCACTTCCTGCTTAGATTGATGGGTTTTGATTTCTTGATTCCACATAAGAGCCTGTAGCAGGGCCCCACTTGGCTGTGGACAAATGTTGCCAGAATCAGTGCCCAAGAAGACTTGAACTCTAGGGTGAAGCTCAATAACAGTTTATTTACAAAGTCCATAGGCCAGGCACTAAGCCTCTGGCCAGTTTACAGTCCTGCTATATAGTCTAACCCCAACCGCAGTCCCTGGCTAGCTTTTCGCCAACTCACATGCCCAGGCTCTCTTCAGGCCCTCAGGTCCAGACCTCCTTCGTTCCAGGCATCCAGATAAGGAACCTTCTCTAGCAGCTTCTCCGGAGATGTGTCCTCCTTGCTGATCAGAAGCAGACTCTGGTAGCCTCTCCAGGAGATGTGCTCTCCTCAGTGGTCCTGAGCAAACTGCCCTCTTCCTGCGGCTGGCTTCCTCTTATAGCTTTGGCCATGCCCCAAATGTAGCCACTTCCTGTGGTGGCCATCTTGGGTTCCTCATGGCAGGCCCCATTTTGTGGCCTAGTCCTGCCACAGAGCCTTTGAGGATAAGGCAGTGCTGACTGTTTCTGCTAAGCCATTCTACCAATTTATAAGGACACAATCCAAATACATACTTCTAACATAGCATGAGCCCAGTAACTGGCCAATCTCAACAACCAGTTTAGCTGGACCATGCTTAAAACAGCCATTTATTATTATTATTATTATTATTATTATTATTATTAACAAACATTTATATAGCGCCAGCAGTGTACCTGGCACTTTACAAAGTAATAAAATAGACACGGTCCCTGCCCCTAGGGCTTACAATCTGAGAGACAGAAGCTGGGGGAGAGACTTAGGAAGGGGAACAGAGGGAGAGACAAGGGGTCTAACATTCATGAAGATGCGAGGTCTCAAGTGCACGTACTTGGCTTGGCTTGGTTATGATGAGCCATCCTTTTGTTTTGCTTGGTTCCAGTCCTGCGTAGACCTCTCCAACCATAAGAGCAATTAGGAGTTGTGTGCACAGTAATCAATAATTGCTGAACTAAATGAGAACCAACACACAATAGAACTAACCAACTGTGTGGATTATGGGAAAAGAAACAAGAGGAATATGTTTTTCCCCAAAGCAGTCTGAACCGATAGCAAAGGGATTCAGAGTGAACACCATGAAAGGATGCAAGTAGGCTAGGAAATATGCTACACTTTCCAATTGGTGTCCTGTCAAGATTACGGATCTTGAATTTCAGCTGTCAGATGGACAGTGTGGACAGAGAGGGACCAAGGCAAGGCATTGCACAGACAAGCTCATTTTGGGAGAAACATTAACTTTTACCAATTAGACCTTGTTTGTTCAGGATAGATGCATAAGAAACACTCACAGAACACACAGAAAAGCAGATATGCTGAGATAGCTGGGCCTAACATGAGTCGAGTTGTCCATAATAGTGACAACTGTTTCTATAAATAGCATGCAAAAGCTGAGCGGGGGAGCAGTGCATTCGTCTCTGGTAGGACATATAAATCAGAAAAAGACTGGGAGCTTTCCACCAGCCTGAAGTCAGGCCCACATGGCCAATGTTAATTGCATGTAATGCAGTTCTGACTCCTAGGAAGCAGGATGCTAGGTGTTACCCTGGGGTACTGAGGTTTGCTTGGAGACCCCTCTTCCTATCAGTCTGTCTCCCATCCACCCCTACCGTCTGTGTGACTTCTGCTACTGGGGTGCAAGGACTGGAACAGGTCAGTCCCCAGTCTGCAGGAGGTGCCGGTGGAGGGCTTCTCAGCTGCAGTTGACTCTTCAGATGATGCATAATCAGACCATCTTCAGCCCTTGAACTGCATATGTGCAATTACAAGATATTGGATAGTTAATTCTGTCCTAGCACATGCTCATTAGACCCTTTCCCTCTATGATCCTGGTGCAGGGAGAACTGGAAAACAAACCTCACACATTTTCAGGAAGGACTTATTTTGCCAATGCCCTTTATTCCTGTGTATGTGCTTCAGATGATACATTGGCAACTACACTCCATAATTCAGTGCACTCAAATGCAGACTGAGCCTCCATCCAGATAGGCCTGGGACTGTCTCAGGGAGATTGTTTATTCCCACAGCTGAATACTGCCGGTTAATATCAATCTGCATTTAGGGAAGGAGCGGAAAGAGAGTGTAAATTGCACTGTTCTACTGCACTGTCAGGCTGCTTTGAGACCTCCAGTGGGACAGCTAAGTGTTATAATATAATGCAATATTGGACACTGCCAGCAGATAGCACCATGGTTTCTGTTCAGATTGTTTCTACGAAAGAATGTTTTAGAAAAATGAAAAGGAGAAGGGAGCGCAGCTGGCAGGTAAGCACAACTTGTCTGGGTGATGCTGCAGCTATGCCTGGCCTGCTGAAGCCTGCAACATCCTCTCCAGCAAACCTCACTATTAAAGGAAACCCACCGTTGGATATAAAATGTTCTAATTACAAAGAGAAGCAAGACACTGATGGCCAGACTCTGCCACCCCTAAAGAACATCCGACTCCATGAATAGCCCCACTAGCTTCACTGGACTATTTGGGCAGTAAAGGGCCCAGGCAGGTGAACAACATTACATGAGCAGTCCCCATAAAGTCAGTGGGGCTACTCGCACAAGGAAAACTGAAGACATGCTGAAATGCTGGTGGGATCAGGTCCTTAGCCAAATGACACGTGGAAGATGAGATAGAGAGGGGGTGGGATGGAGTGGCATGACAAGATTAGGCAAGGGGGAGACATGAACTACATCCAGCATTTTTCATCCTCCCTCTGTCAAATCTAAAGTGTGGGCACTAGTTCCCGCATTCTTAGGAGGTAGTTTAATTTCTTTTTGTAAATTATCAGTTAATGCAAAATGATATGTGAGTGGATAAACTATACTTAAAGCAGGAAGCTTTCAAAGCATTGTAGGCATTCAGGTGCCCTATCCCAGACCTCCCAGGGGGAAGGGACAATGCAATGGTAACTCTAGGCCATCATCATTCATACCTTCATGACAGGAAGTAAGAATTGTTTTTCTTACTTTGGCCATTGAATTGCTTGGGCAAAGTAAAAGCACTTATCCATTCTGGGAGTAGTAAATTGGATGGCATTTTTACCCAGCAGTTAAATTATTTTTAAAAGCCCTCCTCTGAAACCCTCTCCCCTTTTGCATCCCACTACATTCCCTCCCAGGCGCTTCACTCCTCCTCTGCCACCACCCTCACCTGCCTCTGAGGGTATTTTCAGACGTTACGAGATCACGCTCAACCACAGTCAATACCCTGCGGTGGGGAATAGTCCCGTAACGTCTGTTGGGGAACTGGAAGTTCCCCCCCATATGTTCGCCACGCTCAAGCCCTGCCGGGAATCACCTTCACCACGCAATCAGCTGAATCCGCTGGGCCGGCGCCGATCGCGTGGTGAAGGTGATTCCCGGCGGGGATGAAGGGGCCCGTCACGTCTGGATGGCAATCACGGCCCGGAATCCCTGCTGGGATTCCGGCCCGTGGTCATTTCGGGCAGGCGCTGCGGCCGCATTCGCCGGTGCCCGCATTTGCCACAGCGCCCGCATTCGCCGCAGCGCCCGCCCATCTCCCCAGAGGGCGGGCGGCAAGGGAGCGTGGTGGGTCTATGCGGCCACACGTTGCGCCGTGCGACCCCGTCTCCTCCCCAATTCCCCGCCAGGATCCCCCGGCACGTCTGTGGGCCGTACCGGAGTGATCCCAGCGGGGAATCTGAGGGTTGGTTCTGTGACGGGGCGAATGCCGCCCCGTCACATCTGAAAACACCCTGAGTCTCCTGTTCCTCAAAATGTCTTTGCCTCTTCTCCCTATGCCTGGAACTCCCTCTCTGAACACATTCATTCTGCTCCCTCCCTCCCAACCTTCAAATCCCTCCTGAAAACCTACCTTTTCTGTCAGGCTTCGGTCACCAATGCTTCCGCTGCTGTCCTTTCACTCAGAGTGATATTAATAGCCAGCATCTAACAAGGCCATTTTTAGACGTGCGCGGCGGTGCCCGTGTTTGTTTAAACCCCCCCCCCCCCAGAAGTCCGCTTTACACGTGACGCCGCCACTGAATACGTGCATGTGTGGACGATGCGCATCCATTTCCGGCTGCGAACTGACCGGGTCGGCGATCGAGGCCGGTCATACGCGGCCGGAAATGGATGTGCATCACCTGCGCATGCGCGTATTCAGCGGCGGCATCACGTGTAAAGCGGACTTCCGGGTCTTTTGGAAAACAAGTGTGGGCGCCGCCGCACACATCTAAAAACGGCCTAAGATGCTGTACCTGTAACTAAGGCTGTTAACAGCTGAGAGGGTAGCCTGAAATAGCCAGCAGCAGCTCTGGGGTCACAGGTCTGTCTATCATATGCCTGCTAGATGTTCACCACCCACCTGCCATGGGGCTGCTACTCATGGTGTCATCCTGGGAAAGGCCGATGAGGCTGTGCAGGCCAACCTGGGGTACCGTGCTTCCCTGTTGCCACCTCCCATCTGTTGTGGTTGGCCACAGTGTGCCTACATGTCTGTCCCTGTCTATTGGGGTGTATGCAGCCTCTGCACACATTCAGCCCATAGCATCCCAGGAGCACTGGCTACAGCGGTCCAGGGAGTGACTGCATCTCAGTTGTGGGGTGGGGGACAGAGCACAGCACTAGCCTGTTTGTTTGGGTGCTGTGCTCAACCTGGGGAATGGCAGCTGCATGGGGACTCTATGAAGCAACCTCATGCTCCAGCCCTGTCTGTTTTCACCCTAAACTAAGCATGTACACCTTCTACTTTTCATCTTCTTGGATATAACCATATCTTCCCCTATAAATAAATAAATAAATAAATAAATATAACCCCTGGCAGTTATCTCCACTCCCTTGTCTCTTCTAGATTTCAAGCTCCTCAGGGCAGGAACCTGTAATGACTGTACAGGGCAAGATACATTACTAACACTATATAAATAAAACGTAATTCTCCCTCATTACAGGGAGCCCCCTGGAAGCCATTCACTGTGGGTGTTTCTGTTTCAGAAGTATTGACCACTGCTGTTAGGCTTTCCGAAGGGGAGAATATCAGTTTGTTCCTTCCCAGGTGTGTTTGTAAACTAAGTATCTGAAGCTACTGTGGTTTAATAGACCTTGCAGAAATCATACCAAAGAATTCAATGAGCTCCCCTGTTTCACTCCAAACCTTATGGTCCTTCCCCAGAGTTTAGACCCAATTATTGCCACAAGGCAGACAAGAATTCCAAATTGTGACATCTCTCTCATTGGTCTTTACAGAAACCATCTCCAGTGCAACCAGGGATAGGATCAGATGTTCCCCGGATCAGGCGTGCAGAAATGTCACAGGTTTCAGGCTGGCATGTCTTGCTGACATGGTGCCAGCAGTGTACCCTGCACTGTACAATCAGTACAGTGCAGACAAGTCGCTACCCCAAAAGGCTTACAATCTAGCAGAGACAAGGAAGGGGGAGGGCGAGGTGAACATAAGGAAAGACAAGAATACATTCACAAGGTTGAAAAAATGCAAAAGCCAGGCTCTCAGTCTGGGTCAATGTCTTATGTTCCAGAGACTCACCAGTAAAAGATTCCTGGCTGTTTCCTCCACAGTATCTCCAACTTCATTGTGCTCACTGCCCATTGGAAAGACGGCCACTATCTCCACTTTGTGGCCCAGCATCTTGTCCAGTTCTTCAAAGTGTTCCCATGACTGCAATACTCGTGTTATCCTTTATGCCCTTGCACCCTCACTGAAAGTCCTTAACACAGGAAGGTGACACAACTTGCCCAAGTTCACAGCAGGGGAAAAAAATCACAGATGGGATCTGAGGGCGCTGTTAGACGATCCCGCTCACAAGCGGGATCGTCCAGTGCCAGCATCTCCCCCCCCCCCTTCCTCTGTACGCCGTGTCTGATGTTCAGACACGGCGTAGAGTCTTTGTGCGCATGCGCACCCTTCTGCGCATGCGAACCCGGCCAAAGAACCAGGAAGTGCGCTGTGAAGCCGGCACAGCGGCGATCCGCATCGGAGGGGGCAGGATCGCCTGCCCGGTCTGACGCGGGGGAAGATCCGGCTTTAAAGGTCAAAGACGTTTAAACGAGAGCAAAGAAAGGTGGCTGATCAAAGGATCAGCTGCGTTTCTTGTCTCGTTTAAAAGCGCCCTAGGTCTTATGAGGCTAGCCTCCTAGCTTCCTACCATAAGTATCTCATGGTACCAGCCCTAAAATTCTTCGATGTGAGTGTTGGTAGCAGAGGTCATGGCAAATTAGACTCTATTTCTTATCCTCTTCCTTACTTTAGTAAGCTTTGTGGCTGTGTCTTCTAATGAAGATGAAACATTTTCTGCATAGTCACCTTGAAATGTCTCTAATACTTAAAAAAAAAAAAAAAAAAATCTCTCCAGTTTCTGGAAGCCTTTTGTAGCAGGGAGCAGGCTGTTTGGGCTACTGGGCCCTTAAGGGAGCTAGCATCAGCAAAGGGGCTGTAGGTGCTAGCTGGGGCCCTGGCGCTGAAGGGAGTCAAGGATAGTGCCTGAATGCTGCACACCTGGGGTTGGGTGTGGCTAGGTCAGCCAGAGTCTGAAGATCCTGAGCTAGGCTCAGTGAGAGAAGAGACTTTGGGGAGGCAAGAGTGAGGGAAATCTCTGTCTAAGGGAACCTGTCAGGGCAAGGGGCGAGCAGAGCTCTGCCTACAGGCGCTGAGCCAATCTGTAGCCAGGAGGCCACCCCTGTCAGAAGACACACCTGAGCCAGAGTGTCTGTGCCTGACAAGGACCTATTGTAGAGAGAGAAAGGATGCAAACAGACCTGATGGCTCCTGCCACCACCACGAACTAATCCAGGTGGTGGCGGGAGCTGTCACTCTGGTGGGAATTTGGCCAACCTGCTGATCAGAAGTGATGGCAGCCGGGCTGGAGAGGGAGTGAGGGATGCACAGATGTGCATTTGTCTTGCTCCACACCCACGCTTCATGGAGTGACCCACCCCACAGTTGATGGGCAGCCAACGATGGCACCCCTGACACCAGCTCCACCCCCACCTCACCCCGCCACTCTGGACTGCGGTAAGTAAAGCAGGCTTTCAAATGTGAAAGCCTGCTTTACTCCGGGTCCTGGGGCTGGCTCCTGACCATGGTGGGGGATAGCCCGGGCTGTGACTCAGGGATTTTCCTGAGTCACAGCCTGGGCTAGTCCCCACCATGGTCAGGAACCAGACCATGCTAACATCTGGCGGGTGCTTTTCCCCACGGTGTCAGGACCCGGTTTAACCCTCACTAAAACTGGTTATACCATGCCGCCATCACATTTGAAAACACCCAAAGGAGTTAACGCAGGACAGCAGCTTGGGGGACTGCTAACTGGACCTGGGTCAGAGGGTTGGTGCCTGACCAGGGGTCTCAAGAAATAGTGAGTACCATATATAACTGTGAGCGAATTGTGTATGTGCTAATAAAGACACAACAAAGGAGAGATCCAGAGTGGCGTGACTCCTTTCAATGTGCAACCTGTAGCCTCGTTTTGCTGGGCTCCAGCTGACTGGCCAGATGTGTGGCCTCTTCCAGGTCTTTCTGGAAGCACATGCTCCTTTATGCTTCTCCTAGAGTGAAGGCTGAGACGCCTGACCAGCAGGGGCATGACCTTTTTTATAGGAATAGGCTGAACAGCACAGGAAGTCGAACAGCCTGTTGAAAAATTTAAAAACAAAGCAAAACAGAAAAACATCCATGGCCAAATACTATCAAATCCTTTCTACACAGGAAAGAGGAGAATAGATACTCCATATATACACAGATTCACTCCAATCCCTGGTGCATGTTCCTCCAATAGGAGAAACGGGTACCATTGTAGTTCTTCCCTTCTGCTCACATTTCCCAAAGGGTAGCAGCCACTGTTTCTGTGCTGTTGCCTATTCTTGTAATTTTATCATGAGTCTCAGGGTGTTTTACTTAAAGCTTGGGCTCCCAATAGGATGGTCATTGGTCCTGTTTTATACAGGACAGTCCTGTTTTTTTAAGCGTTTGTCTATTGTCCTTTATTTACGTGGTTTTTTCCTGTATTTTCCACGCACTGTCACTTTAGCCCCTCCCCCCTGCAAGTCATGATCTCATGACTTCCGGGCAGGAACAGCAGCATCGGCAGCACGTGGACTCAGAGGTAAGCCAGGAGTCCCAGCACTGGGGGTGAGGTGGGGGGAGTGACAGGGTTATCAAAGCATCTGGATTTTCTAGGACATGACCACTTTTTTGATCTGCACCCATAGCCAGGATTTTGCCGGGACCGTTGCATCCCCTTCCCCACCCAGCACTTGTTGCTCAGCCCTGGCTGGGGGAAGTAGTCCTGAACTAGCTGTGTTCTTCCTCCTTCCATGCCCTGTATTCTCTCCTCCCATGCCCTGTATTCTGGGGATGTGTCAGTGGCCACCCTAGCTCCCAAAGTCAAGTGAATCTTATCTGTCATTAAAAAATAAATAAATACAAACATACATACACATCTAAAAGTGCAACTTAAATGTAACCTAAAGAATCTGAAACAAGAAATCGAAAGCCTGCCCCCCCACCCCCAAATAAATAGTTACATGATTTTTTTCAGTCCCAGCTTTGGTTTTTAAAGGCCTGTGCTTGGTAGTGCTCTTTCAATTAGCTGCAAGATGTCCCTTATTTTAAGGAACAACCCTAATTTCAAAGCCCCACAACTACACAGAACATAATGGATGTCCATTATTTCAGAAAAACACAACTTCATAGTGGCCATTATTTTTGAAATTTTGATTTGTTGTTGAAACCCTAGTTTCATCAGACTTTGGGCTGCTGTGGCTCGCAGTAATGTCAGTGGGCTGCAGATTCCTTCCAGAATGAGAGTTAGCCCTGCTTTTCCAGCCAGTGGGAGGAAACCCAGCAAATTATACTGAAAGAGCTTTTCAGTAGTGGGTTTGCTAGGTACGAGGAGAGACTGTGCTGGAGGGAAGGTACAGATGGTATAGTTTTTTGAAGTCTCAATTCCTTTAGAATACTGCTGAAATTAAATGGTCTCTTAAACTTTCTCCATTCAGAAAGAAACTGGTTATTGATGAGGCGTAAGATCTGATTGTTTTGGCAAAATAACAGATCTTCCACTGCTAAAGTGATTTTTGCCTGCATTGCATCTATCCAAATTTCTATTCCTTTGAATGTGTCACACACTGTCAATGTTCTCTGAAAGTATTGATGGCTGATTGCTTCTCAGAGCACAGTTCAAACTACTTTAATGCAGGACCTTGTTATTGAATTGCATGCCATGAATTATTGGAACCTGCTTGCTCATCTACCTTTGTGGTTAAAAATGTTACTTTCATATCCTGCCTGCTGGGGATTGCCTGCACTAGTTTTAAAACAGCAGTACAAATATTCTTGGTTAAGTCCATTTGCCAGGTTTAGTTTGGATTCCTCACCCTGTTTATCTTGCCTTTTGAGACATGGAGCATTGCTCAAGCAGGCACCTCCACACTGCCTGGAAGCAGCGCTCCAAGCACCTGCCAGGTGGGATGAGCGGGGAAGTCTTGTACTGGCTGGCGAAAAGAGGTTGGCCAGACAGGGGATTAGTTTGAAGCTGGAATGGAAAGAGATAGCCCTTTGGTGTAGGGACCTGTCTCTAACTACTGATTGTACAGCACTAAAATACATTGCTTGCTCTATATAAGTCATAAATAATAGATAGGAACTTAATAGGTTGGGATGACTTTTTTGATGTCTGTTTGTTAAGTGGCTCAATCTGCATGTTTCCATGTGGGTCCTGAGATCTGACCATGCTGAGGTCATTTTCTCCTTTACATAAGGTCACCTGTCTACCATTAATTCAGCACAGCGTGAAATGCTGTAGCTACAGGAACAGAAGTATGATAGAAGCAGAGGTTCTCCACTGCTGATACCATAGCCTAGAAGAAAAAGCTCTGACATCTACTTGCCAGCTGGAAGCACAATGGTAGCTCATCACCAAACATGGCTAATCAGATTCGCTTTTTCTTCTAGGCTATGGTATCAGCAGTGGAGAACTTCTGCTTCTATCATACTATAGATTAGCCTAATCTATAGCAGATAGCGAGCATACAGATGGATGAGGAAGCGGTTGGTCAAAAGAACTCGGCTGCTGAGGGAGTGCCAGGCAAAAGTGATGCTTTTAACTGACAGGTGACTTCCTTCCAGGTCGATCCAAGGCTGCGGAATCTACTAGCTACATGGACTAGAGAGGCTGCCGCTGCAGACTTGCTGGGCAGTCTGTGTGGAGTAACCCAACTTGTGTGTTGTCACTAAAAGTGTTTGGAAAATGGAATTTTCACTCTGGAGGAAATTTCAGCATTCATAGTCAAAACATGGAGGAGTTTCACAGGATAAAACATTCCCCAAAGAGTTCTGCACTGAATTGTTGAAATGAACATTGATTTGTTTTTAGCAAAGCTGAGGAAATATGGGAAATTTCCAAAATCAGTTTTGAATTGACAGACTGTCATTGTTCAGTATTCCTAAACCCAAAAGCTGAAGACCAGAGGTTTTAAGTTTAAATAATGACAACATTCTGAAAGACTGCCTCCAACTTTATGTCCCCTTACAGCCCCTGAAGACAGCAAGGAATACTCTCTTGCATGTATCATCTGCCTGTCAATTCACACTGCAAGAGCGCACAGAGAAGTGCTCTTGGTAGTTGCCCCACAATTATGGAACTCCCTTCCGTAGAGGCCTGAGCCTTCTCATCTTCTGGAGACAATGTAATACTTTGTGTTAGGAAGGGGGAGGAGGGAAAGGTGGGATGGCCTCTCACCTGCCCTCTAGACAGACAGGGCTCCAGTCCTCTGGACCGAGGGGATGCAGCTCATCATAGAGGCTGGGGAAATGAGAAAGGTAGTGAAGGAGCAGATGGAAGGTAAAGAGTGGAGAAAGCAGGGCTGGAGTGGAACAAAAGAGGAATGCAGAAAGGAGAGATCAGAAGGGGCACAGGGGTACAGCTCCACATATGGGAAAGTAACGTGGTAGCTTGCGAGGCAGAGGGTTCTGGAGGGAAAGAGATGAGAGAGGAGTACAAAGACAAATGCCGGGAACCCAGAAAGCAGGAGGGGAGCAAGCAGGTCAATAAGACCAAAGTGGAGGGAAGTGTTGGCAGAAGGCTGAAATCGCAAAATAGTACTTCAGGGCTGCAAGGGGGATCCCCCAGCCTCCAATACAGTCCTTGTTTAAAGCTCTTCAGGGGGTGCACTTGCCTCCACGGGAAGCTGCTCCACCCACAAGCTAGCTTAAAGCCCTCCGGGGCTGACTGAGCCAGGGGGAGAAGCAGTATGAACTCTCCTCCATCTGTGCTCCTGCACTTCCATTCTTGCTGGCCTCTCTATGCCGGCATCATGCCCTTTTGATGGCCGGCTGGTTCCTGGCTCCACCCCCTCTCTCCTCAGGACTCCCCTCCACAGTGGTAGGGGAGCGCAGCCTGATGACCTCATCCTGCTGCAGCTGGGGGATCTCACCGGCGGTGTTACTTTATTCGGTAGGGCGTTGGTGCTCAGCCCCTCTAGGACGCAGGGCCCGGCGGGGGTCGCTGATGGTGAGTCGTCACATACCCCAGCTACTGAGAGGGCACCTGTTGGATCTGAGTCACCTGAGGCCTCTTCTCCCTGCTGAGAAAAGAAATCAGCTTTAGTGTGTTTTTTCCTGGAGCAATATTGAACATGAAAGCTATAAGGTTGCAACGCCAATAGCCATTGGGTTATTCAAGTGTTCGTGTCCTTCATGGAGTTTAACCATTGCAGTGGGGCATAGTCAGTGATCAGAGTAAAGTGTCTTCCTTCCAAGTAATAACGAAGGAAGGTGATAGCCCATCTGATTGCCATGGCCTCTTTCTCCACCGTCAAACACCTCCTCTCCCGGGGGGGACAATTTGCGACTGATGTAGGCTATAGGATGTTCTTCTTCTTGATCACTTGTGATAAGACAGCTCTGAGGCCTACATTGGAAGCATCAGTTTGGACCAGAAAGAGGAGAGTGAAGTCAGGTGTATAAAGGACCGGTGCTGTACACAGCTTCTGTTTCAAAGTCCAAAAAGATTGATCTGTTAGGGGAGCTGCTATTCTTGCGAAGTGGGGCACATACAGAGAACTTTGGGATTAACCGGTTTCCCATCTACAACACTTATGTTCTCATAAGCCTGCTTCAGGGATGGGTCTTTATTCCCTCATGACGATGCGGAGTAGATTGGAAAACGCCCCCCTTTCCACCTGCTCACTTACCTTCCACCAGAATGAAGCGCTGCCGGGGGTGGAGCCGGGGACCTGC
>QEPC01003936.1:1902-17400 GCA_003113815.1 Sphenodon punctatus
ATTATTTAAATCTTTCATTTTCATTTTCATATATATTGAAATTTCGTTTTCGTTCTTCCTTTCATTTTCAATTTCCATTGGTTTCAATGGAAAAACCTTTTTGGCTGTAACCTTTTTGTTTTTTATTATGTTTGGATGAAACATTGAGAGTTTGTACCTCACATGGAAGGCATACTATATGCCAAATTTCAGAAATATGGAATAAAATAATCTGATTTTATAAGCAGTTGAATTATGTTATTTTGCAAAAAATCTGCATATACATTCTTGGCTGTAACCTCCTTGTCTCCCATCTAATTTGGATGAAACTTGGCAAGTTTATACCCCTCCCCAAGTTTACTATCTATGCCAACATCCAGAAGAATTGGATAAAGGGTCCCAGTGATATATAAATTAATTTATAAATGTATGTATGACTATAACATCTTTGTAGTCCAATCTGTGTACATGAAATTTGGCAGGGCTATATCTCATACCTTCAGGATCATCTATGCCATATATCAGGAAGATGTGATAAGGGTTCCTAATTTTATATGCCTGCACAGAATATGAAAAGAATGCGCCTATGCCTGGGATTATCTTACGTGTCACTGTGGTATAAGATCTGTTTGTGATGCCAATTGTCCAGCAGAAATGTCAACCAAATATCCTCATTCGGTGCTGTGAGAACCCCAAATTTTCTCCCCCACTTGTTACTGGGAAGTTGGAAGCATATGTTTAGTAAAGAGCCAATAGAGATTCCTCTGTGTCCTCTGTCACAGTGCTGCAGGATGTGATTGTGATAATAATTGGCTGGCCTGTATGTGTAAACCAAGTCTCCAGATTGCTGGAATGCTATCCTGAAAGTCCCAGTTATGTCCCTTCTATGCCCATCTCACGGCCGGCCCATATGCCCGCCTCGAGCCACCACCGATTGGTCCTGTAAAGCTGGAAGCATGCAGTAATTGGCCAGTGAATGTGTCTGCCGGTCTGTTGGGTTGCTCCCCATCCTCCCTCCTATAGCCTCCTTCCCCCTGCCATGCCAAGGTGCCTCCCTCTGACTGGCACTGCATGTGCTGCTATTTATCTGAATAATGGTCTTCAATGGGACGTCAATTGCTTATAAAATTGGTGGCCTTTATCAAATTGCCCTGTAGTTTGGCAGAGATGACAGGGAAGGTGAGGGATACATTCCTGTCAAATGTTTTATAAACAGGATGGAATATAAAAATGTTACAGTCAGAAATGCATTTTGAAGTTAATGTTTTATACCATCAGGACCCTTTATCCAATCTTTCTGAAATTTGGCAGGATTGGTTATCTGGGGGAGGGACATCAAATATTCAGGTTTCATGCAAATAGGATGGAAGATAAAGAAGTTCCCTTTACCTAATCTTTCTGAAGTGTGGTACACATAGTTCCCTCCAATGAGGGTACAATCTCTCCAAGTGTCATTAAAATTGAATAAGGAAAAAAAAAATTATATTCAGAAATATGTTTTTCAGTTTTTTTCCATTATTTCAAAAACAAAAATTCATATTCATTTTTGTTTTTGTTATTATTTGTAGGTTTTGTTATTACAATAACAAAAACAAAAATGACAATTTTCATTTTTTGTTATCATAATAACAAAAATGAATTGTACACCCCTAAAAATGGATTGGACATGTTTCTGGTGAATAGGTCCATTAGCAGCTGTCAGTCGGGTAGGTTTGGGGAATGTAACCTCTTACTGTTGGGAGTGAAAAATAGGAAATGGATTGCCCCACTGTGACCTGTTGGGTACTTCTTCCAAGTGACCAAGATTGGCCAGTGTTGGAGACAGGTGCTGGGCTCTATGGACCATTGGTCTGACCCAGTATGGCACTACTTATTTTCATATGTTCTTATCTGAATAAATGAAGTTGCAAATTTTGCAACGATAGCCACGATAAATTCTGGATTTTTTTCTGGGAATAAACATTCAAATTGTTTTCATGAATATGAAATGTGCCATTTGTTTAAGCCCTACATGTAATAAAAAATAAACAAAACAAACCATTGTGGACAAAGAAAAACTTGAAGATATTAACAACCTGTACCCTATGTCTTAAAATGAACACACAAAGCAATTTAAAAGGCCAAGTCAAACTCTTAAGGTGCCTATAATGAATCAGGCGCTAACCTCTTTAAAGCTGGCTTTCAAAGATGCATAGTCCAGCTTCTGCTCTTTTACTTTGAAGTGCTGTCACTTATGAAGTCATTGCTTACTGGGAATACTTCAAAGGGAACCCAGATCGAAAGTTTCATGATTATTGTTTTACTTTAGATTCATAAAGGGACTGGAACAGCTGCACGCTTTATCAGATCTAATCTAAATACCTGCTCCTTGCATTTGTGTGCGGAGAGATATTTATATTATCTATTTGGTTTTATACTAACCATCAAGCTGAATACTCCCTGCAGCTCTGCTGACTCAAAATAATGACTTGTAGGGGAGCTCTAATGACAGAACAAGGGGCAATTATAGACCCAGCATGAGGCTTGGAATAACTGTGTGATGTATTTTGTGCAGTTGATTGACCTCGTGTTCAAGTTCATTTGTGCTTCACTATTGTAGATATGGCCTATGCCTCGGGGTATATGGCTTGTTAATTTCAATATAAGAAGACAGAAGAGATTAGATCAGATTTCTCAGAGAAAAATAAAGCGTCAACAATACACCACAGAGAGGATAAGTGAGAGCAAGATATGGGGGCCTGGAAAAATAATTCTTTGAATAGCTCCAGAGGACAGAGTGGGAGGCTATAACAACATCAATTATCATCATCATTGATCACAGCATATCAAAATGTTGCACTGATCTTTTTCTTTACATATTCAAAGGAACTGTTTTCAGGAACTTGAAAAAGTCAGTAGGAACTCATTTCGAAAAAGGGGGAAAGTTTTAGGAAGAATCAGTCCATAGCGAGAGCACTCCAGAGGCAATCCACTCAACAATGGGTGTAAACAGACGGACAGCAGCTCTGGGAGTGCCCACAAATGCCCAATCACCGCTGGGTTGACTAGTCTGTCTAAAGGGCACCCACCAGATGTGTTCCCCAGAGCAGACTGGGGCAGCTCTAGGGCAGCCCAGCATAACATGCTCTGCAACATGCAGGAGCATGCCGTACAGAGTAGGCTGGCCAAACCCAGGGCAGGGCAACAGTCAAATGTGGAGCTGCTCCCTGTCTGTTGTGGAGACCTACAGCACAGCCCTACATCCAACTGCCATTGGCCCATTCAGCACCATGGAGTCACAGCATGGGTGCCAGACTAGAGCGTCGGGTGAGGACCTGCAACTGTATGGTGTGGGGGGAGTGGGGCACAGGGGTGGACTGCAGTCCACCGCCAGTCCATGTGATGTGGACCAGGTGGAGCTGGTAACTGGCAGCCACAGGCCCCCAGAGCAGCTCTGGACTCTGGCAGGTTCCTCATCCATCTAAAAAGGCCCAGTCTCTCTCCTCCTTTTCTTATTGCTCTGAAATACACTGCTGCTGTGATATAATTCACTGGCAGGTGGAAAGAGAGTAAGGCGGCTTGTCTAATGGGTTATCTATAGCTCTGAACCCAAATGTTTGGTGCTAAAAAAGGGTGCGGTGTAGGGGGGAGTGAGACTGCTGTTATCACAGTGTTAGTAATTTACCTCCAAATCAACATAAATTCCCCAGGGCCGTTTAGTACAAATAGCAGAATCTGAGCACAATTATTTTTAATACTAACTTGGAAACCATCTGCAATAGCTAATAGTTATGCAATTGCCTCACATATGGATTTGTAGTTCCACAGAAAAGTGTTTTGTTTGGAGTTGGTTTTTCCCCCTGCTTGTAGAAATGCTTTGCTCTGCAGTACTTGTCAAGTCACTGCAGGGTTTTTAAATGCCTAGTTCCCACAGGAGATATAACTCCATTACAAATTAATTGCAGAATTGTTCATGTCTGCTTACACTGGGATAAGGTCTGCATTCTACTCATTCTATCCAATGAAAGGCATACCCCAAGATGCCCCACTGGCAGATAAGAACAGTCCATGCAACTACAAGAGAAAATAATTACTACTGGGTGTCTCTACACATAATGCTTGCCACTGTTCCAGCTGCCTAACACAGGGACAAGTGTTACGTTTGCCCATACAAGCCCAGGAGCAACCCACAGCAGAAGACAGGTATGATAAAATTGACAAATCCAAGGAACTCCTCAGCAGACCTGCAGGGCAGAAGAAAACACACCATGGAATGATTTGTTCACTGGGCTTGTCAGTTTCATACAGGGGCTTTCTCCTTGCCAGTTTCACCAGTGGAAAGGTTTCCGTTGCCGGGAGAGCTTTGGTCAGTTTCACCAGTGGACCCTTTTGCTTTGCAGGAGAGTTTTGCCTTGCAGCCCGGAGATACCTGGTCAGTTTCAACAGCAGAGTTTTACCTTATAGCCACAAGCTCTGGTCCAATTTTAACAGCAAGGTTTTGGGCTTCTCCCATACGCTGCCACTCTGCTGTCAGATGTGCTCCCACACTGTTGGCAAGACAGACCCCCGTGGGGTGACAGCATAAACATGGAACATGTTCCATTTGTTCATGCTGTTCCATCTGAGGATGACATGGCAAATTGGCAATGTTACCATGGGGGCTGATTTTCTGTGTGGTTAACTGTAATGTGTAGAGTCACTCACTGTTCCTATATACGCTCTTCTGATCAGTAAATGACTCCTCTGTAAATACCATCACAGTTAGAGATAATGCAATATAGTGTTTGTGAATACAAAGGCATGGCTTTGCTTCTAAATAGTCTGAAAGGCCAATACTTTTATAATGTTTATAGATGCTTTTATCAGCTCTCAATGTTGATGCAAACACTTCACTTTTAACTATAAACCCAGGAAAAGCAATAAGACATCAAGTTAGATGTCTTGTGTACTAAGGAGAAAATATAAATGAATGTCTTAGTAACAGAAATACTAAGATGGTTGCTTAAATTTACGCCTGCATAATCTTATTGTCATGGGACTGGGGGCTCACTACCCCACTCTAGGCTGTCATGACTCAGTTTTCCTGGATTGCAGCTCTCACTTGGTGAGCTCTCTTCTCTAGAACTGATTGAGCCTGCAACAGGTGAAGCTTCTTGTCACCTTTTAAGCCACAGAGTTTCCCAGTACAGACTCTTTCTCGCTACATTCTTCTGTGTTTGTAAATACAGAATCAACCCCAAACTGTGTCCCGCCAATGTTAGGATTAGCAATTCCACTGGACCATACGAAGTTCAGTAAAAAGGAGTTTAATTAAAAAATCAGTAATAAGCATGCAGTACAAGATTATACTCAAGAGTGCAGAAAACAAAACAACATAACCAATAATGCAGTCCTATCTGTACTTGGATTCTCCTGATTTCAAGGTCCAAGGGTATTTCAGTTCATGTCACAGCCAGCGTTGGAGAGCTTGGCTGGGTACCAGTCTTTAAAGTTTCCACGAGTCCTGACTTCATAGTTCCTTTGATGCAGCTCTTCCCTGGCTAGTAAGATGTGATGATGCAGATGAAGCTGAACAAGATGATCTCAACCAACTAAGAGAGATCCTTCTTTGTCTTGTCTCCCCCCTTAAGTACCTTTCCAGGGTCCTTTGTTTGATTTTCCCACCAGGTAACTCTGTGCTTTCTGTCATGTCCACAGGAAGAGATTCATTTGGAACTCAATTGTCTATGTGTCTGCAGAGGTGTTTAGGCTTTTTCTGAATACACATTCGGCATGACTTTGCATTTCTCCATTGCTTGAAGTGAGTTTCCAGTTCTCAGCTTTCACATTACATACATGTTTAACCTTTACCTTTACATATTTGTTAGAACTGTAGTCTACATGTAGCCCAGTATCTCCTTATGACACCTATTGAATAAGCAACTGATCCTCATTCACTTCAAGGCCCCTTTTCACTGCTTGCGTAGCACAAAGGAGTGTGGCAGGGCGAGCTGCTGGCCGTGGCCTTTTAAACAGGAAGCCACAACTTCTTAAGCACTGTTCAGTGTTCACCGAGGCTGCCTCTAGCAGCAGGGCCAGGGGGGAGGAGTGGGTTATAAAGAAAGCTGGCAGGATGGTAGGCTGCTGCTGAACGTGAACAGTCTGTAATCTCACAAAAAAGCCTCAAGCTGGGAACTAATAAAAAAGACCTCGAGGAATGGAAGCTAAAGAAATTGCCTTTTGTGTCATGAGCCTTCATGAGACTGGGGAAGACGCAGGGCTTGGTTACAAGGAGCTTTAGTGTAAGTGAAATAATCAGGTTCTTCTTGTATAGTAATAGTTCTGTAGACTCACACCCAGAGTAGGGAGCAATACTGAAATCTGAGGACCAGGCAGACATAGAGTTATGATGCTGGCAAAGGTGTGTATAAGGGGGAGTGAAGACTGCATGACGAGGGGTGAATAATGCTTACTTTCAGAAGATTGTGTTGGACAGAGGTCCTTTATACAAACATTTTCTTACCAGGATGCTGATGCAGAAGATGATGATGATGATGATGATTGATGATTGATGATGATGACGACAACAGAAATGCTATTTACTGGGTCAGGCCATAGCCCATCTAGCCCAGCATTCTGTCTCAGAAAGCGGCCAGCCTCGGTTGCCTCAGGGGAGTAAGCAGAAGGTTACAATGGAGTAATCTATTTCCTGCCATCTCCTCCCCCCCCCCCCCCCCCCCNATTTGTTTTAAATTTGCTCCCTGTTAATTTCAGGGAGTGACCCCTAGTTCTATTGTTTTTAGAAAGGGTAAGTAGCAGCTCCCTATTTACCTAAGCTACACCTTTCGTGATCTTGTAAACTTCCATCATGTCCCCTCTCAGTTGTCTGAGGCATAGTGGGCAGCCTGAGAGAAGAGAGAAACAATTCAGGGAGCAGAGGACTTTGCTGTGGATGAGGGTGGTGGAGGAGGAGGAGCAAAACTCCTGGATGGGAATGTAATAGGGAAAAAGTGCAGAAAGATAGGGGGGAGCAAGGCTATGAAGAGCCTTGAAGGTAAAGACAAGGAGCTTGTGCTGAATGTCAAAGGGGATAGGTCACTATTACACCTGCGCAAATGCATTCTTAGAATGTCAGGAGAGGGGACACGCATGCAAATCAGGAGCATCTTTGATCAAATGGAAATGCTCGTATGCACTTCACAAGAGCAACTGACAGAGCTGAATTTTGCATCACAATCACCCTTGTAAACGTGCATAAAAGGTTCAGTCACCCACCTCTGGGCATTCCCACTAGATCAAAGGCATGCCTGATTAGCTTGTGCGTCCCCACTCCTGACTGTCTAAGGACCTGTTTGCGTACGTGTGAAAGTGGTCATAGGGAGCAACGGAGGAAGGAGGACTGAATAAAAGTGATCAACAAGAATGATGGATGACCTTTGCAGTGAAGTGTTAAACAAGAACAGGTGGATGCCAGTAAGAAGGAAGTTGCAATAGTCAAGGTGAGATATGACTAGAGCATGGACTAGATTTTTGGCATTGGAAGCAGTAAAGAAGGACTGGATTTTAGCAAAATTATGCAGAAAGAAGGGACAGGCTCTAGCAACAGCTGGGATCTGAGGTGTAAACAAGAGGAAGGAGTCAAAGATGAACCACACACTACATGCCTGAGGAGCAGACTGCATGGTAACACCATCAGTGAAAACTGAGAGGGAAGAGGGAGAGGAATTTGGGAGGGGGGGGAGGGAAGAGGTGAGAAGTTCAGCCTTGGAGCTGATGGTGAGACATCCAAGCAGAGATGTCAGAGAGACAGTAGGTGATGGATGGATAGAGGGCAAGGAAGTGGGAACGGAGAGGTAGAGTTGAGTGCCACCAGTGTACAGGTGGTACTAGAAGCTACAAGATACAATGAGTTTGCCCAGGGATAAAGGGAAAAGAGAAGTGAGCTAAGGACAGAGCCTTGGGGAACTCTGAACAAAAGGGAAAGTGAAGTAGAGGAAGTACCAACATGAGAGACATTGAAAGAGTGGCTAGAGAGATAAGCGGACCAGTAGAGAAGTGAGTCTCGGAAACCTTGGGCACAAAGTGAATCAATGAGGAGAATGCGATCAACAGTGAAAGGTGGCAGAGAGACTCAGCAGGATGAGAATGAAGTAGCGACCTGTAGATTTAGCTAAGAGAAGTTCATTGGTGATTTTGGTGAGATCAGGGATTGGAGGAAGAGAGGAGGAAGGTGATCTCATCAAGGGAAACTGGAGAGAAGGAGGATAGAAGACAGGCGTGGAGAGAAGGGGAAAGGAAATGGTAGGAAGAGGGTGAAAAAGAGAGGTGAAAAGCAGATCTATCAATCTTGCCAGAGAAAAAGGAGACAAGATCCTGTGCAGGGTAGGGATGGGAAAAAGTACTGAAGTTCGGGATCAGTTCAGAATCAGACAGACCCGAGTTTAATTCATATTTTAGATTGTATTGTTCAGAATAGGGTCCAATTCTGAGCAATACAAGGCTAAATCCAATGTCTGCCCCCAGCTCTGCCTACCCCAGGCTCCTGCCCAGTCAAGGTGCTGGGCAGAGGTCCAGGGGAGGCAGAGCTGGGGGTAGAAAGGCTGCGCATGGTTGGGGGTCAGTGTCGTTTGGGAAAATGGCAGCCTGCCTGCACATGATCAGCCGGCAGCCAAGCACGCACAGACTGACCGCCAATGGCACCGACGCTGCCAGTGTCGCTTTGGAAAATGGTGACGCATGTGTAGAGCGGCCATGGCAGCCACTCTGCACATGTGCAACAGCCCCTCTACTTCCAGCTCTGCCTCCCCTGGACCCATGCCCAGTGTCCACCTATCCTGGACTCCTGCCCTGCCTGGCCCAGCAGCACTGCTGCAGCAGGCACTCACTGAGGTGGGTGGGCAGGGGTTCAAGGGATGCAGGTGCCAGCAGGCAGAGGTTCTGGGGTGGCGGAGGGGCTGTGCAGGGGCACCCTGGGGGGTGGAGGGGCTGTGCAGGGGTGGAGAGGAGGGTAGTTGCTTACTTACCTTTTTCCCTCATAGATCCTCACCAGGGGAATCCAATGGAAGATCGTATTGTATCCCCGGTAAAATTGGATCAATATGAATCGTCTGATTTCATTGAAAATCGGATGATTTGTATTGATCCGATCCCAACCTTACCATCCCTCATGCAGGGAGGGAACAAGGGAGAGGAGGACAGGGGAGAGATGGCACAGGTTGAGAGCGAGATACAGTCATGGTGGAATAGCAGTATTGTTTGGCAAGGGAAATGGCAGAGCTGAAAGCAGACAGGATGGACTTAAAGTGGAAATAATCAATAGGTTCATGAGACCTTTTGTGACACAAGAGCAGGCACAGAGCTGTCACATGGTAAGGGGTGAGCCAGGCTCATGGGTTGATGGAGCTGGTGAGAGAAGAGAGCAAGGGAGTTCAGGGTGGAGAGGGATGTACTGAAGGAAGAGACAGCTGAGATAGGGCAGGTGGAAGAGAAGACAGACAGGGAAAGGAAGAAAGAGAGGACACAAAGTCCTGAAGGCTGATGACTGAAGGTTACATAAGGAGAGAGAGGTTGGGCAAGGGGGGCAATGAGAGACATGGGTGCAGTCTTACCATGTGATGTGGTAAGGTGCCCAAGGCGCAGTAGCTCAAGTGCCCAGTTGCTGTCTGCCCCACTGCACAGCAAGGTCTGCCACAGGGATCTGAGCAGCAGCCACTTGCTACGGTCTCACATGGCCACATCACGTCCGGGGCTCGAATAGTGGTCAGGCTGAGGGAAGGAGATGGGGCAGGGCCGGGTGCCTGTTCATATGACCGGTGCCTCGGGCCACCCCACACTGTGGCTGGAGGTCACAGGGGGTGGGACTGACAGTCTGTGCTGCTCCCTGAGCTGGCCCAAAGTGTGGCAGCTGCACTTGCCTGCTACAGGATCAGGCCCTCTGTAGTTTGTGTGGCTGCACCCCTGGAATAAAGCAAAATGAGGCAAAGTACTACTACCCTCTGGCCTTCGGTTTGCAATCGCTCATCTGAGCCTGCAGACATCTTAGTCTAAATGGGGGAGGGGTGAACTGATGGGAAAGACCTGTAGCACATCTGATTTCTACAGGTGGGGCAAAAAAGAGGGGGGGTCCCCCTTCCTCCATAGCAGCATGGGTCCCAGGAGTCAGTGGTGCACATGCATTTTTTAATGTACAAAATATTCCCATTTTGTGTGCACAGAGCACATGAAAACTGGGCATCATTTCCCCATCTTCACAGTCACTTGCTAATTGACTGTGTGTAGATGTAACACCTCATTTTCTGCACACAATGATGGTATTTGCATTTACATATTATGCAGAAGCAGTGGTGTGTATTCTGCTCAGTGAAGAATATTAAAAGCTAACCCTGAGTCATATTTCAAGTCAAATATATCACAAACTTTAAGGATCCTCAGCCCAATGGTAATATTTTCCCATGAAATTAAAAAAAGTAATCCTTGGGTGGGAGGGGGGAAGCAAAAAAGTGGTTTTCTTGAAGTAGCTGTAATCCAAACATTTGGGGCAAGGGGGTCTGATCCTCATTTGTCCAGGGCTGCAAGTGAGTTGCAGGCACATTTGTTGTGTGTGCCAGCGTGGCACTACGTTTAAGACGATGGCGATTAGCTCCTTCACAGCAAGTGGCATCATTGTCCATCATCTAATATCTCCTACTCATAAAGTATCACACACACACACAGAACCTCACACAGACCCTCCATATGATCACTTAAGTGTGGTCTAACCACTTAGTGTTGCAGGCACGCTGAGTTTGCTGTAGCTCATCACTAAACGTGCTGGGTATATTGTTTTTTTTCTTTGTGGGGTCTTTGACTAGTGGGTTTCATAAGAAAGCAGATAGGTATCTCTAAGGCTCCTAGTGTAGCAGCTCCCTTCCCTCAACAATGTTAAAATCAAAAAGAAATCACAACAGAGGAGTATCTGATTAAATTGAGTCAGAGAACTGTATATTTTAAATGATCACAAAGCAATACAAAACACTTAAATACATCTAGTGAAGCCTCTATGTTATCTACTTCACCCTCTCCACCATACATGGGTATGGTTGCTACAAGTAAGTAAGCTAAACAAACTACCAGCAGTGTAGCCCTTCTCTAAATGAGGCATGAGAAATGAAGATGTGTGCAATGTGAATGTAGCTTAGAAGGCTAGATCTCATCCAGGACGTCAGATCCGGATGGAATGAGTGTTGCTCATCTGCCTTTACCATCAAGTTCCTCCTGAGGCGAGAATCTATGGCTTGAGTAGGTGTAAGGATATTAAAGTGTGTGTATGGGTATTTTCAGATGTGATGATGCCGTTTTGATCCTGCCTGGGGTGAGGGCCCTCACCCCAGGCAGGATCTGACCCAGTCTCTGAACAGACGTGTCGGCAGCCCGGGCCACGGAGGGGGAAGGGAGAAGGAGGGTCGCCGTGCAGATGTGGTCTCTCAGGGCCCCACACCCTGAACTGCTGAGTACGGCCCGCCCACCTCTTTGACGGGAGGGCACGGCAGTCTATGAGCAGGGAGCAGCATCCAGGACTGGCCCAGCTGTGAGGTGTGTCAGCCTGGGGAGTCAGAGAGCCCATCGGGTCATGTTTTTGTACCAGTGCGCAAACACAGCCAGGGGAAGACAGACACCCAGGATTCCAAGGGATACCTGACTTGTCGGGTACCTGATGGGACTCAATTTAAAACTGAAGGAAGTGCTGATAAAATGGATTTTTCTGATTGTAACTAACTAGTTATACAATTAACATAACATTTTCTAATCACTTTGCTTTGCAAGGATTCTATTATTCTGTGTCGCATAAGGTGCATTGCATACTCAGGATGGAGAATACTAAATGAAGTAGAAAACAACAACCCTGAATTAGATCTGTATTCTTCCCAGAGACAGAACTGCACAGCTCATTAACTCTTTCTTAGTCAGTACAGGCCAATCCCCAGCATACGAATGCCCGTCTGAGTAGAGCTGACCCAGCATAGTTAATAAAATGGAGACTCAACAAACACAAAATGGCAGGCTTAGCCCTGTCTGCATCAAGTCAGATGTCCACCAACGTAAAGAGGTGCATTCTATCCTCCCATGTTACAAGACACCACCTGTTGCCTGAGATTGTGCTGTCCCTTGAGGAGGATTTGGCACCCACTCAAGTCGCTTAAAGCCACATTTCGATTAATGGGGGTAAACAAAATAGCTACTACTACAATTTCATTAAATCAAAGTAGCTACTCCACTTTGGTAGCATTCAGACAAACAGTGTGAAACAAAGTGACTACTTTGATTTAATTAAATTGAAGGAACAACTCCCCCTCAATAGTGTTCTGACAAACAGTGTTTTGAAAGGGTGGCCTTGGTCTATAGGATCAGGATCAGAGCCCCAATAAGCTACACCACTCCACCACTTTCCACCACCAAGTGCACGTTTATATACAGCCCAAACATAGCAATACACAGTCCAAAACCTCTCACACTAAGCTAGTCTGTAGGCCTCCAGCATGCTTTCTGTCCAGGCTCGTCCCAGGCAGTACCTTGGCCAGCTCCCAGCTGCTGAACTCCTCTCCAGCCTCAGCCAGACACAGAGCAACATTAACTACAGAACTTCCTGCATTTATATCCCCAGGAGGGGAGTGGCCTATAGAGGCAGCCAACTCCTTTAAAGGGACAATTATTCCCAGGTATTCAGGTGGACTGCACCCTAACCAGGACTTACCCAGACTCTAATTCTGCAGGCACTTTAGATCAACCATCAGAAGTGTAAGCTGAAATAATGCTGTATCCATTTTCCCCAGCTGAAACTTAATGATCACTGAGCTGAGGTCGCTACCTAGAGATGAAACGGGTATCTGCTGCTATTCAATATCTGGCCGGATTCTGCAGTATCTGTCAACATTTGGTATCTGGGTTATGGTATCAATGTACTACAGAGTGGTCCTATTTCTGGACTAGGATCCCAATGTGTTAGGCATTGAAGAAACACATGAAATATTCTACATACTATTTGCTCCGCCTATAATGCATGCATCTCTGCAAATATACAGGTTGTATTTCAGAGTGCAGATTGCCTCACCTGTGCTCTGATTTACTCTTCCCAAGGTAGCTTGAAACCATCCCCAGCATCAGTTAGCTCATTTTTTCCCACCACAGGTATATCTCTGCCCTAAATTAATGCATCCGCTATAGTTTGCCAGCTTTATGACTTTAGGTTTCTGTGGTTGCTGTTTATACTTGGGGGCTGGCTGTGCTAAACCAGAACACAAATGAGAATCTGGCCAGTAGTTTTGAATTCAAGCAAAACTCACATATTTCTGCAAGATCAGACTACAAAATTCATTGGGATCCATCTGGCTATAGAAACGTAACAATGTTTATTAATGGTTACTTGACATTTTTAGCCTCTATTAGGGCACAGAACTTCATCTGATAAATTCTGTGGTTGCTGTTTTTCTTTAATAAGAAACTGATTGATCTATTGACTAATATAATATCAATTACACAATTACACAGACAAACTCTACGGTGCTGCTGTCCGAGATTGGCTTCCTTTTTATCCCTATCATGAGAATGTCAGCAGCACTATTTCTCTTATTGTAAAGGTCAATTTCTGATTACAATCTGGATTTGAAACAAAATACTTTAATGAAACACATTCAAAAGATATGCAATCCTTTTTGTGTGTGTTGGTTCCACCCTCCACCACCACGCCGCCCGCTTCTGATGGGCCGCTTTTTTCGCTAATCTGACATATGCTGTAGTGTTGTACCTAGAATGACCTTTCTTGCAGCTAATGAGGATAAGATCTCAGTATGTACAACTTTTATTTAGCATGTGTCCAACTCAGCGCTGACTGATGATTAATGGGGAGAAAAATGTCTTTGACTGTAAGTTTAAAGTCTACTACTTCTTTGCTTCGCCGTATGAAGCCTGACTTTGGTCAATTTCATCTGTTCAGCTACAATGCTAATGAGATTTTTCTTTCTATAAAGGAGATTCTTCCCGCAAGGTTAAGATGCTGAAAGCACAAAACAGTCAAGTGCAGAAGGACTTTAGCATCTGTCTGTGAATTTTGCTTTATCCTTTCAACAGTTTGGATCCAGTAAAGGTCACATCCTGCCTTACCTGGTACAATCCCTTGTTTTTCTCCCTCACAACTAGGATACCAACATTTCCCCAAACATTATTGTGTTTCCCCAGGGAGAGAAGAAACACAAAGAAGGGCCCATAATTATTAATTACTAAAGTGACAAATACAAATATAGATATTCATCTCTGGAATTGACCTTAATACCTGACTGTATTCCTGAGTGATGGGAGCCCATTTCAGATTTCTGTAGTGAGGACGGCCTTCAGCAAGGATTTACAGGTTGATATTAAAACACACCAAAAAACAATAGTCTCAAACATTTCCCTAGAGATATTCCATGCTCGTTAGCATCACAACAGTTAGTGATAATTGGAGCTGAACTGAATAGTACTTCCGGGTACTCAGACCAAATTCTAAAGTTCCAAATAGTCGGTATAAATACCCTCTTCAGCACTCTTTCCAAACCTCTGGACATTAGAATCTGAAGTCTGGGACATCAGAAAACTACAGAAAATTTTGGAAACTTTGGAAGTCTTTGGCGCCATCTTGGTGCCTCAGCAGGTGTTGTCATGCGCAGCAGCTCCTTTAATTGCCTAGCCAATCAGGGTGTGTACAATGTGCACAACAACTCATGCACCCCATCCCCCTTCCCCCTCCCTCTTAATTGCCTAGGCAATCAGGGTGCACAACAACATATGCAGACCTTCCTCCCCCTGCTGTGCCTGCCAGCAGGATGAGAGACAGAGTGAAAGAGACAGAACAGAAGCCAGCACAAAAAACACCACCACCACCCTCATGTAATTAAAAAACCAAAAGGGTATGTGATCAGTAAGTTCCTCCACCCCCAAGCATGCCCCATGAATCATACACATGCAAGGGTTAAAGTTCAGGTTGTGTGGGAGGGGGTTGGACTGGGCTGCCCCACTAAAGAAAGTCCAAAGACTATGTTAGTGAACAAATTAAATTGATCAAGTTTCAACAAGCTTGGGGGTCTGTGTGTGGCCCCATGGGTGCCACCAGCCAGACTGGCAGCCATAACAACCACACACAAGAAACCAGACATCTCCCCATAAAAAACCTCCATTGTATGTGTCCATTCCACTTATACAAGGCAAGCCCCATCCCCTTCCCCCAACCATGAATTTGCCCCAGGAGGTTATCTGCCTGACCCACGTGGCGGGGTACACCCTCGACCTGATCTTCGGTTCTGGCCTTGAGGCGGGGGGTCCAGTTGTGGGGGAGGTTATAGCGGTGCCCTTGTCATGGATGGACCATTATCTCCTTCAGGCCAGTCTTCTAGCACACCCCCTCCAGAAGGGGAAAGGACCAGTTAGGATGGTCCGCCCTCGGAGGCTGATGGAACCCCAGCGGTTCCAAGAGGTCCTGAGGGAGTTAACCTTGGACTTGGATGGTCACTCTGTGGATGAGCTAGTCCAGCATTGGAACAGCTTGCTGGAGGA
>QEPC01003936.1:19902-39189 GCA_003113815.1 Sphenodon punctatus
TCAATCAATCAATCAATCAATCAATCAATCAAACGCTCCACCGACAGCCCACATACGGACAGCTGGGTAACCACTTGCCTCATCCATGAGGAAGTAAAGGAATCCTGGGCTAAATGAGCCAAAAGCCCAAAATGGGCATCCTGGAAAAGGCGCAGCCACAGATGGGCCACCTGTTTCCAGTTTACCCAGCCCCAGGAAATCTGTCCAAACTCCACTCTCACTGCTGCCGATGGAGTACCATTAGGGACCTGAAAAAGCATTCTAATGGCTTTGGTCTGCATAGTATTCAGGGCCAAGGAAACACGGCCCATAAGGCCCCTCCGTATAGGAGTTGGGAATGGACTTTGGCTTCCACGATTTGGAGTGCTATCCCCAGACTTCCGTGCCCTTTGTGTTTGAAAAGTCTTGAGATAGCGGCCAGCAGGCTCTTAGTTCTACCTATAGTCATATCTCTATGGGGGATCCAACTAAGGGAAGAGTGGAACATAATCCCTAGATATTTATAAGAAGATACCTGTACTATAGGTATGGCACAAATGCCCAATATTATACTGATGGACTTATAACTCAGTAGCGCTAAACAGTGCTCCCAGCAATGTTCCTACTCCCCACTCCCCTATGGACCCCAAAGGGCCCCACCATTTGGCCACGACCCACCGGCTGGAGGCCTGCGGCACAGTCACAGGAGGATTCCTTATATGCCTCCCAGCAGCTTCCGGTGACAGGTGAGTGGAGTAGGGGGAAGGGATTCCCGTTCAGTTGATCCCATTAATCCCCACACTCACACAACCCCTTGGATCTTTTGCAGGAGGACAGCCTGCAGACGGGACTCCCAGCATGGCAGCAGGCTCGGTGTCAACAAGAGCAGCGAGGGTCCAGCCCGGAGCAGCTGCTGCAGCGAGGGGCAGATGGCAAAGAGTGCGCCCTTCCTGTACTATAGGATTTGAATTTATAGTCCAGTAATAGGTCTCTCTCTCCCTTCCGAACACCAAAACTTTGGTCTTCTTGTAATTAATTACAAGCTTGTTGGAAAGGCAGTAGTCAGGGAGGGCACGAAGCTGCCTACACAAACCCACCCTAGTCCGGGACAGAATCACTGCGTCGTCAGCATAAAGCAAACAACCCAGGTATCTGGAAGCCAGCTTGGGGGGGGGGAATAATTCAGGTGTCAAGGCTGGAACCAGGTCGTTCAAAAAGATGTTAAAAAGGGCTGGGGCTAGAATACAGCCCTGCCTGACTCCTGAAAAAATAGGGAGCCAGGCAGAGAGCTGCCCCCTCTGGCAGAGCCTAACGGCCAGAGAGGAATCTTTATGAAGTAGACGAATCAGACAAAGCAACCTGCTATTGATCCCCAAAGTGGTCAATTTTTCCCAAAGAAGGGGCCTATGTATCGAATCAAAAGTGGCCTTCAAGTCCACAAATGCAGCAAAAAATCTAGAATTGGCCTGAGTATATTTCTCGGCCAGATGGAAGAGAACAAGGCAGTGATCCAAGGTCGCACTCTTTGCCTGGAATCCCGCCTGCTCCTTATGTAGAATCTGGGCACCCACCAGCCAATCATTCAAAATATTAAGCAAATGCTTCACATATAGCTTAGCTATAATACTCAACAAACTTATAGGCCTGTAGTTCCCAGGGTCTCTCCTATTACCCCCCTTAAACACGGGAATAACCACCGCCCTACCCCAGTCAGCTGGAAAAGCCCCCATCCTATCAAGGTAGGTAAAGAAAGCTGCCAGAAAAGGTGCCCACCAGTCCACATGGGACTTGAGCAACTCGGTGGGCAAACAATCATTCCCAGGAGCCTTCCCAGACTTAAGTGAATAAATGAACTCCTCCATCTCAAAATTTCAAATTTCAAATTTATTTCAGAACGTGACCATTGGTCATTGTCCACATAAAAAAACACATACAACATACACAAACAGTAGGCATAGCAACATAAAACAGCCCTGATATCAAAGAAAGGGGAAAGCAGAATATAGGGGACCAGCCCACCATCAAAAATAACCTCCCCAACAAGGCTGAGAATTTAACTTAAAATACAATAAAACTTTGAATACACAAAGGAACATCATTTGGATTTTATTCATAACAACCCAACAATCACATGGCGACCCCAAATTAGACAGACAATGCTCTCAATAAATGCAAGCAACGCCAGATACCTATTGGGCTTGAAAAGAGAGGAACTTCCGGCATGCATTAAAAGCACAAACCAAAAAGGACATAACTGCCTGGGTCACTGGATTGACAGCATCCGCCAAAAGGAAGCGCGTCAATTCATCCGAGGTGCGCCCAGGCAGGTGATCTAGAAAAATTGCTAGCCACAGGTCCCTCTGGGAGTCATACAAATGACAAGAGCAAAAAATGTGCCCTGTGCCCTCAATCTCCTGATTATCGAAAGGGCAAATCTTAAATGCCGGGGGGTACCACTATAGCACCCCTCCAGCAGCCACGTGGGGAGGACATTTAGCCGAGCACATAAAAACAACCACAATTTCCTAAAGGAGATCTTGGCCAGCAAATAGTTGGCAGGAACTCCAGGACCCAATGTGGGGGGGACATAGTCAGACAGAAAGGAACACGCTGACACTGCTGCACAATCTTCCTGTCTGCTAATATCAATACGTCTTTCCCGAACTAAGGCCTTTGCAGACCTCAGTTCCCTGGAAAGTAGGGCCGCTACCTCAAGGCCCAAGGAAGATATCTTGGCACGGACCAAGCCCTCCCAAGAACTCACATATGAATCTAAATTCAAGAAGGCCAGTAGACTCCCCGGAGGGGCATGGTGAGTGGCAATCCACAGGCTTATCGCCTGGAGCCATGGATAAATGTCCCAAGATATTTGCCCCAGTTCCAAGCGAATGGCCGCAGCGGGGACTCCATTCGGAACCCTTAGAAGGAAATGAAAAAACCTTGATTGGAAATTGGCCAAGTCAAATGAACAATGGATAGCCCAAATGGTGGCCCCATATAGCAATTGAGCCTTAGGTTTAGCCTCTAAGACCTGGCATGCTGGGGCAAAAAACCCACCCTCCCTTTTGTGGAAAAAATGTTGTATCATAGAGATACACCCACGAACCTTGGCTCCAATCGCTGCAAAATGTAAATTCCATCCCAAAGAGGCCTGAAACCTAATCCCCAAATACTTGTAACTCCCCACCTGCTCAATCTGGACTTTATCAATATCCCAGGTGAACCTTTTCCTGGCTCGGCCAAACACCAGGACCTTGGTTTTGGAGTGATTTATTTGAAGCCTATTTTGGAGACAATAGGCCGCCAGCAAATTAAGCTGTCTCTGGAGGCCAACCCTAGTTTGAGATAAGATTGCCGCATCGTCGGCATATAATAGTATGCCAACCGAATGCGAGTCCAGTTTTGGGGGGAACAAGCGGGAGGCAGACATCAAGGGGACCAAGTCATTTAAAAATATCTTGAAAAGAGTCGGGGCCAGCACACATCCCTGTCTAACCCCAGAGGCTATACCGAACCGGTTAGACAAAGCACCATACTGATCCAGACGTACTGCCAGGGTAGAATCGCTATGGACGGCTTCCAACAAAGCCAGAAGCCTTCTGTCGATCGAGGACTTCCTTAGTTTTCCCCAAAGGAGCTTTCTGTCCACCGAATCAAAAGCCCCTCTAAAGTCCACAAAGGCACAAAATAACCTCTGGTGGCCTCTCGTATATTTTTCGGCCAAATACCCCAGAGTCAGACAGTGCTCGACCGTAGATCTCTGGGCCTGAAACCCAATCTGCTCTGGGTATATAAAAGATGCCTCTGACAGCCAGTTCTCTAAACGTCCTAACAGCTGCTTGCCATAGAGCTTAGCTATAGTGCTCAAAAGGCTGATTGGCCTGTAATTTGCTGGATGGAACCGGGAGCCACCCTTATAAATGGGGACTATTATTGCGTCACCCCATCCCCTTGGCATAAGACCACAAGCATTTATATGCGAGAAAAGTGCTGCCAACAAGGCAGCCCACCAAGTGACGTGCACTTTCAGCAGTTCCGCGGGTATAAAATCCGAGCCTGGGGCCTTGTTGGGCTTCAAGGAGGCTATCATTGAGGCAACAGATTCAGGAGAAACTGGTTCCCATTCGGGAAGGTCAGAGGGGAAACTAAAAGTCTCATCCACACCCTGTGGTATTGGAAAAATGGATCGATAATAGGGTTCCCAGGAACTGGGAGGAACAACACACCTCATCTCCTGCCTATCAGATCTAAGAGCCCCATTTACAATACCCCAAAAAATCTTAGATTGGCCATCCTTGGCAGCTGCCACCAACCGCCCCCACAGAGTCTCCCGATATGAGGCCTTCTTAGAGCGCAACAGCACTTTATACTGGTGGCGTAGCAAAACATAATTCTCCTGAGAGGCCTGAGACCAACTTGCTACCAAAGAGAAATAGCAGGTTCTTAGTTTAAATTTAGCTAGCCTGCAGTCTGCATCAAACCAGCTCTGACGTTGGCCCTGAATCCTGCCAGCCGTCTTCCTTCTATCGCTAGGCTTCGAAAGAATAGATACCAGCTGGCCCACGATCTCACTGAAGGCAGCTATAGCCTCCTGATGACAATGGCCCAACAAAATCCCATTTCTCAGACCACAGCAAAAAGGACCGACCAAAACAGCCAAGACAGCTTCTGAAAGGTCCAGAGACCATGCCACCCTGACCCTAACCTCTCCCTCCCCTCTGGGGGTAATCGGTGTGACGGGACCCGAGAGACAGGCACCCGGCACTAACTCCAAGGAGATTGGAAAATGGTCCCCATAGGGGGCAAACTCAACGCAAAAATTACTTAAACATGGAATAATGCATGGGGAAATCGTGGCTAAATCCACCACACTAGCCCCCTGGTGTGCCACAAAAGTAAACTCCCCCACTTGGTCCCCTGACGTAGAGCCATTTAGGATAAACAAATTAAAACTCACCAAAAGGTGGGCCAAAGACAGTCCAGCTTGGTTAATGACAAAATCCCTGGAGCTCCTGGGAAGAAGGCCCGAGGGTAGGGGGCGGACACCCAAATTACTAGCCTCCCCCAGCGCCACATCATTTGGGCCAACCCGTGCATTGAGATCCCCGGCGAGAATAATCCCTGCCTGGGGATACAAGTCACGGATCTCCATAAGCATTTTATCCAACCGGTCCCATGGGGACTTACTGGGACCAAATGAGTTTATAGGGGGCACATAAACTGAAATCACCACAAGCTGGAGATCACCCCACTTTAAGGCCACACCCACCGCAAAGGGAGGGCACTCAAAGTTACCCAACACCTGCAGTCTTGGGTCAGTTGATATAAGGCATGACACTCCCCCCCGAGGCCGCCCCTTGGCAAAGATAGCTGTTGCCGGGACGGAAAAGGAGAGAAATCCCTGCAATTCAACTGGATCCTTCATCCAGGTTTCCTGGAGTAAGACAATCTGAAAATTATCAAAGCGGGAATAAAATAAACCATCCTTATCCCGGGCCCTCCAACCGGCAACGTTCCAAGAACAGATGGCCACATTCACTGGTAAAGGGCCCTCCCCCTTTCAACTCTTCCCCAGAGGCCTTGACCACAGGGTACCATTATTAATGGGGTTTATACCCTGAATAAGATTGCGAATAGATTCCCGTAACCCCACTAAATTTGGGGAAGTCTGGGAGGTAGTGCCCGGCCGAGTACCTGGCAAATCTAACCCAGCTAAAGCGGGAACTGCCTCCTCCAATGGGGAACACTTCTCTGCCTGTTCAACCCCCAATGAAGACTGGACCCTGATGGTATCCTTAAACTGAGAGGCAGATGTCGATGCCTCTTTAACCCTATCCTCTGACAGTGTTTGCGAGGGCCTAGATACAAGTCCTGCCCCTTCCTGGGGGCGACCCCCATTCGCTATATCCAGGAGTCGCTGTCCGATAGGCACAGAGGGGGGGCATAAATCCGTCCCCACACCAGGCAAGTTGATCCCTGCCTGCAGAGCGGGCTGAGATCCAACGCTCAGGACCCTTTGTCTATTTACAGAGACCTGGGGCCCAAAGCTCCCATAGGGGGCAATAAAGGCCTGATGCCATCTGAGAAGAAGACCTCACTGGACCAAATCCCCCAGGGATTTAGAACCGCCGCTGAGGCCAAAATTCTTCTGGCCCAAACTGAAGATCTAAACACCACCACCAATCTATAAGACCTATCCCGAACCGGAAGCAACGGAAATGATACTATCTGCCACAATGGCAGATGGAACTGCAGCAAAAAAATTAAATGGGATTGAATGGCCACCTTCGAAGCCCAGAATGGAAGGAACCCATCCACATTGGGCAAAATACTAAGGGCCACAGCAAAATTATTTACCTTAAAAGGGGGATTACAGGGGGCAAGACAATACTGGGCTTTATTAGATGGGACCCTCCTAACACCCACCCCTGGGGCAGCAATTTGAGACAAGGCAACCGGGGAATCTGGCTTGGGACAGGGACAAGGTCCACCCTCTGCCTGTCTGGTTCCCAAAAGGCCCGCACCCCTGCCCTCAACTATTTCAACAAGTCTACTTAAAAGATCCCTCTGCACCCCCACGGACTTATTTATACCCTCCAACTGAGTAGAGATTAACTGTAATAGGTCCCCAGACCTGGTGCTTTGTTTGAGGAATAAATCATAAGTGCTAATATCCACCATTGGTAAAGAGTCAATCGAACCAGTGATAGGAGAGGGCTGGGCCAGATTTAAAGAGTCCACAAAAGTACCAGACCCGCCTGGTGAGTCGACATTTCCATCCTCGTCTGGCGATACGGCCAAAGGGGGGACCCCTGGAGGGGGTGAGAAGAAATGGTCCAGCTTCAGTTGTTTTGACGCCAAAGTCTGGTCTGGCAAATCAGCTGCCACTGGGCGAGCTCTCTTCTGGGACATCTTGGGGGAGCCTCATCCAGTCCCCAACAACAGCCAGGCGTCGGGTAAGCAACGTCACTGCAGGGCCAGCCACGGTGGGAGGAGACACAAAGCCCCCAGGTGAAACCAGGCAGTCCTTCCCTCTAGAAACAAAATAGACAGGCCACTGCCGCTCCACTTCAGGCCAGGGGTTGCCCCAGCAACAGCCATAGAGGGTGGCAGCCTCGCTCCTCCATCTCAGATTCTGATACAGATGGCCAAGATGGAAGCTCCGCCAATAGCTCTGAGAGGTCCTCATCTGGTTCTCTAATTGGGAAAAGGGATCGAAAATGACACAGCCAAGACCCACCAGATATTATGGGGGAGTCTAAATTACAGGATTTACCCATAAATGAATGAATGGCCCTCCAAAACTTACTGGAATCCCTACCCCTAGCTGCATGGAGTCCCAGGACTGGGAGACATATGCTGCCTTGAGGCTTTCTGAATAACGGCCTTGGTCCTCAGAACTTTGGAATTTGGACTTCCGAACCGAATACCGCAATCTTTGCTGAATTCTGGTTTTCTGAAGACTTTGTTTCAGCCCTAGTGCTAATATCTGCGAGGGAGGCCACATTAATTTAAATGGCAAATAACTAGATGCACAATCCTGCTGCAATTTGTGAATTATAGCCTCTGGTATAACAAAAAAATAATTTTATTTGCCTGGCATCCTGCATCTCTGGCTTGTTACATTCAGTCTTAGAATTTATGGAGTCAAGGGCAGGGGGTGTGATAGTCAGGTTCACCAGGACAGGGAGGGTTGCTGGGGTGGGGAGAAGCAGGGGAGGGGCACCAAATACAGATCTTCCCCAATTGGGAACATGCCACAAGTGCAGGAGGATGAGCTTGGCATTTTGCAGATGGATGAGTTCTGCCCTGCTCACCCACAGAGTGCACTTTCAGACCTGCCTGGTATGCCCTCTGGTGTGCCCTCCCCACGCTCAGGTAAGGTTGCCTCCTGTCTGATGGATCAGTGCATCTCACATGTGGTTCTTACATCCCTGGCCTCCCCACTCAGGAGGGCAGCAGGGTCTTGAATAGCTGTTGCCCCAGGTAAGGGCAAGCCAATGAGAGAGTGCCCAATGGGTTTCTCCTACTCAAAGCAGTGGTTCCCAGGCAGCATAAGGTATGGGGCGGCTACCCCATGTGTCCCACCCTAAGACTGGCGCTGGCAGGTCTTCTTGAAGCACATCGTTTGAAACCATGCTCCCCACATCATGCCATCTCTAAATGGCACTTCTGCCACACATTTTAAAGTGTGCATTCATTTCTGCTCTACTTATTTCTGAGAATAACCCTAGCCAATGATAAAATACGAAGGAATAAAAATGCTAAAAATAGGATTTACAGGTCGATATTAAAAACACACAAGAACAATAGCCTCAAACATTTCCCTAGAGGTATCCCATGCTCTTTAGAATCACAACAGTTAGTGCTAATATCTCTCTGTGTTGTATTGTTAGCTGTAGTACACGGGGGTAGCCACGTTAATTTAAATGGCAAATAACTAGATGCACAATCCTGCTGCAGTTTGTGAATTATAGCCTGTGGTATAATAAAAAGAAAATCTGGTGGCTATCCAGTATTTAAGAAGAATGATCATACAGCCAGTGGAGAGGTGATAAATTATGTTGACAAAGACTAACTGAGGGTCTATTCCAAAGTCAATTAGAACTCTGATTTTTATTTTATTTTTTTGTAAAGTAACACTGTAAAATTAAAAGTAAAACCTGTCAACAGATTGTGATCATATTGGGTTCAAAATGCTTGGGAAATTATTTTGCAGTCAAGCATATAAAATGTCTGACAGATTAAATAAATTGTACAGTGCTCATTAATACATTTGTATTTCCTAGGCTTATTTACATATAGATTTAAGTGTGGGAAAATTGTGTTAGCTGCACAACAGAGATTTTTCTATTGCTCATAAAGGGTATAGTCCATACGAAGCACACACTCCTGTCTCCAGGATGTGCTGTAGAGGGGTCTGATACTGTTCTCTTGGTTACCATGAGGGCTGAATCTCATTCTCCGTAATCTCGCAAACCAGGTTCTTGACAAGATTTTTAAAAATGAGAACAATTCTTGACCTGTTGTGAAATTCTCTGATTTTTAAAAAAACAACAACGCACTGTGCATGTGCAAAATGGTTGATGCAGCCATTCTGTGCATGTGTGGTCATTTTCCAAGATGGTGCGGGCCGCGTTGGCATCATCTTGGAAAAGAGCAGCTGGTTCTGAGCATGTTTAGACCAGCTGTCCTTTTCCAAAATGGCGCTTCACCATCTTGGAAAAGGGCCACGCATGTAGAGAACGGCCAGGACAGCCATTTTGCGCATGCACAGGAGGGTTTTAAATATTTTTTCAGGAATCTCATGAGATCTTGAACCGTTATCAAGATGTTGTCGAGATCTTGGTAACAGTTTTTGATTCTCGTGAGATTCTTGCAAAAATTATTTTGATTCTCATTTCACCCCTATTTACCACTCTCCAGATACTTCAGTCTTGCTCATGTAGTTGGGGGGAGGTGGAGACGTTGGAACATTTTTTGCTGCACTGTCCATATTATACTCACTTACGCCAGGCCTGGTTGGCTCCGCTACTGGGTAGGGACTGGTCCATTGCCCTTGAAGGCGGTTATAAGTACCTTATGGGTTTTGGAAGAAACGAGTGAGATGGTTGCTATACCAACCTTTGTTTGGTTGGCTACCAAAAGAAGGGAGTGGGTCCATGACAAACTGACAAAAACTAAGCAATTGGCAAATAGCTAGGATGGAGGTCGAAGTTTCTCTTAAATCGGAATACATCCAGTGCTGCGACTGCTTCCCCCTTATTGCAGCTAGTTTCCCCTATGTATTGACCCATATACTTGTTATATCTTGGCTGAAATAGGTTTTTTATCCCTGCTCAATCTTATTATTCTATCACTTAGACTTTTGAGTGTCTAGGGATATTGAATTCTCAGGGGGTGCCATTTTGGACTCCCAAATAGAGCAATTGTTATGTGGCAGATGTTAATCATCGGATCCCCATTTATAGGGGGGTGATTGATCAGATTATTTTAAAAATTTCTGTATGATTTTATTGGAAATATTATGTATATTATATTTTTTCTATTGTTATTATTGTTTTCGTTTTGTGTGTTATATTGTGTATTGTGCTGCTGGCCTATGGCTGTAGTGTCTTGTTTGGCTATGGTGGAAGCTAATGCCACAATAAACATACATACATACTTCAGTCTTGCAGCAACATCACTGACTCACTCTTCTTGCAGTTTTGTTTTATTTTATTTTATTTATTTATTTATGTAAGCTTCTATCCCACCCTTCCCTCTAAAAGGTTCAAGGCGGCTTACAAAACTAAAATATAAACAGAACACATAAAAACATATATAAAACATATTAAAAAATAGAATTAAAAAATAAACATAATCCCACCAAACTCCCAACCCACCCACAACCCTTGACAAGAACCACTTAATACCACCTCCTCATTCCCCACATCCAACCCCCCTCACACCCCTAACCCAAACCCACTCCCCAGCCCCTATCCCTGCCTGCCAAATATCTTTTCAAACAGGGAAGTCTCACACCTCCTCTAGAAGATGATCATGCTCAGCTCAAATGAACCTCCATGGGACGGGAGTGCCAAGCATTGGGGTAGCAACCAAGAACACCTCCCTATGAACACTTGTCGTACAAACAAGACTAATGGATGGTACCCACCGGGAGGCACTCCCGATCGCAGAGGCCGCAGTGGGGCATGAATCTTTGACTCCCTACCAGTAGTGGTGCCAGAATGACTGCAAAAGTGAGGGGTTGGCTCTATCCTCTGCCCCAGAAGCACCACTCCCTCTCTTCTAAGTGGGCCTTTTTACAGGAGACGCATCCATGCATGCCCATGCAGGTCCATGAAACATGCACAGAGTAATTGGTCAAAATATCAGTTGCTCCAAGCGTGGAGATGTGGGGGGATCAGTGTGCACCTGTGTGCACTCCCCCCCACACACACACACCACACACACGGTCATGTGCACACCGATCCCTCTCGCAGTCACAGCAAGTTTAAAAAGGGCCAGTGCTGGTAGCCAGGGACATCACAGAATTTACTTTGGAAAGGGAGGGTGAGGCAGTCTCTTTGCCATGTTCCTTTCTGTCAGGGGTGTGCAGAGGGGAAAAAAACCCCCAGTAATTTCTGATATTATAGTAGCAATACAGGAAATTACCAGAAATTGCAAAAAAATAATAAAACTGGAAATGACAGAACAAAAACACACAAAAAATAATAATTTCATTATTTTTTTCATTTTCATTATTACAATAACAAAAATTAAAATGATGTAATAACAAATATAATGAAATGCACACCCCTACTTTCTGATATGAGCGCACCTCTTTACAAATGTTGCAATGTCATAGCACTTCAAAAGAGGTGTGGTGGGAGGGCTGATCTGTCCCTTTCCATTGTGACCATGCCCTCTTTCCAAGTGTAGTGACATCACAGTACTCAGAAAGGGGGTACGGCCGCCTCAGAAAGGGGCGGGAGAGCCGCCCTTTTGTACTTGTTCCCTTCTGACATGGTATCAATGTCATCACTTGTCCAAGGGGCTTAGAAGGGGTGGGAGGTGCGATTGCAACTCCTTACCCATTCTCCTTCCAGCCCTCATGAGCCACGCAGCACCTACTCATAGCCACACACAGCGCACTGTCAAGAAATTTGGAGTGCACCATGCGTACAAGCAAAAAGGGCCAATGGCAGTGGGCAGCCACAGAGCCCCTGCCTGTATGAAATGGGGCAGCCAGTCCTGCCAGCAGACAGGTCCCCAACTAAAAGACACTGAGTGGAAGAGATGGCCTTTGCAAGTCACAGGAACTGGCCGGGAGTGCTGGGGAACCCGGTTCCCCAGAGCTCATGCTGGGACATGTCATTTTCAAAGGCCAGTCCAGCGTGCTTCTCCTCCCCCCATGGTCCATGGCAGGGGGAGTGAGAGGCAGCGGCTTCAGTAGCCACACAGAGAGCCACCCGTTAGAATTCCTCCCCACTCATTCCAGCTGAGTGGCTGCTCTACAGCTGTGCCACTCAGCAACCACTCTGTGGCTGTGCCACCCTGCCCAAGCCTTGCTCATTTAAAAACACCCACAGATATTGTTTGAAGCAGGGAGAGCAGTGAATGCTGCTTAGAGGCAGTTAACAGCTGAGATCATTACTGGTTCTCAAAAGTGGAGGCACTTGACAGTCCTCTGCCAGTGCCAGCACCCCTGCCCTCTAGAACGTTTGAGCTGCGGGTCTTTTAACCTAATGTCTAATGTCCTTTTAGCCTAATGTCCTTAACATAAAAGAAGGCTATGTAAAGACTCTCTGTACATGTTTCCTTAATAACGTTTCATTTCACTGGCAGTTTTTGACTATATTTGATAGAGGGGTAGAAAACTCAAAGGTAAGTAGGAATCAAAAATTGTGTAACAATGCGTACACTTGGAAGAGAGATGTGGCCCAATTTTTAGCCAAAAAACCCCTTTGACTTTTATATTTTATAGTCCTCCCACAAACACGCTTAGGCTGCTTTTAGACATGTACGGCCAACACGCTGCATAAAATCACACTGCATGTAAATTTTGAAGAGATTTTGAAGGCAGGCTTGCTAAAGAGGCAAAAATAAGCAACAAAAAATACATCAGAAGCAAGAAGCCTGCTAAGGAGTCAGTTGGGCCATTAGATAACAAGGGAGTAAAAGGGGCACTTAGGGAGGATAAGGACATTGCAGAGAAGCTGAATGAGTTCTTAGTGTCGGTCTTCACTGTGGAGGATTTGGGGGAGGTACCCACGCCGGATCCTTCCTTTGTGGATGAGGAATTGGAAGAGCTGTTACAAATCAATGTGACGATGGAGGATATTCTAGGATAAATTGACAAACTGAATAATAACAAGTCACCAGGGCCAGATAGCATTCACCCGAGTTCTGAAGGAACTCAAATATGAAATCGCAGACCTACTGTTAGTAATTTGGAACCTGTCACTAAAATCTGCCACTGTACCCGAGGACTGGAGGGTGGCTAATGTAACCCCGATATTTAAAAAGGAATCCAGAGGTGATCCTGAAAACTACAGACCAGTAAGCTTGACATCTGTGCCGGGCAAAATGGTGGAAACCATCATTAAGGACAGAATTACAGGGCATGTTGACAAACATGGCTTAATGGGGAAGAGTCAACACGGATTTAGTAAAGGTAAGTCGTGCCTCACTAACCTGTTGGAATTCTTTGAGGGTGTAAATAAGCATGTGGACAAGGGAGACCCAGTAGATATAGTGTACCTGGATTTCCAGAAAGCATTTGATAAGGTCCCTCATGAGAGACTCTTGAGAAAATTAAAAAGTCATGGGATAGGAGGTAGTGTCTTACTATGGATCAGAAACTGGTTAAAAGATAGAAAGCAAAGGGTAGGACTAAATGGTCAGTTTTCACAATGGAGAGATGTAAAAAGTGGTGTGCCTCAGGGATCTGTATTGGGACCGGTGCTGTTTAATGTATTCATTAATGATTTGGAAAAGGGTGTTAAGAGTGAGGTGATCAAATTTGCAGACGACACCAAGTTATTCAAGGTAGTTAAAACACGAGCAGACTGTGAGGAACTGCAACAGGATCTTACGACACTGGGTGCCTGGGCATCTAAATGGCAAATGAGATTTAATGTGGACAAGTGCAAAGTGATGCACGTAGGGAAAAATAATCCAAACTATGCGTACACAATGCTGGGTACTAAGCTAGGAGTTACCACTCAGGAAAAGGATCTGGGGGTGGTTGTGGACAATACAATGAAATCCACAGCGCAGTGCGCAGCAGCAGTCAAAAAAGCAAACAGAATGTTAGGAATTATTCGGAAGGGGATAGAGAATAAAACTGAGGATGTCATAATGCCTCTATACAAATCAATGGTGCGACCGCACCTCGAATATTGTGTGCAGTTCTGGTCGCCCCATCTCAAAAAAGACATAGCTGAACTAGAAAAGGTACAGAGAAGGGCAACAAAAATGATCAAGGGCATGGAAGGGCTCCCGTATGAGGAGAGGCTTGGTAGGTTGGGGCTCTTCAGTTTGGAGAAGAGACGACTGAGAGGAGATATGATAGAGGTCTATAAAATCATGAGTGGTGTGGAACTAATAAACAAGGAGCAGTTATTTACCCTCTCAGCTAGTACTAGAACTAGGGGACACTCCATGAAACTCATGGGTGGCAAGTTTAAAACAAATAAAAGAAAATATTTTTTCACTCAGCATATAATTGGGTTGTGGAATCTACTGCCAGAGGCTATGGTAAGGGCCAGTACTATAGCTGAGTTTAAAAGACTAGGTTTGGACAAATTTCTGGAAAACAGGATCAGGGAACATGATGGGAGCTGGGGGAAAAACAACAGGGAATGGATCCCCCATTGTGACCTGTTGTGTTCTTCTCCCTAGCCACTGTGATTGGCCACTGTTGTAGACAGGATGCTGGGCTAGATGGACCATTGGTCTGACCCAGTATGGCACTTCTTATATTCTTATATATCCCATGTGTGGGATATAGAAGTGACATTTCACGCATTAAAGTCAGTCACACATTCTTTTAAAGCCGCAAATTAAATACCTCAGTGTCATATTGCAAAAGGTCATGTCTAAATCCCACACGCGGGATATTTACATGCAGTGTGATTTTATGCAGCGTGTTCACTGTGCACATCTAAAAGCACCCGTAGAAATTCAGGCCTCATTCACTGGGTGTTTTCAGATGGGCTGGTCACCCCAGATTGCCTCTGCCTCATGTCTGCCTGCTTGCAGTCCTGCCACGGTCCTTTTTAACAAGACCTAGCAGCTGCCGCAACCCAAAATCCACATGCATGGCACCCCCTCCCCCACACCATAGAGTTACACATCATAGAGTTGCTATTGGGTTGACCCCCCCTTCATGGGGGTCAACCCCCAGAAAAGTGCAGAGCTGCAGTAGCCATCAACCAAGCAGACAGACCGCAGTTCTGTCTTGGGCCGGTGTCCCAGATTTGGCTAGCCTGCTCTGCCAGTGACACTTCCGGATGTTCTGGAGTGCCATCACCTGCTCCACCCCTGCTCTGCCTGTACATCTGGTGGCCCACCTGTGGGCAGAGCAGAGACGTGGCTCCTGTCCATCTGAACAAACATATGCATTTTGGTGTTTGTGGCACAGAATGACTTGTCTGAAATATTAAGCACAATCCACCGTTCACTTCGCACCTGCCCTAGATCACACTGTCCATCTCTGGAAAAATAATTAATTTGTTCCAGTTTAATTGTAGTGTCATCTCCATGGCAACCCTTGGAAATTTGTTCATCACAGAGGTAGGGTGTACATCGACACTGTACCAATGTTGGCGTACAATGTTGGCGTACAACTAACTAATGTTGGCATAGGATGCAGTCCCACAGTCTGTTGCCCACTGTTGGGATTTAAACTAAAAATCCTCAGATCTCTCTTTGTTAAGCAAACAAAAATTTACATCATTAATTAATGATGATAGAACTTCCTCTCTGAAATTTCCTAATATTGTGGATCTGAGCATTAAGCATACAAAAAATGGACGAACAAACAAATACAGTATGGAGAATGATGGCAAAAAAGGCACAGCTGGAAGAGGTGGAGGAGTTTTCCTTTTATCAAGCATGTAATGGAAGAAACAAGGTCGGGAAAGACACTACAACGGGGGGGGGGAAGAGAAAATGGACAAGCTGAACTAGTTAAAAGTGAATGATCAATACTTGGTGTGATAGATGAGAAAAAATGGTATTTTCATAGTTTCATCTTTTCACTGAAAAAATTCAAAGTCCACAAAAATTTCTGCCAGATTTCATTTTCAGAATTGTTTTTGCTTTATTAAATTCAATTTTGGTTCCCTCAAACCAACTATTTTTTAATGTTAGGAGAGGGGAGGGGGGGGAACATACATTCCAATACTAAATGGTTTGGCACAATAAACAATTTTGAATTTTTCACATACCATGAAAAAAAAAAATTGGGGGAAAATTAATTAGAAGATTTTGAAGAGTTTACCATAAAACATTAATATAACTGTGGCCGCATAGCCACAGTTAACGGGTTGTTGTCTGCAATGTAGAAGCATGGAAAGCACACATCTGTATCTGAGGTGTATTATTTACAAATGTTCTGATCATGGAGGGGCTGTGCTGGACTTAAAGGGGTGACAATGAACTGGCAAGTGAGAGTGGACAATAAGTAACATTGCCTTTTGTTGCAAAAGGAGTGTTTGTTTGGCACCTATTAAAGTCAAGTGTGGCACTTCAGTGCACAGTTTATACATGCATAACGCGCTTGTGCACTTGGCAAGTGAGGATTATGCCCTGAATCTTTAGCTGGGTTCTTTTATTATTAACATGATGCAGTCAAAATTATCATAGCGTGGATAATTTATATGACCGTTTACACACAATGAACAATTGAAATATACATCCCATATCCTCAGGGCTGGCATTAGAATTTGGGTGGCCCAGGGCAAAAATAAAATGTGGGAACCCCATAGTCCCACCTCCATAGTCCTGCCCCTTTAGCAATTAGCAATCTGGTGTTTGCCATGTGTTTTCATATGCACACAGGCTTTTCAATGCACACGCACAAGCTCTCTCTCTCTCTCTCTCTAGCTCTTTCTCTCTCTCTCTCTCTCTCTCACACACACACACACATACACACACACACACCCTGGCAGGGGGCATTAAGGGATTGGTGATTTACTAGTCCTGAGGCTATCAGAACTAGCCTTCCTGTGTGACCTGCATTTTCTGAATAAGTAATTTGCAATATATGGGGGTATGAGCATGGGGGAGGGTAGACAGGGTGCGGACTCCCTTGGGTGAGAGGCAAAGGAAGTAGGTGTGGCTGTGTTGACGTAGTATGTGATTAACTGTGGGTGCAGCCAGTGCAAGGACTTGATTCCCGTGCAGGCCCATGGCATGCAAACGCAGCCACCACACTGTAGGGCAAGTAGGGATTGTCTGTAGGGAAGCCAGACAAGCCTGCTGTTGATGGAGCGGCTGCCATGGGTGGGACACACTGAGGAGCTGGCCACACAAGCAGCCACCTGGCCCTGTCCTGCCTCCCTCCCCCAGCCTGACCAAAGTCCCGCCCCCAGCCATGACGTGGCAGCATATGATGGGCACTAGTAGCTGACACTCAAAGCCCTTCTTGGACAAGGCTGCTCTCTGACACATCCTCACACTTTTTCTGAGGATGCATCATGTCAGCCAGCGGCTCGTCCCACCCTGGGGCAGGGGAAACATCTGGCAGCTGTTGGGCACCCAGTGCACTGCTTCATGTCATCCAGTTGCCCAGACTGGGTTAAGGCTACCCAAGGCACGGTAGCCTTCCCACGAAGGCTGCTTGCCCATGTTACAGGAGGAGTGGGGAGGGACTTACGCGAGGCAAATTCACAGCAGGGAAACTCACGTCAAACCCCACTCATGGGCGCAGGGGGTAAAAGCATCGTTGGATGATTCTCACATTGACTTCACTCACAGATGACATGGTCAAGGTAAAAACACCATCAGGTGATTCTCATGTTGATTTCAGTCATGGATGACAGGGTCGAGCCCTGTCATCCATGAACAAAATCAATGCAAGAATCGCTCAATGAAGCTTTTATCCCCCACACTTGTGGGCTTCCCTGTCGTGAATTTGCCTCATGTAAGTTCCCCTGTCCTGCAACGTGTGCAAGCAGCCTGAGTCTCATGTGGCTGCATCCTGTATTTTATTCCTTCATTTTTTAATTGTATTATGGATAAGGAGGGGCATTACAGGATGGTTGTACTGTGGGGCTAACCTAATGTATTTGCTTTGTTTTGATTTGTTATTGCAAGCTGCCATGAACTTTTAGGAAATGGTGGAGTATATAAATTCAAATTTGACCTTTGATTTGTTTTTTTTTCTGTAACAATGGGTGCTTTCACGTGGACAGAACCCTGCCTCACTCCTGGGAGAGTCATCTGCTTAAAGGCAACCTGCCAGACGTGAAGCAGCAGCAGAGGTGGGGAGCGCTTCAGAACAGCCTGGAGTACGGCAGGGGGCAGTCCAAACCTGGGGCACCGACTCAAGGCAGGACTGCTGTCGATCTGCTTGTTGGAAAGCTGCTACAACCCCACTCTCTGACTGGGATTGTCCATGGAAAAACACCCAGTGTCTCTTTAAAAAAAAAAAAAAAAAAAAAGGAAGTATACTTAAAATTACAAAGAGATGCCATCCTCTCCCATTAAAATCAATGGGAATTTGGCCATTGATTTCAAGAGGTTCAAGATAACAGCCAACATGGTTAACATGCCTTCAATTGGTGAAAGTATCCAAGTTTTTGAGGTTCACAGAGCTCTCTCTCTGGTCACTGAGCTGTTCATTCGTGTCTAAGAGCAGCTCTGTGCAGCTTGAAAGCTTGCCAAGAAAAGCCGGTCTGATAAAAGGTGGTATCATCTTAACTACTTTGGCTCCCGTTTCAAAAATAATCTCTGTAAAATTTAAAACATACCTTGTGTTTTCTTGGCTGAGTTCATTTGATATTCCTAAAGACAGCTGAAAGAGGATTGGAAGAAGTCGAGATAATAACAGGGCAGCAACCTTTGTGATACTTTATAGATTCACAACAAAGTATCTTTATTGATATGATTTCAGAGAATTCTCCGGGCACAGTGTTTGCTTGCTGCAAAGAATAGAAAACGGACATTCCTTTGAGAATGACAGATGACAACCAAGGTGACTTGTCTTACAAACAGGTAAGCACTTGCATTTGCTCACTGGTAAATAGCAATCGTTTATCCAGCTTCGTAGAGCTGGTCCTGACGGTATCGCCCACGTCACTGAATAAAAAGCATAGATGGCAGAAATAAAATTTAAAAGAGGAAGTTAAGCTTCTTTTGCCTTTCAGCAGGTCTGAGCCCTTTAGTGCTGCATAAAAAACCTGCAGCCATAAAAAGTAACAGCACTCTAGATAAAAATTATGCATTTCAGTGGCTTCGAGATTTAAGATAAGGGACTAGTAAGCATTTAATTTTCCACAGGGATGGTGGTGTAAAGCAGATGTAACCCCTTGCTCCATATGGGCCAAGATGTGCATTGTAACTAGCTATTGGGAATGACAGGATGGGTTTAGCATCTGGGGCAGAGGCATGCCACTTTGCAGTGGAGAATGGCTTGCTCCAATATTTTCTCAGTAAGGTTTAATGGTTAAACCTTAATTGGGCAGGGGGGGGGGGACAATTCTAGGCACAATAAATGGCTTGCTGCTGTCACAGAGAAGGGAAATTTATTTAAAGACAAATATTATCCCAGCCTCAGAAAGGTGTCTCCATGGCAGCAGGGTGGGATTGGGGGTG
>QEPC01003936.1:39289-55205 GCA_003113815.1 Sphenodon punctatus
CACCCATAACCCTGTGGTGTGGGGGGCACTGGGTGGGTGGACCAGGGCCAGGGGAATCTGATGGGACTGTCTAAAGCAGAGCCAGGTAGGGCTGGGAGCGGACAGTCATGGGGGTGCACCCTGCAGCTCACTGTAGGTGACCACACTGTTATTTTACCCTCTACTTGGAAGATAAAATTATGACTACTACTTGGTAACCTTCAACCTTGCCCAATCCTGCAGTCTGTGCTGTGGCAAAATGGTTATGGAAGATAGTGCCATTTATTAGTCAAACATATGCGGTGAATATTGTATTCAATGTTTTTTTCACCTGTTTTGAGCTGGGTGAGACAAAGTGGATATGTTGTTTTCCTGGAACCAATATCCATTCTGAACGTCTAACCCCCTCAACCCAACCCAGCAACCCACCCATCCCATCCCTGCCCATCAAATGCTTTAACAAAGATACTTGGTTTAGGCAGAAAGAAAGGATTTCTGGACAGACAGAAGGATTTCTGGAAAAGGTCAGCGTTTTTTATATGTCTCATTGTTTTTTATGAGATTTTCATAACTCTTTGCAGATTATAGAGATTTAGTTAGTTCCAGTTATAAAGATTTGTAATCCTCTTGGAATTTTTGGATGCTCCTCCAAACCATGAATCTGATCAACTGGAGATTTAGCTAGCACAATGAAACATATGAAAGGAAATCATTAACCAAGTTGACTTTGATTGTGAAAACAAGCAGTATCAAAGAATTTTTAAATGATACCTTTATTCCTTTACTAAAACCAGCTCAAATCAAAACAGAGGACCCTTTTATCTCTTGCATGTAAGTAGGAAGTACAACAAGGTTGAACTAAGAACTTTGTGGTGGCTTTGAAGTGGGACTTTTGTCCTTGGGAAATATTTCACATATAGTACTGTCACAACCTTAATAATAAATTAATTTGCTTCTCAGATTCTTGCAGTCGTGTGTGTGTTTGTGTGTGTGTGTGTGTGTGTGTACCTGTACACATCCGTTCATGATTTTTTTATCTCATCAACCAATTTTAAGCAGATTTTGTAGAAGGGCATAACACCCCAATATAAGAAAGGACCTAAAAGCTCATAATAGTGGGTGCATGTGAAGGAGAGATGTGGTCCTTTCTGTAGCTAAAAAATCCCATTGGCTTACATTGAGCTGTTCCATATTAAATAAACAAAAAACAAACTTCATTAGTCTCAGTCTCTGCAGCTTTCTCTCTTCACAGGAATCACTTTCTGTCTGTGTCTCAGAGGAAAGGGTGGGTTGCAAGAAGCCGGAGCCATGGGCTCAATAGTAGCTTGGGCTGCAGAGCTTGTGGCCATATGGTCTGGGAAATAAATGCTACAACTCCTTCGGTGTAGCCAGCTGGCAGTGGCTTGCTCTCCTTGCCCCCTGGAGTGCCACGCGATACACACTCTGTATTGTAAGCACAAAGACAACAAATGTCATGGTCTTTTGCAGAGAGCTAGAGAAATTTCTCCTATCTAGCTGTCTTCCATTGTATTACCTGCCACATCCTTTTTCTGTCGGATACCTAGGCCCAATGGGTTCAACTCAGCTCTACAGATCAGTAGCTAAAATCTGTAACTGGGCTTCCATGAACATAAGCGTTGGGAGGAGGGGGCAAGGGGGCAAGGTTGCTGTGGTGTCCCCCTGAACATAATTCTGCTGATGCCTTTATCGGTGAGTGAGACATTTTCAATAATCTGCTTCACAAATCCCCTTTGCACTTAGCCCAGTAGATCCGAAACGTTTGGTCTACATTTCCTCATTTTGAGAGTTTGCTCTAATTCCACACCACCAGGCAGCGACAAAGACAGGCAAATGTTATATGAAATGTCAGTCAAGATGATGACCCCATTTGCAGGTGACTTGGCTGCCAGTCAACAGTCTGGGCACCTCTGACTGCCTTTATATTTACAATTATATACCCTATTTACCATTTTCTACCCCTTTTTCAATCTTGGACCATTCATCTTTGTTGTGTAGTATTTTTCCCACTACCGTCCTCCAAATCCCTGATGGTTTTCTGAGCCTCTTTCCTTCTTTTCCACCCACTCTGAAGGCCCCAGGGTGATGCCAGAATGTTCTTCAGGAGGGAGCAGGAGGCGTGATCACATCAGAAAGAGACCCCTTTTTGACATGGCTTTGCCTCTTGCAGAACCCTGTGGCATCACCATATTCTAAAAGGGATGGGAGAGCTTCTTTTCCCTGCCCCTTTTCCACATGGCCACACCCCTTTCTGATGTGGACCCGCCCCTTATGGAGCATCACAGAATGGTGGAATTCAAAAAAGGTGGAGTCAAGCTAAGTCGAGAGAGGGGGCAAGTGCACCATTTGCATCCGTCTCCTGGTGCCCATGGGCTCCTTGGTTACTCTCAGCTCAAGACTGTCAATGGGTAAAACAGATGAGACGATGGCCACTGTGGCCTGCTTTGGCCCGGGACCCACGGCCACGTGTGTTCACACACTGCCAGATGTTGGCCCAGGACTGCCCCAGGATGGGTAGGCAGCTAGCTTGGGCTGCATCCTTGTAAAATCTCTGAGGATCCAGCCCAGGCCATGTGCCATGGCTGTCAGTCATGGTGGGGGGAAGGGTTTGGGGATTGGGGAAGGGGTGGGTCATCTGCCTGCATGTTTGTTGCGCTCCCCACCCTACCCCAGGTGCACAGGCAGCGGGACGGCTCTCTCTCTTATCAGGCAGAGGACTTGCTAATGAGTAATCTGGGCCACCTTTAATAGAGGAGTGTTAGCTGCCCTGGTAGCAGCCTCCATCTGTTCCAGGAACAAGGACCAAACCCATATCTGCCACATGCCCAGGTTGAATACCTCAGTGAGGCTTCTAAGTTGGTATTTCATGGGTTGTTAAGTCTTTGCATTTTATGTGCTGCTGTTTGCTTTGGGGGAGGAAGGTGTGTGGGCTGGGAGGTTGGAAGAATACATTTCCTTTCTTTTAAATTATTAAAACAAGTAGGGAGGGGGCCATGATTGTGTTTTACCAATAGTAAGATGTATTTTGATGATAAGATTCCATGCCGCACATGAAGCTTCCTCCTGCAACACCCCACCTCTGTAAAAATGTTATTCATGAAATATTAGCATTCAAATTCATCTGTCAAAACGATTGTTGATGTACTAGAGGAGGGCTGCATTATCATCTGCTCTGCAGTTTGCCTCAGAGCAATCTTGATCCAGAGATTTACATAACCAAAGATTATGACATCCTTGCCAGCCTTTTTGATATGTCTGTCAGCAAGATGTCAGCAGAATCAGATTAATTCCAGCTAGATTGTTTCCTGATACCCAAGAATAGCTGTGAGGCATGAAGCTGTGGTTTCGACAAGCAGAAAGTTTGTTTTTGTTTTTTAAACAAAAAAAACACAACTCTGTGACAAATTATTTGAAAAAGAAAACACACACACAATGGGAAAATGCATCGTTCTATTTGGCTGGAGGGCCAAAGTTCACAGGGTGAAAAGAAAGAGCCGCTGGGTGCAGCCAGATGGGCCCAATCGCTGCACCGCTCTGTGGCAGGCAATCGGTTGCTCCACAATGTGGGGACAGCCAGGTGCCCCCAAGGTCTGGCAGGCAAGCCCCTTTCTGAGTGGGAAGTTCTTCCATAGGAATCCTACCCTCCTTGGGGGGGCCTGTCAACCTTATCTTTTAGGGACATCACTTGCCTTTGGACCGCTTCCAGTCTCTCTATCAACTTGACTGGAGTGGTCAAGGGGAACTGTCTCATTGAGGGGATAGAGTTTCTGGAGGCTTGTATCTCCAGAGTAGTTTTCCTTTTACTCACTACCTCAACCTCCATGCTATATGCCCCGCAAAGCAAACTGCCCTCAGGAATTTCAGGTTGTTCCTGTTGGGTCTCCCTGGCCCTTTTACTCCCTCCAGAGGGTGAGCATGCATAAAGTGCTCTTCCTCTGGCTGTACCAAAGAGCCTCCACTTGGGCGGAGGCCTTGCTGAGCTAGCACAGCCTCTACTCTCAGGGGTGGTTGGAACACATACAATATAAAAATACCCCTGCTTTCTAATATAGACCTTTGTGCCCAGATAGTCCTAATCAATGGGACTGTATGAAAGGTAAGCATTGTAGTCTGCCTACCCCTGGCCACTGACAATTGGTCTACTGAGACCAAATCATGTCTGGTAATTCTTGATCTCAGCAGGAGTCTCAGATGTTCTGCAACGTCAAGTGTTGTTTCCCATCTTGGTTTAGGCCACCTACCCTCTGCGTATACTGTAAAGGATAACACATTAGGAATAGCTTGTAAGAGTCCTTCACCTTCCATCCAAACCAACGAAGAGGTTGGGAGGGGTTCAGCATATGGACCTAAATGGGATTGGGCTGGGGGCAGAGGTTTCTGGCCTTTACAGTCCTTTCCTTTAACTTGTGGCTCAGCTCCCTGAGTCCAAGAAGCCAGTTCCGGGCTGATTAGATGGGCACTTAGTGAATTCATAGCAACCTGCAAATTAGTTATCCAGGACAGAACGAAATGTAAAGTATCTGCAGTTAGTAAAAGATGATCTGCCAAAAAAGCCACCAACCTTCCCCGCTCCAGATGGTCAATGCACTTTGGCAGTTTATCCAAGAGTGGTTATACCCAAGGGTCCTGTCGAGAACACCAAGTGGAGGGTTGCTGTGTTACCGGGGACTGGGGAATTTCCTTTCCACTTATCCCAGGATCCAGGGTGTCATGGGTTAAGTATGATCATTCCGGCCTTGCTATTTGGGAATGTGAGCGCAGGGGCCTGGCCTGATCAATTATGTGCCTAGGAAAATAACTGTCTATTCTCCGTTGTTTAGGTGAGTTTACCTTAGAGAAAACCATCTCAAAGGAATCCCCCCTCGGGCGCTTACTATTAGTCATTTGTTGCAGACCTATATTAACCTCAGCACCAGCACTGTCTCCTTCCCTGCCCAGATCTTCCAAAGGTCCATCCACACCATCGGCCCACAGCCCTATTGCCTCCATAAATATTGGGGTGAGAAAATGGGATAAACAAGCCCCAATTCCACAGCCACCCCTGCCCTCCGTAGTTATCCCCAGACTTGAATAACTTCCCACCTAAGCCAGAGTTATCACTCCAACATCCAAATTTGAGCAAAACCTTAACATTAAAAGAAAAAACCCACTCAGATAAGCCACAATGACTCAGCTGGAAATAATCTAAATCCTAAAAAAGGATCAACCTCGCTACATGCTGGGGAGATCATAGGACCTCCCCAACCACCGCTGACCCACCTCACAACTCGGGGGCAGATCCAATACAGGCAAAAGTTTGTGACCACACTCCAGAGCATTCCGAAGGGCACTCCAAAGGGCTTGCACCCTTTTGCATGCAGCCCTTCGGCACGCGGCCTAGATGCGTGCCTATGGCGCAGCCGTACGCTCATCTGTGTCTTTTGATCACCCGCAGGGTTGCAACCCCACTCCCTTGCCAACACCTGGTCCCTGCTGTCAGGTGAGTTGTCTCAGCGGCTCAAGCAATGCAAACCCCGGGCTATGGGAACCCTTTAAGGGTCAAAAACAGCACCTTGAACCAAGCCTGGTGCTTTATAGGCAGCCAGTGCAGAGCCCGGAGCACAAGTATTATGTGCTCCCTGCGGCCCGCCCCCGTAAGGAGACAGGCCACAGCATTCTGCACCAGCTGCAGCCTCCAGGAACTCCAGGAAATGCCTCAGGGCAGTGTGTGTGTGTGAAGAATGAATCCGGAACTTACTTGTGGACTTGTAAACCCAGAAGAGTGAAAAATCCGAAACTTTAAGGTGTGTGTAAAAATGCCCACTATCTCTCAATTTCAGTTTACCCATCTATAAAATGGTAATAACTGGGACGGTGAACTAGAAGCAGTTTAGTCAATACCTGCCAAAAAAATCACAAGTGTATCCATGGAAAATGCTATAGGACATTTCTGAAAATAACATGTTTAGTATAAGTTCTATTATAGTATTATACTAATCTGATCCCACTGGCATCTTGCTGACAGCCTAATAATTTTCCAGGGTCAATGTAAGACTTTTCCTTTTGGACAAGGGTTTGGCAAGTGGAGATAGCGGTAGGGGATTTTTTAAAATGTGTTTTATGTACTTTATGTGAAGTACATAAAACCATATAAAATAGGTTAGTATAAAATATTTGTATAGACATGTAATACGTTTATACAGATTTTTATATGTTTGTATGCACTTTATTTCTGTGAGCATACTTGAAAGTTCTCAGTGAGTTTAATTCATAGCTTTGTTTGACTTGTGTTAGTAAACGGGAAGTACTAGTTCTTCAAACTAAATCAGTAAGTCTTCAGCAATTCCAGATATACACTATTGGCAAATATCACTGAACCGTGATTTTTAATAATTTCATTGGTAGGCTTTCATTTACAATATTGTCAACATTACTATTCCCTTCATAAAAATGTCCTACATAAACTGAACAAGGGGTGTGGAACCTTTTCCCTCCCAGAATCCACTTCAAAAAGGAGTACAGGCACTTAGGCCCACGCAGAAGTTGAAAGTAGAGGTGCTTAAAGGGTGTGTTCAAGAAGAGGCTCTAGATTATGAATCTGTGCCATGGATCTGTCCCCTATCCTTGTGTGCATGCATGCCCTAATCTTTGCTCCCTTGCCCTGAGCTCAATCTTTAGGGTAGGAACTGGATCCAGGGGGAAGATCCAGAAACTGGAAAAGGTCCAAATAAAAACTAGCTCAGACCATATTTGGCCCTAGGGTGGCCACTGACGCATCTCCAGAATACAGGACATCCCCTTGGTAAAAGCTATACCAAACATGACCACATGTAAAAGGCCGATCTTATTGGTGACTGTTGTAGTAAAATGTCAATTCTCTTATTTTCCACATTTAATGACATTTCTACTGCCTGCCTTTTGTTCATGAGCACCAAATCAATTAAAATGATTTTTATAACAGTTTAAAATAAAAAATTACAACACAACCATGGGGAAGATCTTATTGGTGTGTACGTACTTCTGTCCAGAAGTATTTTAAAGTCATAACAAGCTAGAGTTGACAAGATGGATGAACCAGCATCAAGTGTCTTTCCCTCCTTCCATCCTACTCTATAATTGTCTGGAACGTCTAGAATCCCTTTCCTGCTGTAAAAGTTTCTAAAGGCTTCCAAGACACCACATTTTTTTACTTGTTCTGTTACCTCAAGCTCTAAGCACTGGGTTAATTAGTAATGGCATATGACTGTTCCTATTAATTTGCTTCCCATCTACTGACCTCATTTCCTTCTTCACATGCAAGCACATAACCACTCAAGGTTACTTTTATCTTCATGAGACCCTTCTTCTAAAGAAGCCCAGATGAAGTAGTCTTTCAACCATGCCTGCCCTTCATAAACAGTAACTAGTGTCATTACCAATCATTCTGTGCCTGCACTGTCAGCCTTAAATCCTCCCCCATAATTTGAAAGCTTTTCTCTCCCATGTACAGGCATCTGACACCATATCGCAGCTACAGATGAAAGACAAAGGTATCTGACTGATATAAAATATTGTCATTCAGTTGGCACAGAGAGGAGGCTGGTTGGCCAAATTCTCCAAAACCTTTGAACAGATGCTGTGGATATTCCAGTTATTACTACAATTTCACACCCCACCTATCTACGCTGACAGCTAGTTTTGACAGTTTGCTCTTCAGCTCTCGTGTCGGCTCCAGATATATAATAGCTAGGTTAGAGCTTAAACAATAGTGATTAGATCTAGTAGAAAAGGAAGTATAGTGGCAATAAAAATTAGGATGCTTCAGTAACCCTTCAAACTTGGGCACCCTTTAGCTTTAGGTAACTTCAGTTAAATCTGTTCTGCAGAGAATAAATTCTTTAGAGTGAAAAAGGTACCTTTTGGTTTTTTTAAGGACAACTTCTGGTGCATAGGTCTTTTTAGTAAAGCTAGCAACTCTATTTTTCACGTAGAAGGCTGACTGCCTTATACATTCCAGAATGACTCATTTAATATCAACGGTGGCCCCGATCCCATGCTCTGAGGACTCCATCCGGAGACACATGCACGCACAGCTGCATGGGTCCCTCACACATCCAGATTGCCGGCACATTGTGCCGTACGTAAACTGTGCAAATGCGCGCACGCAAGAATCCACAGAACATGGGATTGCGTCCACAGTGACCAACTCACAAGCATGATTGAAACAGGTGGTCTACCAAAAGATAACATTTTTTCCTATACCAACATAGCAGATCTTGAAGCACATGGGAACACTTCAGCTAATTATTAAAAGTAACATGACTTAATTAGGGATTTGGGAAAGTTCATGATTGTTTAAAAGACAGGGCAGTTAGTTTGCCTTAATGGATCAACTTAGCAACAGAGAACAGCCCTTCGCACCTATCAGGGAAGACTGGTTTGGGAGCCCTGAACTACAATAGCTAAATACAGTCAGGGAGTAGGAATGTGCGAATGCGGTTCGGATGTTCAGAGTTCAAACCAAACGCAGTCTGTTCGGACGTCCGAACTGAACTCAAAAACAGCCGAACAGTTTGGTCATGTTCAGGTGAGTTCGGATGAGTTTGGGGGTGGGAAAAACATGACTTCAGGCAGGAAAAATGTGACTGGAAGGGGGAGACAGCTGAGGAGAAGACTTCCTGGCACCAGGGTTGGAGACCAGGGGTTGTTTCAGGGCCAAATGATACAGATACCGAAAAAAATATTCAAATTCGGTATTGGTATCGATAGTGTTATTTTTGAATGTTCGGCCAAATTCGGGTGAACCGAACTCCACCGAACCGAATATCCGAACCTGAATTCAGGTTTCAAACCAAACGACCGAACATCCCACCGCATTCTGTTCGTACATCCCTATCAGGGACACATGTTCGCTGATTTTTCCCCAATGCCACAAGCAGGAAAAACACAGTGAATGAACACCTGTCTCTGAATAAAGCAAGTGTCTGCTTAATTAAGTTTAATTTCTCCAGCCAATGAAAAAATTCAACTGGGAGAGGTTTGGGAAGCAGCCAGGGGCCGTGTGGACACGGGCTCCAGGAGAGCTCAGCTGAGAGGCTGTTGCCAGAGCTGAAGGCTTCGCTGCCTACAGGAGGAACCAGTGTCAGGCCAGTGGAGCTGCAGAGTATGTATGGACTGTATTAATAAGAATATGGGACCGTATAAGGTAATGGGACATTATGTATGGGGTGAATAAAAATACATGAGTGGAGAATTCCCAGACAAAGCATGACGTTTGGGCAGCATTATGCCAATACTCACCTTTGACCGTGACCGTGCTACACCACTACATCTAATCATGTAATCCAATAATGTGGTGAGCTACATCTGCAAGGACATTTAGTGCCATCTATACAGGCACATAGCTACCATGGAGTGAAGGGGCTCAGCTGAGCCTTGTCCCTGCCCCTGGACTTTAGGGAGACCCTCTGCAAGCAGCCTGACCACTCCTAGGAAATTTTAAGAGTGAGCAAGGGAGGGAGCAGGGCAAATACTCTGCCCCACCAACTCTGAACATTTTCGAGTGGTGCTCAAACGGCATGCAAAGGGCCCTGACAACAAGGACGTTTTTAGAGTGGGCAGGTGTGGAATGCTGGCCCCGCTGACCTTAAGGGTTCCTTCATGATGAGGCTGCTGCGACTCCGGGGGCTTCACTGGGACCCAGGAAAGAAGCACAACATTTGTGAGGGAGATATAAGGCTTGTCAGAAGCCTTGGGGAGACTGCTACTTAGGAAGACCCCACCCCCTTTCCCTTGGGAGGGGGCATAATTGGAACAGAAGATGGGTCCCACCAGAGCCTTGTTATGCCCCTGAAAATATGGTTCCTATTCTCCCCTGTAGGGTGGTGGGTGCTGGGGGCAGAGCTAGGGGCATGGCTTCTTGTAGCCAGGGATACAAGTAGTGTGATGTTAAGGAGGCTGAATATTTTTTCACCACCCCCACAGTGAGGGGAGAAGCACTACCTGTCAGCACTAGATTTCTCTAGCAGTGGCATCTAGATTTCCCCCTTCCTTTGATTCTAATGGTATGTTGTAGGGTTGGGTCCCAAGAAGGAAGGGAATGTTCTGGGGCAGCATGTGGTAAGCTGCAGCATTGGCTGGGAACACCAATTTTTTTCCTTCACATTCCTGCATTGCTATTGCCCTCAATTTTGTGTTGCTGTTGGAGCAACCAGGAACGTATTTAATCTCTAGGTTTGTATAAATGGTTTACACAAAAATTCTTCATTCGTCTGTCAGTTCAGCAGGCAGGTTCACACTCTAGCAACAGAAGGCAAATATACAGCAGAAAATACCTCTCTGAGATTTGAAGTAGGGGCTAGCTGTTGGGGGCTAAGTGACTCATAGCCTTTCCTGCACCAACAGGAGGGGATCAGCATTGCCTGGTAGGCCTAGGCAGACCTGAGGTGGTACCAAGCCTCTCCTCCTCCTTCTGACCCTAAAGGAAGGTCATGTTGTTGGGTCCCAGGGAAGAAGGGAATGTCCTGGGACAGCATTATTGCCTGCAGGAGCATTGCTGGTGGATGATACCTGAACAAGTTCCTCAGGAGTGCTCTGGGTGCAAGATGGGCATGCATTGGGCCTGTAATGACTGTCCGTGAAATCAAATTTTTCCTCAGGCTGGTTTAGAAATAAAGACTTGTGACCTTTAACCAGAGCGTGAAGGGCAGCGACCTTCTCCGGGTGAAGCAGGCAGAGCAAGGCTCCCCAGTGCACCAGCTAGTGCATGATGTGTCCACCAGGTGGAATTCCACATTCCTGATGCTCGAGTGGCTTCTCGAGCCTTGCATCAGGTTCAACTGGTGATGGAAAGTGGGGCACCTCCAGGGTACAATGGGGCTGAATGGAAGATGCTGGCTCACACAGTCTTTGTCCTCAGACCGTTCCTGGCCATGATGAAGACCATCAGCTCCTCCACAGCCACCATCATCCAGGTGACCCCTCTGGTCCAGAGACTCCTCAGGAGGATGGGGGAGATTCTCCAGGGGTGGGATTGTGGCCCTCAGGGCAAGAAGCTGGTGGATGAGGTGGTTGCCCTGGTGTGTCATCTGAAGGCAGGGCTGAAGGCGTGGTTTGATGAGCTCCTGCAGTGGGAGGAATATGTGTTGGCAACCATGCTGGACTCCAGGGTCAAGGGCAGCATGGCACACCACACAACGCTCTATGGCCATTGGAAGGGTGATCTGGTGGAGAGGATCCGGCAAGTACAGAGGAAGGGCTCTGGAGAGTGCACGGCCACAGCAGGAGGATGCCCCCGGGGATGGTGGGAGTGGGAGCAGTCACCACTTTCAGGCTGCGGGGTCTATCCCTGCCCCCAGCCCTAGCAGTAGCAGCACCATCAGCAGGCTGAGCAGCAGCACCACCCCTATTGCTTCTGGATGACGTGGATGATGTGGATGGACAGCCCTCCCCGCCTGGAATGTAGGCCCCAGAACCCTGATGGTGGGTCCTGGGGCTGGAGTGGCTGACTGTTTCTTGATGCAATGGAAAGACAGCTCCCTGTGAGTGGAATAATGTCCCTAGAACTCTGATGGTGGGTCCTGGGAATAGAGTGGCAGCTTCTGGATGATGTGGAATGACAGTCCTCCCTGCCTGGAATGTAGGCCCCAGAATCCTGACGGTGGGTCCTGGGGCTGCAGTGGCTGGCTGTTTCTTGATGCAGTTGAATGACAGCTCCCCGTGAGCAGAATGATGGCCCCAGAACCCTGACGGTGCGTTCTAGGAGTGACAAATTCTGAATGAAGTGGATGGACAGCCCTCCCTGCCTGGAATGTAGGCCCCAGAACCCAGATGGTGGGTCCTGGGTTTGGAGGGGCTGACAACCCTACTTGGCCGGGTGTTGCAGGCTGCCAGGCATTGCGGAGCAGTGGAGGAGGCCTGGCTAGGGCTTGGTGGCTGGAACCACTACTTGGCCAGGCATTGCAGGTTGCCAGGCATTGGTGGAGCAGCAACAGAGGCCTGACCAGGGCTTGGTGGTTGGCATCCCTACTTGGCCAGATGTTGCAGGGTGGCATAGGTGGACCAGCAACAGAGGCCTCGCCAGGGCTTGGTGGCTGGCACCCCTAATTATCCAGGTGTTGCAGGCTGGCTGGCATCAGTGGAACAGCGGAAGAGGCCTGGCCATGGCTTGGTATCTGACACCCCTACTTGGCCAGCCATTACAGGCTGCCATCATACTTGACAGAGCTCAAGAAGTTCTACTACAAACTGGGAAAGCCTTGTGGGGTGGTGAATCTTGTGAACACCCAGCCCCTGCACACCGGTGCACTCATCTGAGCTATGCACATCTACAAGAGTGAGGAGCAAATGACTGACATGCTGCAGCAGGAGCAGACATTGGATTTCCAGGGCGCAGAGCCCGTGGCACAGCAGAAGCAGCATCAGCAGAGGCAGGAGCAGCGGACATTCAATTGCCGGGGCACAGGACCCATGGCACACCAGTGGTAGCCTCAACAGTAGCAGAAATTACATTGCCGGGCCACAGTACCCATAGTACAGCAGCGGCAGCGGCAGACATTGGATTGCCAGGGCACAGTAACTGCGGCTGGCACCCATCCTTGGCTGGGCATTGCAGGCTGGCATCCTACTCACCAGATCTCAACAAGCTCTTCTGCAAATTGGGCAACCCTTGCCCAGTGGTGAATCTCATGGACAGCCAGCCCCCGCCTGCCTGTGCACTCATCTGAGCTATGCACTTCAACAAGAGTGAGGAGCAAATGGCTGACATGCAGTACCAGCAGCAGCAGCAGACATTGGATTTCCAGGGCACAGAGCCCATGTCACAGAAGAGGCAGAATAATCAGCAGCAGCAGACATTGGATTGCCCAGACACAGAACCCATAGCACAGACAGCAGAGATAGCATTGGCAGCAGCTGCAGACATTGGATTGCCCAGTAGCGAACCCATGGCACAGACAGCGAAGGCAGCAGAAGCGGACATGGGATTGCGGGGGCACAGGACCCATGGCACAGCAGAGGCAGCAGAAGCGGACATTGGATTGCCCAGCCACAGAACCCAAGACACAGACAGCACAGGCAGCATTGGCAGCAGCAGCAGACATTGGATTGCCCAGGCACAGAACCCATGGCAAAGACAGCAGAGTCAGGCTTGGCAGCAGCAGCACACATTCAATTGCCCATGCACAGAACCAATGGCACAAACAGCAGAGGCAGTATTGGCAGCAGCAGCAAACATTGGATTACCCGGGCACAGAACCTGTGGCACAGTAGAGGCAGTATTGGCAGCAGCAGCAAACATTGGATTGCCTTGACACAGAACCTATGGCACAGACAGCAGAGTCATGCAAAACAGAGATATAGAAGAGTACAGTGTAATAGTAGCAAAGTGACAATGACACAACACCACTGTTAGTAACAAGAACTTCAAATAAAGCTATAAAGTGGTTTCAAGCTCACAGGACAAAAAAAGATACATAGGCTGAATAACAAAGAGATATATTGTAACATGTAATAAAATTTTATAAAAATATTTTATAAAGCGCAACAGATGGATCCAATCCACAAAACCATGCAGCTTAAAGCATAAATATTTCTATATAAGGTGCCAAAATGTGGTAAGCCCAAGGTTTTCTCCAATTGCCCTGAAGGGTATATCTTCTTAAAATAGATCAAAGAGATGTCACTTAAGTTGTTGATTTTTCCACAGGACCTCCTCTGTATGTGCTTGAGCTGGAAGAGCTCGAGCATCAGGAACATAGAATTCCACTGGGTGGACACACCCTGTACCAGCTGGTGCACTTGGGAGCCTTGCTCTGCCTGCTTCACCAGGAGGAGGTCGCTGCTCTTCATGCTCCGGTTAAAGAAAACGGCCAGCTTCCTCCCCTGCTTGATCAGGGAGCTAAGGGTGCTGACCCCGATCCCCTTCTTCTCCAAGTCCACAGCATCCATGACCACCAGGTGAAGGGTGTGTGTGGCACAAGGGATGCTGATGAAGCCGCCCTCGTGGACCATCCTCAATATGTTGGCCACGTTGTGCATCATCACGCACCCCTTGGTTAAGGGCACGTCTGGCATGACTTACTCCCTCTCCATGGCGGTCAGACCTGCCTCGATGTTCCGAGCAGTCCATTACGTCTGCTTGAAGCAGGGCTCATGTATGCCCTGCTTTGGGACCCCTCCTGCCACTGCCAAATACTGCCTCTGGGTCCTGCCACCAGTACACCATCACTGCCAGGTAGGTGTGCTGTGCATTCCTGCTCAACCACAGGTCGGTGGTAAAGTGGACGGTGGCACCCCCAGTCCCTTCCAGCTGCTCCTCACCCACTCCTTTAAAGCCCAGTACAAGGCTGGCACCACCTGCCAACTCAGGGTGGTGTGCAAGGGCAGCTTCAACTGGGGGCTAGGAAGTCAATCAGGCACCTGAACCCCATGTCCCCAACCACCGAGAAGGGCTACCCATCCAGCATGATAATTTCCCCCAACACGCGCGTGGCTTTCAGTTAAAAGCCATGCCGCCCTCCGCATCCTGCAGCTGCCGATGGAGTTTGCAACTGCCCCCACCCCAGCTCCTCCATGGTGCACTGCTGCTCCCCCCTAGAAGCAATACTAGTGGTCCTGCTGCTAGAGATATCTGCTCGAGGACACTTGCCCGCTGATTGAGGCAGATGACTGGCCGCTGCAGTCAGGAACCCACTGGCGTCCACTACCCCTGCCTGCCCACTTAGCAGCACAGCGCTGTGGCATCACTTGAGGTGCCTCTCCATGGCAGTTGTGCCAAGGTTGATGAGCACCTGCCCACACTTCACCACCTTCTGGTACAAACTGCACTGCACCTCCCTGGGATCACCCGCCTGAACCAACTTAAAATGCGCCCAGATGGAGGATTTTTTTCCCCTCCTGCCTTCTGGTCCTCACTGGATAACGCACCACTGACAGCACTTATGGGAGGGGCAGAAAATGGTGTTTGACAGCTCTTGGAGGGACAGCCATCGCCTCAGTACCAGACATCTCCTCCACAGGACTAGAATCTGCCTTGCTGTCCCCAATCTGAGATAGGTCCCATGAAGGGGAGTACCCTGAGGCTGATTGAATGCCCACCATGCTGCTGCCACTCTCCCTGTGCCCCCTAGAGTTGCTCCTCTCCCTGCTGCCATTGCCCAGGAATCGAGCCCTGCCTCTAGCAGGCGGGGTGGGATCCACCAGACCTGGACTACTGGGGATCACTTCAATATTGGGAGACAGTGGTGGCCCTGGAGGAACATCTGACCCCGAAGCACCTGCACCTGGTTCCTGCAGCAGCAGCAGATACAACTGAGGCCTCCTGGATTGCAGGCCTTCCAGTGCCCTGCGTGGCAGTGGAGGATGCTGGCAGGAGGCAACACCAAACCACATCCCTAGTGCCACTGCTAGGAGCCTCTGAAGCCTGTTTCCCAAAATCAGGCCTGTGCAGTTTGGGGTGCGGTGATGGGCTCGGGCTGCTACTAATGCCTGACACTCTGCTGGCACAGCCCCTGCTACCTCTGCCACATGGCCCATTGCCTGCCTTAGGGCAGCAGACCAGCCTCTCCTGCTTCCCTTCTACATTTCTCCCAACCAAAGAATTCACAGGAAGATTTTATTTTATTTGTTTTATGTTTTTATTCAAAGTTGTAATCTAATATTATATATATCTACACTAACTCTAACTGCTATTATCTATTCTAAAACCTATGGAACTAAATGGAATATTATCTAATATCTACAAAGGCCTAGTCCTACAAACACAGTATAAAATATTAAAACGGAATCACTACATTCTATCTATCTATCTATCTATCTATCTATCTATCTATCTATCTACCTACACAGGGATGGGGGTGTGAACAGAGACAGCTCACAACAAACAACACAAGGAGGGGTACAAAACTGAAATGAAACCTAAATCAATCTAATCCTACTCTAAATAAATCCCAAAACAGGGGAA
>QEPC01003936.1:59725-104355 GCA_003113815.1 Sphenodon punctatus
TGGGGGTGGAGCCCTGCCGCAATGGCTTCTGGGGGCTTCAGGGGGGTGGGCGGGGCTTCTGGGGGCGGGCGGGCAGCTTTGGCCTGGGGCCTGGGCTGGGCCCTCCCAGGGGGTGGGGCCTCGCTCACCTGCAGGGGACGAGCCCTGCTGTTCCTGTTGCTGTTGCTGTATGCCGAAAGGTTGGAAGAATCTGCATAAGCAATCTTTCCAGAGCATGGTGGGTGGATACTAGGAGAAAGAGCTCTGCAAATGTGAAATCCTCACCCATTGATGTCGTTGACTTCAATGGATTTAGGATTGCACTGCAATAAATAATTTGCATTAATGGAAAAAAGCAATTTGCTTTTTCTGTTTTGTTTTTTAAAGTTTGCGACCTGTACTTTCAACTAAGTATATTTTTTCATTATAAAATCCAACATTTGTTTCAGCTCCACTCCACACATGACATTGTGTTGTTACTCCTATACCCTGAACAGTTTACTAAGTCCAAGACACTATATATCTGCAAAGAGACCAGAACCTTTGTGACAAACCTTGTTTTCCAGACAAAATTCAGTACAAAGGTCTTGCTTCTGTGAACCATAATGGAAAGCAAAGAACAACAGATGCCTTCCTCCTTGCCTCAGAGTCCTACAATTATGCGTACAATTATGTTCCTAGCTAGTTCTGCATTGGGGCTCATTCACACATGTGGTTGGCTCCTATATCCCAAGGAAGTAGAAGACTCTTCTCTTCCTTCAAGGCCCACAAACCAACTAGTGTGGGGTTACACCAGAAAGGGGCAGTCCCTTTGCCTTGCCTCCTTTCTAACATGGCCTTGCCCCCCCCCCAGCATTGTGATGTCATCTCACAAGACTCAGTAAGGTGTCAGTGTGGTTACGACAGAAAGGAGGCATGACATATCTATTGCCACACCTCCTCTGGCATGGTCCCACCTCCAACAGGACTGCTCACAGAGGAAGGTGACAATCCTAAGCACTAGGGGTGGGACAACGGGGAGGATACCGGAATTACCAGGATCGGATCTCCCCAGTACCAGATTTACGGGTACGCCAATACTGGTGATTATCAGATTAATCTGATACAGCCGATTATCGGGTGTATCGGATTAATTCGATACTGATATTTCCACCCCTACTAAGCACAGTTACATGTGCTGCTGGGTTGAACATGGCACAAGGCTACTTTAATTTTGCCCCAGTTCATGTGGCCAAGGCTGACTCACTTCCATTCTCTTCTCAGTTGCACAGAGCCAAGCACTGCATAGGGTTACTGCTGGGCTAGCCCAGCTCCTAGTCACATGGCCCCATCTGAATGCCCCCTGGTCATCTGAAAACTTGGACATGTGCAGTCCTTCCTACCAACAATTTCACCACAGCACTCCGTTGTTGTCATGGGAAACCCTACTTGTACCCCTTTAGATGCATGGAGCTGCATGTACCAATCAGCTTCCAGATGTGCAAAACCCCATGACTGTTACTGTAACTTGTACCAAGTATGTACAGGGATACTGGGCTTCAGTGAATTAGGGTGTTGCTAATGGCCCTTCAACAAGCCATTGAGGCACCAACCTGTGAACCCAGGGCCATAAAAACCCCATTCATGGACAATTGGGAAACAGGAAAAGCGACAACACCCTGCATTCCTTTCCCCGTGACATCAGGGACACTGCGACTAGAGTTTTGGGGGTTTAAAGGGAACCTTGCTACCCACAGGGAGTCTCTTGGACCGCCACCCCGGATTGCTGCTGACTCCAAACTAACACCCTGGCACCTGGCTGGGAGACAGAGAAAGGATACTTTCTCCCATGAAGCCAGGCTGCTAGCTTGGCTAGGTGAGGGCTAGCCAGGGAACTTAATGTTAAGTAGCTTTGCATGTGTTTTAGTTTTATTTCCTTTGCCGAAGCACCGAAGAAGACAGGACACAAGTACTGGGTTTTTAACGGCCGCATTCTTTATTAAATCAAAGCATAATTAAATTAGTTGGGGGAAATCACCTATTGTGATACGGGTCCAGTACTTGAACTTTGTCAACTGAACAGCAACTCAGGGGTGGGTTCGATGTACCCTCATTGTGTGGTTACGACAGAAAGCCCATGCAGTAACCCCATGCAGTGCTGAGACTCTAAGGCTGTTACAGAACCCTGAGGCGGGAAACAGCCCAGACGTCCTGCCCCCCTTCTAGGCAGGGGTGGCAAGGGGCCTCCCACCACCCACCATCTCCGTGGGGGGGGGTCAGAGGCAATTCTGATCACTCTGTACCTGCTCTGTGCCTTTTGGCTTACCCTTTCATATATAAAGCTTCCCATTTAACTCCAAATGTGGTCTCCTTGTGTTCGCTGCACCCAAAACATTGAGCAGGGCCGGAGTTCTTGGCCAACCCCAAGATGAGCATAACCCAATTGTAAATTTCTGAAACCTGTGAGACTGCTAGGGGCACAGGAAAGGGCGGGAGACAACCCAGAGCAAGTGGTAACCCTGACAGCCCGTCAGTCTCCAGGTGACAGTTGTCACCGCAGACAACCTCATTTTCTCTTTGCTGCCCAAATAGGCCTAAGTCAAGCAGCTGGACAGGGATTCAGACTCGCTATCTCTCTCTCTGAAGACATTTGACTGTCCCCTTCTGTTGAATCTCTTCAGAATACTTGACACTTTCATTAAGGTCAACACAGGCAGGCTGTGAGCACTGTTCAGCATAAAGGTGGAGATATCAAAATACTGATTGAACAAATGGCAGATGCATCTGCCAGCCTTCTCCTGTAGTAGTATCTTTACACAGAGAGCAGAGTCAAGACTCCCTGAGTTCAATACCATACACTGGAATTTTATTTTCTTGGAACAATTATATGAAAAAAAAAAATAATTAAAAAATTGTTTCGGTCAGAATTTTTATTTTAAAAAATTATTTTTGATTTTTCAACAAAATCTTGGAAAAAATAAAGCAGAATATTTTGGGGTTAAAAGGATACATTTCCCCCCCACTGGAAACAATATAGTTGATGGATCATTTAAAACTAGATCTGTCTTTATGTCAGAATTTCACTGACTTGAGAAACTTTGAGTCGGTTATTTATTCAGGGCTGGTAATTCACAGTGTTAGTTTTGCGATGCTAGGAGTAGAGCTGCACCACATAGGCCATCTGAGTACTTGGATCGAGTTTCGAAGTTCCGAGTACCCAGAGTGGTTACTCAGCCAAACTTCTGAACTTTTCCAAGGACCCAGAACTCAGATCTCGAAACTCTGGACCTCGGAAATTCCCAGAACTTGGAACTTTGGAACTCTTTCCTTTGATGATTTTAAAGTGCTAATAATAATCATCATCATCATGCCAAGCAGGGTCCAGAAAAACAGGCTAGCAACAGTGAGACAATCACTCAAGAAGACAAACCCAACAGTGCAACTGCGTGCAGAAAGCCAAAAAAGCCAGAAGCACCCACAGCATGGCCCACAATCAGCAGTGCACCCACTTTAAAAGCATTATGCCAACCAAGCAGTGCCCAGAAAAGCAGGCTTGCAAGAGTGGGACTATTGCTCAAGACAACAAAGCCACAAAAGTGCAATCATGTACAGAAAGCAAAAAAAAAAAGCCAGTCCAGCAGATATAATTATAACACCCACAAGAAAGAAACCAGACATTCACCCACACAAAAAAGTCTCCATTGTGTCTGCCCAGTGCCACTGCCCACCTATTCAAGGCAAGCCTCCTCTCCATACACAATATTATTTTAACCAGAAAGAAAGTATATCTCCACTGTGCCCCTGCTATATATAGCACTGCCCCTATGGACAGGCCATGCCATGCCATGCCAGGCCAAGCACCCTCACCCTCACCCAAGCCAATTACTTACGGATCAGCAGGGGAGTGCACACAGACAAATTCAGTAGAGAATGGGAAATGGCTGTATGTACAGCTACTTTTATTTTGCATCTGCCAGTCAATCAAAACTTGCCCTCTGGCTCCCTCCAATAACCCCTTCCTACCAAATATGACATTACATTTCATTTCCTAGCTCAGAGAAGCTAGGATCAACCGTCTGGGTCACTCCAGTTACACATGCAATGGCAACAGCACTCAATCGAGACTTTGAAATATTCTGGGGACCGGCATTGGTACCTGGAACTTCAGAACTCGGAACCGTGGAATGGAATCCCCGGTGAATTCCACAGTTTTCCGAGGACCGAGTTTCAGCACTAGTTAGGAGGTTTTGAAAGCATAAAATCACAAGACTTGAAATAACACTGAGAATCTTGGCTTACCTTTTATATTATATTATATTATATTATATTATATTATATAAAATACACACACACACACACGTTTCTAACCCTTTTGGTGCAAAGAACAGCTTGACACAACTGGAGTGCGGCCTAAAATATCAGAAGTCAGAGAAATATAATATAATAACAATATTATATTATTATAGGTAGATTAAAATTAGAGACATAGATAGATAGATAGATAGATAGATAGATAGATAGATAGATAGATAGATCTCATGTTTTAGAAATCAATCCCATGATTCTGAAGGCCTTACTCAAATTTATATAAATATATATAAATGTATATAATTTATAAATATATAAAACTTATATATATATATATAGATATATATATATATCTTGAATGGTGTGAACCTCACTCCACTGAAGTCAAGAGTCAACTTCTCAGCTCCCATAGACTTTATGGGTCAGGATTGCACCCTGAGCCTCAGTTTGCTCATCCAAGTAAAATAGCAGTAACATACCCTCATAAGGCTAAGTGTAAGATTAATTCTTTAGGCTTACACTACTATTCCCATTTGTCATGTGAGTGCAGAATATATCTCTCTCTCTCTCTCTCTGAAACTCCTGAGGCTCCATAACACACTACTATTCTTGTCTATAGAATCTTCAGAAAAGGGAGGGGGTTTTAAATTACATTTGTCATCAGAAGATTCTCCTATGTGCCCCCTTTTGCTTCCATTAATCAATGGGAGTTTTGTTGTTCAAAGTAACAGGAAATTCCAGTCACTATAATTATATACTTGAGCAGCTAAACCCAGGTACAGTAGTGACGCATGCCAGAGCAACCTACACAATAATGGTAGCAAGCTGATCTATTTGGACTCAGGAGCTCATTTCATCTCTTTGAATCACTTTCTAAGAGAGGAAAGGCTTGTTTTAGAAAATAAATTCCCAGGGCAACAAACCATGCATATATGTTCATGACAAAAATCCATACATTTGGATTTAGCTCTTAGGGAGTTAATTCTTAACTAAAATTTAGTCTTCTCCCAACCAAGAGCGTTGTAAATCAGGGTACTTTCCCAGGGGGAACATGGGAAATTCTGCTTGGTAACACTGATTAGCAGGGAATTAAAGCCAGTTTCACACTCCAAGGCTTAACAACCAGATTGATCCCAACTCTTTCTTACCTTCCTGCCAGGATGGTTCATGTGAAGTGTTGCTCCCTCTTTCTCTCATCATCTTGCCCCCTTTCTCATGTGTCTAGAGCTGTGACAGGTAGTAAAATTAGTAACCACAGGTAATGCCCACATTTTCGGGCACTCCATCAGACACCCAACAGGCTACCCGAGGCTACGTTTCTTTAGTGACACTGGGAGCTCTTAGACGTGCCACCAGGCTCACGGATTTAAACAATCCACCACTAGAAAAGTTGCACACACGGCGTTTAGACGCGCAGCTGCCATTGAAAACTGTAGCTTGCGCATTCTTTATAAACCACATTGGTAAAACCTCGATATCGGTTTGAAAAGAATGCACAAGCCATGGTTTTCAGTGCTGGTGGTGTGTCTAAATGCCACCCACACGACTTTTCTAATGGCTGGTTATTTAAATCCAAAAACAGACTTAGACTTAGTCTAGGTTCTCCTGCCATGCAACTGGGGAAGAAATTTCTAAACACCTTGCATTCTTGTGGTTTTCCTAAGGGGGTTACTAATTTGAGGGATCCTGGGTCTACAGCAGGGCAAGGACAAATACGTAGGTCATTGGATGTATACTGGTTTGCCATTATTACAGGCCAGCCTGCCTCAGATGCATGCAATTTACCTTACAGGGTGTAAACATGCATTCCCTGGGAATAAAATATTTTCTGGCGCTAACTCCTTTCAGCAACCTACAAGCTCCTTTCCATAGCTCAGGATTCCTGCTTCTAGCCAAGTGAATCCCAGGAATTCTCCTGCCTTAAGCCAGTCTCTTTAATCAGACATTTTCAGGTCCACAATTTTGGTCAGTCAATATTATCAGGCTAAACAAACAAAAGTCTTCTGGTTTATAATCTCAGATTCTCAGTGTCTCAGACTCATACTCCTTTTCCATAGAGGCTTCTTTCCCTGTCACCTGCTCTTTAATATTCATCTCTCCTTGTGTGACCTTCTAGCTCTGATACACTCTAATTTGGATGACTGCCCTCAGAGATTCCAGCTTTTCAGGAACTCATACGACTGGTACTTATGGGACCCCTGTCACACCCTTGCATATTCAAGGGTATACATAAGGATTCATCCACACAACCAGTTTTTGGAGTGGGTATTCACACAACCCCACATTCTGAGTGCTGTGTGAAATCCTTAGCACTTCCCAAGCTCCTTGATCCTGTATTCTTTGCTCCTTGATGCACAGGGCTTGCCTGTATGATCTGGCTCTAGCAAGTAGCAATGGTGAGATTTGATTAAACACAAGAGCAAACTTCAATCTTTTATACATTGGATGCTTTTGCACAAATCATACCCACATTTCTGCTCCACCTCACACCCAGGTGGGCCTTCCATTTAAAGGTGGCCCAACAGATTGTGTAGGTGGAGCAGATCTGAAGCAGGCACCACCTACTTCACTCCAACCCCCCTTGCGATGCTCCAAAACATCCCGGAGCACCGTAAGCAGAGTGGGCTACCAAACTTGGGGCATTGGCCGGAGACAGAATTGCCGTCTGTCTACTTGGTGGACAACTGCTGTAGCATCAATCCCGGCCAGGGGTTGACCTGGGCAATGCCATAGAGCTCCGTTCAGCAGCTTAGAGCAGCAGTTGATCCACCTGCAGTTTTGTGGGGTGAGAGAGGGCAAAACGGATCCAGGTGGGGCTGCAATCAAGAGGACACAGGGATATACCTACAGAGTAAGTCCGTGGGTGAGCACTCCGTCCCGTGTCCATCTAAAGACACCCGTTGTTTCCTGGTTGCCACTTCTTGTTTCTAAATGACCACACAGGTCTGACACACTAGTTCTTGTCTTGTGTCAGAATTATCTGGCTCTAGCAAGTAGCAACAGTGGGACATGATTAAGAACAGAGCAAGCTTTCAATCTTTTATACATTGTTTCTTGCTTTGTCGGCGCACCCAATGAGACATGGAGACATTTACTTGGTTCAAAAATGGCTGCATTCTTTATTTCAATAATCTTGAGAGGCCGGTGGGGAAATTGCCCCGCAATTCCGGGTCCAGTATGCTAGCTAATGATAACCTTTTAAACTTGGCACTGACGTGGATGTGCCCTCCAGCGTCAGTGCCGTTCTAAACGGTTCCCCCTTTCGACAACACAAAGGCTCTGGCCGAATAACTGGGGGAACAAGCCCAAACCCTGGGCACGAGCCAGAAGGTAAATGGCTTTCCGGCCGGTGGACAGCGCATGCCCTTTCCGGCCTTCCAAAGACCACTCCTCCCAGGGTCATGACCCCAGCGTGTGCTGCGCCCCGCATCACGCTGGGTATCACCTCCCCATCTCTTAAGGAGATGTCTCATCCTATCCTAATTATTCCTATTTACCTACAATCGCATACTGGACCCCTGCCACGAAGGGGGAGGCATCACTGCCGTACCCCGCCTCCCCACTGCCTCTCAAACCTCTGACCCCAAATGTTGTGCTAAAGCTCGGATGTATATCTCATTACCTGCATCAGAGAGATGAACCCCATCATCCCTGAATAAATCTGTCCTAGACCGAACTAATCCGGGGTGCCTAATCACTGTACCACCCATGCTACAAACCCATTTTGCCAATTCCCTACTGACATTACGTCTATTTCTGTCCACCCTACCTGGTTTGACTGCCTTATCCCAATGTCTCCTAGGAACCCAACTTGTCCAAACTATGTGTAACTCTGAAAACCAACTTTTTACTAGTGCTAAGTCTTCCTTAACTTGTATAATTAAATTAAGTCCCTTACGATGGGGAATGTCATTTTCCCCCAAGTGGATGACTAATACTTGTGGTGCTGGGGCCCCTCTCAAGGCTTGTAACGTAGGTAATAGCTGGTTCCACCTCATCCCGCTCTTCCCAAGCCACCTTATTATAAATTTGTCGTGCATCCCTAACTGAGGACCCCACTGGCTCATTCGTGCGGCCTTCTCGGCCCAGCGCACCAGACTGTGTCCTATGATCCAAACCACCCTTCTTGGGTATCTGTTAGTGTAGGACCCTGTAGGAGAAGGAAAAAAGGGGGGTGGGGAAAAGGTTACTGGCTGTGATATGGGCGGACGTATTTTTTGTATGCTGTTGATCTCCATCTCCCAACTGCCTTAATTGTCTCAACCGGCAGTCCAGCGGCAGCAGCAGTGGTGGCCGCTCCGATTCGAAATGAATGGGACCTAAATGCCCTCGGGTCAAGGCCCCCTTTTTGCAAAGCAGCTCTCATCACTGCATTAAATTGGTAACATGTCAGGGGCTTCCCGTCCTGATGTATAAATAATGTACCGGGGAATGGTGGGCGAAGTTTCCAATACTTCTGCATCTGCTCTACTGGACATACATCCTTGTTATTACATTGGTGTAAATTCACCTTTTGCCCCTTTTTCCGTTGGTCAGTTTTTGAGTATCTAAGGTGTAATTCGACCCCCCGATCATTCCATCTAACGTCTTGTATTCCAAAAGCCCGACCCGAGGTGTCCTTCCCGGAAGACGGGACCACCTCACTAATTCGGAAGCCCCCCAAAAATGTTACCACATACACCGTGGTAAACAGCTGCCTCTCAAAATCATCCCGACAAATAACCGGGAGAGACCCAATCAATTGAGCCAATATTGGTGGTGTTATTGGAGACCTGGTAACTGTGGCCACTACTGATGTCCTTGCCCAGCTTTCAAACATCCTTTTAAGAAAGAAACCTTTATCTGGTGACGGGAATCCATTAAGTCTGTTAAAAAACACTAATGCAGCTACCTTACCACTAACAGTTCCAACAGCCAGGCCCTTCTCATGAAGCTCAATTGCAAATTGAATTACCTGCTCTTCTTCTATGGGAAAATCCATCCCCATGCCCTTCCTGACTCTAAATTGCTGGAACTCCTTAAATGCCCTGTGGTAGGCCACTTGAGTTCTGGGGGCTAATGATCCCTTTATGATGGTATGCATCCTTAATTCCCAAGATTCCATACACTTGGTGGTAGTGGATCCGCCCTTTCCCTGGCCGCCGGCGCCAGTTCCCGGAACCGTTTCATCTGAAACCGAGAAAGGGCGTCTGCTATGCCATTGTCGATGCCGGGCACATGCCGGGCAGAGAACAAGATATTTCTCCTCAAGCACTGACCTACAAATGTCCGTACCAGAGCCATAACCCTCGAAGAGCGGGATGACAGGGTGTTGACAACATGTACCACTGCCATGTTGTCACACCAGAACAAAACTGTTCTGTTAGCAAATTGATCTGTCCATACTAAAACTGCGACCACAATCGGGAAAAATTCTAGGAAGGTGAGGTCCCTGGTAACTCCTGTATCTTGCCATTCTTTTGGCCATGGGGCTGCACACCAGTGGCCCCGAAAATACACCCCGAAACCAGCACCACCAGCTGAATCGGAGTGTACCTGCAGGTCGGCCTGAAGCCGCAGTTCCTCTCTCCAGAAACTAACTCCGTTATAGTCCTGGAGAAATTTCAGCCAGGTTTGTAAATCGTCCCTCATGTCCTTTGTTACCCTCACTCTATAGTGGGGAAGCAATTCACCTCTTAGCTTACCGTACAATCTGGAAAGAAATGCTCTACCTGGAGCGATCACCCGGCATGCGAAATTAAGACTCCCAACCAGGGATTGCAAGGCTTTCACTGTTATTTTTCTTAACGCCATGCACTCCTGCACTTTGATTCGAATACTCTCCAATTTATCCGTTGGGAGTCTGGACAGTTTCAATTCAGTGTCCAATTCGATCCCTAAATATGTGATGATTGTACTTGGTCCTTCTGTTTTTTCAGGAGCTAATGGTATCCCTAATTCTTTCGCCATCCTTTGAAATGCACTCAATGCGCGTGCACACTGTTGTCCTTTTGGCGGTCCAATTAGTAAAAAATCATCCAAATATTTAGTTATCTGTACTGTTTGTGTCCGCTGCCTAAAAATCCACTCTACCAGTGAACTAAAGCGTTCAAATGCAGAGCAGGATATGGAACACCCCATAGGCATGGCCATATCATAATAATACTTTCCTTCAAAACAGAAACCCAAGAGGTGAAAACTATTGGGGTGAACTGGGAGCAGGCGAAATGCGGACTTAATGTCGCACTTCGCCATTATCGCGCCCTCCCCCATGGCCCTTGCCTTTCTTACTGCATCATCAAATGATGCATATTTAATGGTGGTTAATTCCTTCGGTATAGCGTCATTTACTGATCCGCCCCTAGGGTGGGACAAATGGTGGATCATCCGGAATTCGCCCGGTGTCTTTTTTGGCACTATACCGAGAGGGGAAACCACAAGGTCGGCCATGGGAGGGACCGCGAACGGGCCAGCCACCCTCCCTTCCTCAACTTCCTTCCTGATCTTTTTACGAACCACCTCTTCCTTGCCTTCTATGGATTTTAAATTTCGAGTGACTCTGGTCTGGTGTACTGGGCCAGCTGGGATGATAAAACCATTCTTAAAACCCTGCACTACGTAATTAACCTCGGATCTTACCGGGTGCCCCTCTAATGCCTTTTCTAAATGCTCAATTAGAATTGGCGTCGGTCCCCTTCTGTGAACGGGATGTTGCAGGGCTACTCTGCCCCATCCTCTGATTTCCTCCTCCCTGTCCAAACCGAGCACGTCCCCCTCTCTGTCTAGGACGAGGGCACGTGGTTGCCGGGTGACTCCCCCAACAGTTGGAGCACGAGTGTCGAAATTTGCAGACAGGCCGTCCACAGTGCCTGCCTTTGTTATAGTCCCAGCACGGCCCTGCACTGTTCTGCCCCCATCTCTGAGCCTCCCCCCGAAATGGCTCATTCGCGGGTGCTACCCCACCACGGACTAGTGGATGCCCACTGTCCGCCCGTGGGGCGCTTGTGGCATCTATCATACTCTCTAACCACAAGTCAGCTGCATATTTATCCCACTGCAAACCCGGGGTGTTTGCCGCTCTATGGCGAAAAGCTTCGTCATAGCGAAGCCATGCCCCCAGGGGACCTGTGCCGTGCGCCCGTCGGACAATATCTGCATATTTATGCAGCTCCAGACCACGCCCAGGTTCCTTCTGCATGATCACCCCCATGTAAATGGCATATGCAGACGTCCAGTTGTCCCAATTTCTGTCTGCCTTGGGACGCCTAAATTTCTCTTTATCCTTCCTTTCCAGCTGTTCAGAGTGGTCCAAAATTGGATCACTGAACAGTAATGCGAAAAGGTCGACATACTCTCCCCGCCAGATTTTATCCTTCGTTGCCTGGGTCAAATGAGACCCAAACGGGGCTGAAATGTCAGGTATCGGGCCACCAGGTGGGCGTGCTGTGGCCTCCGGGGGCGGCTGTGCCGTTCCATGGGGCTCGGGTGTTGGTTCAGCTCCCACCGGTGTAACGTTGTGGGAAGCGGTACTAGAAGCTCCTGCCTCTCTTGATTCCCCTTGGGTGGGCTGTATTGTCCCCCCGATCCCAGGGGGTGCAGCCGGCACCACCCACATCCATTCCCCTTCTAGCATCCGCAATTGCGGACCGGGGTTATGTTGCAGGGATCCTCCCCCTGTCCCAGGAGTCCCCTGGCTACTACTCCCGGACTCGATGAGTGGAGGTCCCACCCTTATCCTATTGTTTCCTTGCTCCGTAATCTCCCTGTTTTCTATGGCCACGTTAGCCGATCCCGTGCTTGTACTTGCCACTCTATTGTCTAATCCCGTGGGCCCACCTGAACTCGGCGCTCCTCCTTCTTGGCCAGTTGATCCAGCTCCTCGTGTGGGGCTCTTCCGCTGTCGCTGCCACTCTTGTTCTAGAAACGCGATTCTTCTCCTTAAATCGCTGTCCCCTGCGTACTCAGTCTCACACGGCCCTTCTCGCCTCTGCCGGGTTGCTGGCGGCTCTCCGTCTCCTTCTGTAAGACATTCTCTGGCGGGGCTTCCCTGCCCCGGTAGCGGGATGGACCGCGCTTGGGGGAGGGGGCCCCTGTTCCCCCCTGCCCCCCTATCCATGTGCCAGTGGTACTCACCCCACCCTGGTATCCCTACTGGGTCTTGTGCCCGTGCAGGTGCAGGCAACCGCCCTACTTCCCTGCTTTGGGGGTTATCTCCCCTGCCCCCACTTTGTACCGGGCAACCCACTGGCCCGCTTGTGTTCCCCAGACTACTAGAGGGTTGGAGGGAGGCAATATCCTGCATCCAGTCATTGTCACCAGTGGGTGGCTGGCTCACCCCAGGACAATCCCTAGAACCCTCCCAGGTCATTGAGGCCCTGTCCTCCTCCCCCTGCCTGGAAGTTCCTTCCTCAGCTCCATATAAACCCATGGGCCCAGGCCCCATTTCGAATCCTTCCCTATACCGGGCTGGGGGGTTGATTACCCTGTTTCCCCTCCTCAGGGGCTGCTGCACGTTGGGGTTCCCCCTCTGTGAAGGCTGGGCCTCATCTAGGCCAGACCCCGAGGGGACATCACCTTGTGCCTCCCCCCCTTCATTCAGAACCTCCTCGTAGCCTCCAGCCACGTTCTCACCCGGTAAAGGTAGGCCCTGAGATCTCAAAAGGGCTTCGCAGGCTGCCAGCCGTTCGGTCAGCTCTGCTCGTGTCGGGGGCCGTCCACTTCTCTGCTGCCGTGCCCCCACTTGTTCTGCCACCTTGCCTGCCCCTCCCTTGGGCGCCTTTCTTCTGTTGCGGCCCATCTCGCCGTTCAAGAAAAACCCACTGCCCTCTAACAATCAGCAGAAAGTGATTCTTGCTGCTGATTCTCCGAGATCCAGGAGCCGAATGCAGGCTCAGGGAGCTCCTCGTGACCCCTCCCTGCCTAAAAGGGGCGGGACCACGTTCAACAAAGCAGGCTCCTCTGCTTTCAGTCTGCCCAGCAACAGGGCTTACACGCTGGCGAACATTCTAGCATGTTCGCCAACAGCGACTCCTCCATCCTTTACCCCCACCCTCTGTGCTCATCTCCTCCAGGGGGAGGGGGGGCTCGACAATCGCCCCGTCGCCACCATTTCGGCAGCGAAGGGGACTTCTACTTCCTGCTTCTAAATGGCCACCGAGATCTGAGAGAAGAGTTCTTAACAGTTTTCCCCTCCTAAAATCCATGCTATTTCTGTAACATTCCATGCAGGGGTATCAAAAGGGCATTTTCCTATGCCTTTTGCATTGTGGGTAATACTACAGCGACATGGAGAGGGAAAAGCCAGGAAAATACAAGGAAAATAGCAGTTATGTGAATACATTGCTCTGGACAAGTACAGACTAAGCGACACATGGTGTGTTTGCAATGGGAAAGAGTGCTAAGTAAATGAATCCTACAGCTGTAGATTTCCAAGTATCATTTTAGGGAATGCAGTCATAAACCATTTGTTGCTCTTTACTTTATGGCAAACTTAAAGGAAGGTAATTGCCAGCAATGTGGTGATCCAGAGATCACATAAGAGAAAATTGTTTTCCTTGGCCTTTATAAAATGGAGTTGTAGACATTACACAAAGTGGTTACTCTTTTTAAAAAAGACAGTCAGAGCTGCATATAAATATGGTAATTTCTCCTTGCTCACATGTAATGGATAAGAATTCTATGCATTCAGCAGTTTTTGGTTGCAGTCACACATGTACCCCCCAGTAAACTCACCAGGGAACTTAGCACTAGCTGCTAAGTGCCTTCATTTCTGGATCTTACATCAGTTTTCATTCCTCACCAATTTTAGTCTCTCAGAAAAGAATATCCTAGAATCATATGGTTGGAAGGGACTTCAAAAGGTCATCTCCTCCGTTGCCCGGCACTGAGACATGGTTTACCATACCTAATCCATTCCTGGAAGGTTCTTTATCCAGCCTCTTAAAAGCTCCAATGAAAAGGATTCCACAACTTCCTTAGGCAACTTGTTTCACTTCCCAATATTTAATCTAGCTCAGCTGCAGTTCCTCCATGGTCTGTTTGAAAAGGGCCATAGTTACATTAGTGTTTTTCACGTGAGATTCGAAGTGCTTTATCATTTCACATCTGGATCTTCTCCAGTATATCTACATGTTTTAAACAGCTTGACACTGGGGCCGATCCCAAGCCCCACAGATCCTGTGTGCAGCCATGTGCACACACACATGGAAATTGAGCACACTGCCATTGCCGGCACATACTGCAGCACAGAAACTATGGGTATTTTCAGATGTGATGGCACTAGTCACCACCATACTTTATCTTGCCGGGTGTGAGAACCATCATGCCGGGCAGATCTGACCCACTGCCGAACAAACATGCCAGGGGCTGGGGAGGGGGCAGGCAGAGGGCAGGGGCAACATGCAGCCATGGTCCATAATGCCCCCCCCTCACACACACACACACTGATCAGTGCGGCCATGCCTTCTCCCTGATAGGTAAATGCAGCGGTCTATGAGGCCATTGTGCCCACCTGGAAAAGCTACAGCCACTGGCAGGAGTTAGGTAGAGCGGGCCATCATACGTGACAGCCTGCTCTACCCCAGTCCGAAGATGACTTCCCTAGACTATGGCAGGGCTAACTTTGGGTTGTGAGGTGGCAGGTAGCTGAGATAACAACTCGGAGTTAATCCTCCGATGGTCCAGGGCGTGTTTGCTCCCACCCGCGGTTAACATCGGGAGAGCAGGAACGAACGTGAAACCACCATGAGTGATCACGCCAGGGTAAGTGTGGTCACCCGTGGTAGCGTCATATCTGAAAATACCCTATGTGCTGCACACACAAGATCCACAGGGCTTCAGAACAGCCCCACCATGGCTGGCTTGCTTAGGGCTTGCTGGCAAAGGCCCAATGCAGAGAAGAGCATGTCAGTGTTGGTAAATTGGGCAGAAGCAAGAATCCACTGGCACTCCTGGCTAAATATTAGATATGGCTTTGTGTTTAATATGTTGGTCGTGGGATCAGGATGTATATCTTAGCCATGAACTCACTGGGTGGCCTTGGGCAATTCGTCATCTCTCAGCCTCAGTTCTCCACATTAAATTTTATTTTATTATTAATTATTATTATTATTATTATTATTATTAACAAACATTTATATAGCGCCAGCAGTGTACCTGGCACTTTACAAAGTAATAAAATAGACACGGTCCCTGCCCCTAGGGCTTACAATCTGAGAGACAGGAGCTGGGGGAGAGACTTAGGAAGGGGAACAGAGGGAGAGACAAGGGGTCTAACATTCATGAAGATGCGAGGTCTCAAGTGCACGTACTTGGCTTGGTTACGATGAGAATGACAGCAGGCAGGTCCATGTTGCAAGGATAAGGGTAAACCGATCGTAGGTATAGGAATAGTGGCTCAGCAGGATAAAGAGTCAGACAGAGCAGAGCGAAAGAGGTGAGTTTTAAGGAGAGATTTGAAGGTATGAAGGGAGGGGGCAAGGCGGATGTGGACAGGGAGGGAGTTCCAGGCATGGGGGGCAGCAAGTGAGAAGGGACGAAGGCGCTTAGGGGAGCAGGGAAGGCGTGGAAGGGTGAGAGAAGGGACAGAGGAGGAGCGAAGTGCACGGGCTGGAGTATGGAGGGCGATAAGTGCAGAGAGGTAGGGGGGAGCAAGGTTGTGAAGAGCTTTATAGGTGAAGACTAGGAGCTTGTGCAGGATTCGTTCAGGAAGGGGAAGCCAGTGAAGCGAAGAGAGGAGGGGCTGCACATGGTCGAAGCGACTGGCGAGGTAGATGACCCTGGCAGCAGAGTTTTGGACAGAGATGAGGGGAGAAAGGTGAGACCGGGGAAGGCCAGTGAGAAGGAGGTTACAGTAATCGAGGCGAGAGATGACCAGAGCATGAACAAGAGTTTTGGCAGACGAGACAGAGAGAAAAGGGCGAATCTTAGCAATGTTATGGAGGGAGAAGCGACAGGATTTAGCAACAGAGTCAATGTAGGGTTTAAAAGAAAGGGGTGAGTCAAAGATGAAGCCTAGACTACGGGCTTGGGGGACAGGCAGGATGGTGACTCCATCAATAGTTATTGACAGTGAGGAAGGAGAGGAAGGATGAGGTGGGAAGATAATTTATTTATTTATTTTTTTAATATACCCCGCCCATCCTGCCACTGGCAGCTCTGGGCAGCTTACAAACAGCAATAAAACAAAACTTAAAACACTCAAAACAGGAGGATTTAAAATATCCCTAACCACCCACCACCCCAACCCATTCCTCACCCCCCACCCACCCATTCTCCCCATCAAAAGCGAGGCGGAACAGTCACGTTTTACAACAGCATCGGAAAGGGGAGATCCGGGGCCAACGGGCCTCCAATGGCAGGGAGTTCCATAGCCATGGAGCAGCTACCAAGAAGGCCCTCCCCATTGTGGGGATTATGGACATAATAATCACAGGGTTGTTATGAGGGTGAACTAGATATGGATTTTAAAATATTTGATCACAGAAAGTGCTATATATTTTTTTAAAAAATAACAGATCTGAACATCCTGAACCCTTGTCAAATAGCATGTGTGCTATGCACACTGATAAATATATATACATAATTAAAATTAAGAGGTTGTTAACCAGGAGGAAAACCCTGACTTCTCTAATTTGGGCCACCTTCCAACCAACAGAAGTAAACTGAAATAACTATTTCAATTTAAGTAACTCAAACAAAATACTCCACTTCAGTAGCAGTCAGACAAACAGTGTGAACTGAAGTAGCAAACTTCAGTGGCAATGGCAAACTCCCCCCCCCTTGATGAAATATAATGATCGCAGAACCTGACCACAACCCTTGCACTGCTAATAACCATTCACAGAGTTACTTCAAAATACAAACTGAAGGGGAGTATGCACTATTGATTTTTTAAGAGTGCTATACTTCTCTTCCTATTCCCAAATAATGTAAGTTTAGTGCTCTGTTGGTGTGAACACTTTAGGAGCAAAACCAAGGCTCAATTACATCGAATTAACTGTTTGTCAGAATGTGGCCTCGGAGGGAGACGGTCTTAATCATGATTTCTGCAGTTGGGGCCTGCCCCTGGTGGTAGTGGGGGACTGACCAAGTTCACAGAATTGGGAGTAGCATCAGCAGGTCAAGGAAGGCCCTTGTTACACTACTGTACACAGATCTCCTTTCAGACCCAAGACCTGGGTCTGAATCCATCTTTTCTCTTTAATGGATTCAATTTTGGTGTTTGTCCTCTCTAAAAACATTTCCTTGAGGCACTTTAACTAGAGAGAATCCAGTAAAGGTGAATACAACACACAGACAGAACTAATCTGATCCAAAATCAGGCAGACAGCTGAACATAAAGCCAGTCTTACACCAAGTCAAGGACACCACCCCACAGGAACGGGTCTCATTTACCATTTCAGATTACATGCTATAGACATGGCCATCAAAGAACATGTGAGAGAAATCCAGAGCAGAAACAGTGAAGCACATAGGCCTGACAAGGTGAAGGAAGGTTTCATCACCACAACCTCTGTTTTCCTGGATAAAGAGAGGACTTCATTACCCAGTCCTTGTCAATCCAGCCCCTTCCACAGGTGCTAAATCCACTTCGATGAAAGCCAGAGAAAAAAAGCGAAATGAAAATGTTTGTGTTTCCTACTGCTGCTCAAACTTTCAAGCAGGCTGCTCAGGTGAAATTTAATTTAAAAAGAAGATTTATCTCTCCTATTTCAAAAGCAGATTACACGTATAAAATCGCTGTTAACAAATCATACATCTAAACGTTTCACTAGAATGAAATCCTAGTCCATAACTCCTAGCATTACTTACCTGCTTCAATAGAACTTAAATCAGCACCTTTGCACCTGTGTTGAATGCCACAGTGATATACTGCACTCTGACTGCATTGGTCCTTGATGTTGTAGGCTGCCACCTCTTTGTATTAAAGCCTGCATTATACTAGTTATTGATCCAGTGAAAGCCAGGATTGATTGGGTTTTCCTTCTCTTCGCCTTTGTCCTTAAACAGAATAAACTCAAGAGAATGGCTTCATTGTATGGGGTTCTAATATGGGAAAATCTGTACAGGCAACTAATTGATGACAGGGCAAAATTCAAACTACAAGTTATTAAGCAGATGTGATTAAATGAAGTATATCGGATGCAAGCTCGATAAATATACTGAAAGTGGAAGTTCCTGTTTAAAATGGGAGGATATTGAGTAGGTGGACCCTTGATCATTCCCAGAATTTTCTGTCTGACTGATCAGTGGTTGACAAGGACTTGGGATATTTCACAAACTATTAATGAACGTGATGGTGGAGCACCACTGTCATGACCCAGCCTAGGTCAGGGAACCACCGTTGAATCAAACTGGGTTGAGCCACTGACAAAACATGCCAGTGGCTAGGCCGCTGGGGAGGGCAGATAGCTATATGAACATGTGGCCCATCGACTTCGCCCCTGCACTGTGCTCAGCGTCCCACACCCCTACCATGTTGGGCAGTCATGGTGGCCAATGATAGCTGCCATGGCAACCGGCCATGATGGAGCCAATTCAGCCGGGTCACAGCTGGCCATCACAAACATTATAGTCTGCTTTGGCCCAATTGGGCAGATCTTTGTCTGGCCTGTGACCACAGAGGTCTCTGGGATCACAGCCCGGGTTAGCTGCTGACATGGTCCGTGACAATCTCAGGCCAGCCTCTGGCGGTGCCTGCACAAAAATGCAGGTGAGGTCCGGGCCAAAACATGATAGAGCAGGCCAAAGTGGCCTGCCATCACTTTTGTTAACACCCAGGCTACTGTGGTGGATCACACAATAATTGATAAGTTCAACTTTGCTCTTAACAGTTCTTAATGCCACATCAGTTTCATACAACATATTGTATACATCATATACATCAATACATCATACTGATTTGCTGATAGAGCTGTCAGATCCAATTCTAATAAATTATTCAGTCAAACAGCTAACAGGGGGGAGGGGCTACAGGAGTGTGCTCACCTAGGCCACCAAAAGCTGATGCGGGGGCAGAGGAGCACGCTCACCCAGGCCACCAAACAGCTGATCGGGGGGGGGGGGGCTGGAGATGGAGAAGCACACTTGGAGAAGCACGCCCTCCCTGATCAGCTGTTTGGCAGCTGGGATGAGAGAGCTTCCCTGGGTGAGATCCTCAAACTTCGCCTTGTGGAGGGGCTGAGCAGAGTCTAATAGACAGGAGGGCACATGTTAGCACGGATTAGCCAGTCTAAGCAAGCCTTAGCCCACACCTCATCGCTGACTTTCTCCAACTATGCGTCCGGTAGAAGCCAGCCATGCACCCCATGGTGGAAGTGGGCAAACATCTGGCAGCCACAAAACTGACGAGCAGGTTCTCATGGGCTACTGTCTCATTTTTTTTTTCACCCTATGATCTGTAACACTTTCAGTGCTCTGCTGGATGGACATCTTTTAAAGCAACAGTCTGTTATTTTAATTAAGTTCTCTCTGGACTTGAAATCTCTGTTTCTCTTTTTAGGAAGAGGGATGCCTTGCCAGGTGGTTTATCCAGGCGCTCTCAAGCTTTAATTATCTGTCCTCTTAATGAGTACAGTAGCTGATCCAGATTTATTGCAGTTGCTAGAAGCTTGTGTGAATAAAATATCCGGTCTGTTTGCGATCTGGCAGCTATCTTTGTTTGCAGTCTCTTCCAATTACTTCCAGGTCATTAGGCCCATCTCTAGAAGATATTTTACTGTCATTAGGGAAAGCAATGTAATGACATTCCACGAGCCTGTGACTGCAGCACAAAAGAGCAGAAAAGGTCAAAATAAGGCTCCAATGTGTTGACTCAGTGTTGGATTGCAGAGAGCAGAAATCAGACCCACAAAGACTCTACGTGCCTTGACTTACATCCTGCGTGACCCCATGGACATCAATAGGATTTCTCTTGGCATGCCTCAGAGCAGAGTTTCACCCTAGCTGTCTCCAGGTTAAGTCATTTATTTTCCACAGACACGTGGATGTTAAATTCCAAGCAGCAATGACATGCGTTTCCACAAGGAAATTAGAGCTAGTGCTTAGAAAATTTCAACAGTGATGAAGGCTTATCTGGAATAACACTATGTAAAATGGAATGTGTCATTCATTTTGAATGACCCCAAGGCACTTTATGGATGAGAAATATAGGACTTGTGCAGACTGTGGCCAAGCTGCCTAGTGGTCAGGTTAAGAGAAATGTAGTCCCTGGATTGAAACAGGGATATCAGTTGGGGATTTTGAAAAATCTTATTTTTAAAAGGTGTGGGATCTTGACTGTCCATGTTGAAAGATTAGTCTTTTAGTAGTCACATAAAAGTTTCAGATCTCTTCTGCACCTGGTGCATATCAGTAGAAACTCCACTACAGTCAAAACTGGTGAGAGAAGAAACAAGAGTGGATGTTCTCAGAGAAGACACTACCCTGTGTGGACACCCAGGAGCCACGGAGCCGACTGACCATCTGAAGGTGGAGTGGCCGGATGCACGCGTATGTGAGCTACAGAGCACCTACTCATGGCCACGCACAGAGCACTACTGGGAAATCCAGAGTGCTCCGTGTGGGGCAAGTCAAATAGCTCCGTGGCAATGGGTGGCCACAGAGCCCCTGCCCATATGAATAGTGGCATCCAGCCATGCCAGCAGAGAGGTCTGATGCTCATATGCACTGTGGGAAGGGGGGGGGAGGGGAGTGGCTTTTGCAAGAACTGGCCGGGAACACTGGGGAGCCGGGGGTTTGCGCCTGGGACATGTCACTTGCAAAGACTTGTACTTCCCCCTCCCCCATTGTCCGTAACAGGGAGAGTGCGTGGTGGCTGCCTCTGTGGCTGCAGTAGCCACACCCATTTGAATCCCTCCCCATGCACTCCGCCTGCGTGGGTACTCCACTGCAGTGCCATATAGCAGCTACAGACCTCCTCCCATTGCCTTGCTCATTCGAAAAAAAACACGAGTTTTTCTTTCTCACCCATTTTTATAGCACATAGCACATGATTGATATATGATCATAAATACTAGCTATGAAACACAGATCCTCTCCTGATCTTCCATAGGTGTGTGTCATCCCTTGCCAGTGGCTTGATGTAAGTTATAGAAAACAACTTATATGTGACTGAGTTCATTTTAACATATTACATATTAAAGGATAAAAAGGCTTTAATTCCTTCTCTGTTTTCAACATGGAGAGATGGCTTTCATGACAACCAAGCCTGTAAGCAGAAAGGAACGGGATTTGGCTTGGGTTGACCTCTAGACAAGTAAGGAGATTCCCCAAGGAGAAAGCAGAATGTTACAAGTGTGACCCTGTGAATGAGATGTTGGACCTGGGAAGGTAGGGTTCAAATCTTGTCTTAGCCATGGATTCATTGTGTGGCTTTAGGCAAGTCACTATCTCCCAGCCTCAGTCCTCCATCTGTAAAATGAAAATAATAATGACCTACTTCACAGTGGGTTGTTGTGGAAGTGAACTAAATAAGGATTATAAAGGTCTTCGAACACTTAAAGTGTTATACAAATGATAAATATAAATAACAACATGCTGTGCTATTAAATGGGAGATATTTTTTTAAAAAAAAGTTAAACCTATCTTAGACCTTGCATATATAAGCCTTAAATTATCCCCAGTATAACTGCTTTAACTTTCCACTCTGAATTAGTTTTCCAGTCTCTGTGGAGCTGCTCACATATTTTTCACAAGAGTCATATGTTTGTTGCCAATTAACTGTACAGTTGTTGTGAGTGAGGTCTATGGCCTTTTTAAAACGGGCTACTGCTGGGGGGGGAGGAATCTGTGGTTGCACCGCTGGGGGGAGGTGAGAGGCGGGTGCAGATGGGCACACACCCATCCCCACCGATGCCCCCGCATGGAGCAACCTGCTGTTTCACCAGTTGCTCCATGCGGGGGTGATGGGTGGAGGTGGATGTTTTGCAGGAGCACGGACACCCACCTATCTACTGCCACTTTCAAGCAGGATATACCCACCCATGTTCATTGTGTGGACATGAGTGAGTGTGTCTCTTTTTAAAAGGGCCTGTGTTTACTTCCTCTTCCACTCATTTACTCCAATGAAAGGCATTCCTTGGATGCTCCATTGGCAGATAAGAATAGTTCAAAGAAATTACATTTTTTGTGTAACATACTCTACTGAGCAGTAAATAACTACTCAGCAGTTACCCAGCAGTTAACTCCTTAGCAGTGTACATAAGAAACCTTACTCTTTGTTCTGTGTATTGTTATGAATTCCATGTTGGAATGATGCAGATGGAAAGTTCAAATTCATTTTCTTCTTTGCACAAAGGAGAATACAGATATATATTACATATCACATGTTCTAACTGCAAGGAACTTGCAAAGGGTATTAATGCCAATCCTGCAAGGTATTGATTGCCATCTATTTCCACAGACAGCAGTATTAACTTCACTGGAGTATTTGGCAATGCCGGATTTAGCCTGAAGAGGATATAGATTTTGGGACAGGTACTGTTTTGACTTTGGTTAGTCAGTCCTTTGAGTTTATGACTGAATTCCACTGTAGCATGAGAGAAGAAGCAGCTGTTTATTCCCACCTGAAGACAGAGTTTGGTCCTATACATTTCATCTATTTCACTGGCAACTGCTGATGAAGTGAAGTCACTTTTAGAGAGAAGGCCAAAAAGTCTTCATTTGTCTTTTTAGATGGACTCCTTCCCCTCCTCCCTCCTGTTACTTTGATACTACTATCCTGGATGCCCTAATTGTCTCATCTTGGTCACTGACAGATTGCCTCCATTACCAATACTTTCTTGTACCAATCCATCCAATATCAGTCCTTTCTGAAGTCATTTGTTTGTGATGTATTTGAAACGAGTATAGTCATGGGTGCTTCAGATATAATTAGATTCTGACACTTCAACTACCAAGTCAATGGCCGTGATTGCAATTCCAAAGGAAGATTTCATAGTGCAAGGTCACTGAACAGCCAAACAGTACAGTTTAACCTCCCTCTTCAATTGATCACTTATGCTGACAGCCCTAATTGTTCACCAGTGGACACATCCATGCATTAAAATGTCTTTCAGCATTGTTCTAAATCAAAGGATAATCTGACTTCAATCATCAGGTTTGAATTAGGAGGCTAATTGCATCTCTTCCTTGAGCCTTTAAAAGGAGTTGCCCTTTCAATTTAACAAAATCCTCACCATGTACTTTCAAACACAGCTACTCTGTAATAAAGAAAAAAATCCCACAGAAGTGTAAGTTATTCAATATGGTTGGAAAGTGCATAATACAGTGGCATATTAAGTGCTAGTTCACACATAGGTTATGAAGTATTATGTGACTTCTTGTTTCCAATTAGCTTGGAGTGTCGACTTCTGAGCTGGAAGGGTAAGAAGCAGGAGACCAAGGTGTAGGTCTTCAAGTTAGTGACTTTTACTGACGCAAGCGAAAGGCAATAAAATGAGAAGTTTAACAAGACAATCCTCCACCATTAAAGCCAGTGGAAGTCTTCAACTCTGGGTCAGGAACCTGTTTCTAATATAGTCCTGACTGGGTCGGGCTGACCAACAAATGTGCCGGCAGCTGCGCCACCAGGGAAGGTGGGGAGCCAAATGAATGTGTGGCCAGCGAGCCCCACCCCCATGCTGCATCCAGAGCCCTGCCCCCTGCCATGATGGGCAGCCATGGCAGCCAATAACAGCCACCATGGCAGCTGGCTATGGCAGACCTGATCTGGGCCAGGTCATGGTGGGTCATAATAAACGTTATAGCCTGTTGAGGGCCATTTTGGCCCAATTAGGGGGGATGGTATATTGGAATGTGACCCAAGAGGTCTTCGAGATCGCATCCCGGACTCACCACTGACACTCTCAGGAGAAATCCTGAGTGAACATCTGGCAGCACACCAACAAACACGCCGGTGGCTCGCAGGCCAATGTGGGCCTCGGTGGGCCAAAGTGGGCCATCATCATGTTTGTTAACACCTTGTCTCACTTTTCACTCATTTCCACAATGTGACTACAGCAATGGCGTAGCTCCAGTTTGGGACTTTAAACCACCAGCTATCCTTTTTATTAGGCAAATATTATCTTAACCTTAAAACCAAAATACTGTATTTCCCACTTACTAGAAAGAGCGTGGTTGCCATGTTGTTCCCAAATGTAAGAGATGGAGACAAATGGCCTTGGTCCCAAATATCTAAAAGACTGCCTCTCCCCTCATGTCCCATCATGGTCTCTGAGGTCAGTCGGGAGCACCCTCTTGTAGGTACCATCTGCCCATTAAGTTCTCACAACAAGGATATGCAGAGTGGTGTTCATGGTGGCTGCCTCACAATTATGGAACCCTTGAAGGTTCATCTAGGCCTGAGACTGTTCATCTTCCAGAGGCACTGTAAGACGTGTATGTTAGGCCAGGCATTTGGCAGGCACAGATAGGGTTTGGGAAGTTGTGGGTTAGGAGATTTTACACTAGACCCTGTTGGTTTTATTTGTTTATCCTAATATATTAGGGGTTAGGAAATTTTATTTATTTTATTTTGTGTATTTGTACTGGTTTTGTATATTGCTGTAACCCACCCTGAGCCAGGATAAAATGTGAGTAAATAAGTTATTAAATAAATAAAGTAGTTCAGATGATCTTTTTTATTGGAACAACTTCTGTTGGTGGAAATAAGCAAGCTTTCAGGCCACACAGGGCCCTTCCTCAGGCATGTAGCAAAGCGAGTCAGAAATATATAATCTGAGAAAATGCGGGATGGATATATATGGAGAGGCCTCGCAGTGACATGGATGGAAGTGGATAGTACAAAGTAAGGGACTGTAGATGGGAAAGAAGAGATAAAGAATGTGTGTTTTATTGCTTTGCTGCAGAGCACGGACACAGGTGGAGTGCGTAGGCCGAGATTCAAACAGGAGGCTCTCAACATGGCTGCCACAGCCACAGAGGCAGCCCCATGCCTTTCCCCTGCCGCAGAGACCACAGGGGAGGAGGGGAACATGCTAGGCTGGACTTTACAAGAGGTATATCGCTGGCGTGAATGCTGGGGAACTCAGGCTCCCCAGCTCTTCCAGCCAGTTCTTGTAACTTGCCAAGGCCGCTTCCTCTGCCCACAGCAACTATAAACAGTGGACCTATTTGCTGGCATGGCTGGCAGCTGCTGTTCCTAGGGGCAAGAGATCTGTGGCTGCTCGTTGCCACGGAGCTATTTGGCTTGCCCTCCATGGAGCACACTGGATTTCCCAGCATGCTCCGTGCATCATGAATGGGTGCTCTGAGGCTCATAAGAGTACGCATCTAACCTCTCCACTTCAGACAGCTCTTCCAGCCAGTTCTTGTAACTTGCCAAGGCCGCTTCCTCTGCCCACAGTGACTATAAACAGTGGACCTATTTGCTGGCATGGCTGGCAGCTGCTGTTCCTAGGGGCAAGAGATCTGTGGCTGCTCGTTGCCACAGAGCTATTTGGCTTGCCCTCCATGGAGCACACTGGATTTCCAAGCATGCTCCGTGCATCATGAATGGGTGCTCTGAGGCTCATAAGAGTACGCATCTAACCTCTCCACTTCAGACAGGCAGTCAGCTCCATGGCTGTGTGAGGCAGCATCTCGTCTGAAAGCACCCAGAGAGGGAGATTCTGAAAAGAAAGCTGTAAAAAACTAGGTATGTTGGGTAAAAGTTACCTGATAAGCTGTTTCTTGTTACACCCCTACCCATTAGTTTGCTTTAGACTCATCCTCTCTTTGTATCTGCTATGACCTGTTGTTTTTCTCTCTCTGACACCCAGACATACATTTTTACAGCTTTTTTAACAAAATGTCTGGCATCTCCCTCCTCCTCCCCCCTCTTTTTCCCAATCTAGTTACTTTGGCCTATCCACTTCCACCCATGTGATTGCCGTGCTTCTTCATATATGCCTGCCCTGCATTTGCTCAGTTTATATATTTCTGACTTGTTACACTAAGTGCCTGAGGAAGGGCCCTGTGTGGCCCCTAGGGATGGGCAAACAGAACGGTTCAGTTCAGTTTGAAATTCAAGTTCGGAAATTCGGTTCGGTTCAGTTCGGTTTGAAATTTGAGTTCGGTTCGGAAGTTCAGTTCAGTCAACCGAACAGACCAAGTTTGACCGAATTTCGAACTTCTGAACCAAGTTCAGCCATTCAAATCAAGTTTTTTTGATGTGTCTTGCTACTAGGGATGGGCAAACAGAATGGAGTTCGGAAATTTGGTTCGGTTTGGTTCGGTTTGAAATTCGAGTTCGGTTCGGAAGTTCGGTTCGGTCGACCGAACAGACCGAGTTCGATCCGAACTCCGAACGTCTGAACCGCGTTCGCCCATCCCTAGTGGCCCCAAACCTTGCATATTCTCACCAACAGAAGTTGGTCTAATAAAAGAGATAATTTGAACTATTTTGTCTCCACCCCTTACCAGAAGATTTCTTGCTAGAAAATTCTTTGCATAGATTCTTGGTGGTTTCGATCTTTAAAGTCCTTAACAATCTGGGCCCCATATATCTGAGAGACTGCCTGTTCTTCCATGCCCTACTGCGGTCCCTGCAATTGTACCACCTGTTAGTTGTGTTTATACGGTGAGGGCTCGCAGGGAGATATTCTCTGTTGCTGCCCCGATGTTATGGAACTCTGTTACCCCAGACTTTTGTTTGAAACCAAGCCTGAGCATCTTCTGGAGGCAGTGCAAGACTTTTCTATTTTTAGGGCATTTGACGGGCAGGGAAAGGGGATAGGGAATGGGGATGTTGGTGGGTGTCTGGAGTAGGAGTGTGATGAGGGGTCAGACAGGAGGTTAGAAAAGGTTGGGGTGGTGCTATGCTGTTTTTATATGTATTGTTTTTGTTTTTCTTTGTAAGCTGCCCTGAGCCAATTGGGAAGTAAAAATTGAACTAAATAAAATAAAATAAAATAAAATAAATAAATAGCCATCTCATTCATTCCAGTCTGCTGAGCTCAGTTACCCCATACATGCTTCCACACAATTTCCATGCATTTCACTTGGAGTTGTGAACAACACGGCACAGTCAATCAGTGCAGCAAGTCAGAATAGTAGCAAAGGTTTCTATTTTCCCTTGTTCACTTCCCATTCTGTCAAGATGCCCATATATCACTGGGAGAAAGGATAGATCTATTCTTTCTGTGCTTTGTGGGGTGGGTGGGAGGAGATTATGTGTGTGTTTTCTCTCTGAACTATGCCTATTACTAGAGAATGAGTGACACTAGCCCCTATTATACAGATCCTACAAACCCGCTATTTTTGACAGGGCACCCTACATCATAGAAAGAGCCTAAGCACTTAAGAAGCAGAGACAGTCTCTGTACTGTGTGTGTATGCATAGGGAAGGAAGGGTAAATTTAATATATGTGGGGATGTGGGTCATTCTAGGCTCTGCTCTTTGCCAAGTAATAGGTTTCTTGAGGTGTTTCTGATCCCACTGATATTTGATAGGGAGCCCCTGTATTAAAAGTTCCCTCCCTACACCTTTTGGAAGATGATGTCCACTCTAAACACATTTCCTTTCTTTAGCTTGGTTCAAACAGGCTAATAAACGGAGGATGGAAAAAGCTAGATCTACTACATTCAGCTCACCAGAAGGAAAGCTATGGTGTTATTTAGATGGAGGTGTGTTTTATGGTGTCCAGAACACATCAAAACGATGCATATTTGTCCATGATGATATGTGTCTCTCTCTTTCCCATCCAATAGGGAAAACCCTTCATTCAACCCCGAATGCATAAATCAAACTCAGTTCCTTTTTTATATTCTTGCTGCATCCATTTCCTTTGCAGGTAACAATGACTACAAATCAAGAAGCATCAAATGGAATCACACTCAGAAGAAATAATTTACTGGATAAATAACCTTATGTTTTATGATGTCTTAGTCATGTTATCAAAAAAGGAAAATGTCCATGTCCTAATCAGAGATGCTCCAGAGGGAAGCAAGGAAAATCTTTTCCAAGGGCTACTGAGAAACCACTGGGATGTGAAGTAACTCTTCTTGGGAAGGGAATTTAATAATACAATTTTTATAATGCCAGGGAGTTGTCAAATCATTCATGGATTGCATGCATTTTTATTCCTTTTCCCAAGCTGAATACACATTACAAAAACAGTCACAAGATGGAGTTATTAATAAAAAACCATTCACTCTCAAAGAAAATTTATGTTCATAGCCTGATGGATGCACCATACTGGGTAATTTATCTCCTTGGCAAAAAAATATTTATGTCACCCATTTTCTTCTTTCAAATATACAACTTGATGTCTGTTATTAAAGAGTTCTTAAATCTTAAATAGCAGAGTCTCTGTAGAGTATTTTATAAAAAAATATTAATTCCATTTTGTAACTGTACAGTAGCTTCCATCTTACAGACCGTGCTGTTCTTTCCATCACGCAATAGTTCATCTATAGTTTCATCTCCAAGACTCCAAAGAAAGGAGGTGGAAACTGATAAATTCTGCAAAGCTTGTTCAGGAATGCAGAAGACTTCTAATGTTGAATTTGTACTAGCATAGACCTTCTCATAGTGTCTCCTCTTGTCAAAGTTTGGAATATAATTTGTTGCAGTCTGGAGTTAGGCTGTATGAGGGGTTTTTTTGGAGGCAGAGAGCTTGGTCCATCCATTTATTTAGTGTTTATTTATTTCAGGATATTTTTATCCCACACCCTCCTGCAAAATCCATGATAAGGCTTCCAACAACAGTTTAACTCTATTGACTTGAGTGACTGTTGATTTATTTGACGTGAGATAAGAATCAGACCATCTATCTTGTAAGTATTCTGCAAAGCCTCACAGAATACATAACACAGTGTAGCTCCTCTACAATAAGAGAGAAATAAAGTTCTCAGTCTCCTTTAAAAATCCATGCCTTTAAGTTTCATGGGTCAAAATTAGTGATGAAACTCAGTCCTTGGAAAACTTCAGAATTCTCCAGGGATTCTGTTCCCTGGTTCAGAATGACTGAATTCTGAAGTTCCGAGTATGAAGGCCGGACCCCGTAAAACTTTGGAAACCTCAATCGAATACTGGCACCATTACGCGCGTGTCTGGAGCGACCCAGACATTTGACCCTAGCTTCTCTGAGCTAGGAAACTAAGCGTATACCATATTTGGTAGGAGGGAGGTATGGGTGGGGACAGTTGAGTGATGGACAAGCCAGATGGAAAGTTTTGATTGACTGGCAAGGGCAAAATAAAAGTAGCTGTACAGTCATTTTCTATTCTCTACTGAATTTGGCTGTGTGCTGCATTGTTGATCTGTAAGTATTCGGCTTGTGGGGGGGTGTGAGAGTTAGCCTGCACTGTCCTATTCATAGGGACAATGCTGGGGGACGGGTGGTTAGGGGTGTGCAGCAAGAACCCATGTCATTTTTCATTTTCATTTTCATTTTCTGTTATTAAAAACTGTCATTTTTGTTATCATTAACAATATTGTGTTATCGGTGTTATCGGTATCAATTTTGATCAACAACGAAGATTTAGTTTTTTGTATCTTTTCTGTTGTGGGCTGTCACCAGTGGCAGAAGTGCCAGCAGACACCTGATTTCTCTGAAGTTGAACTCCTTCCTCCCTTTCTCATTATAATGCAGTAGTAATTATAAGTGCACAATGACCATATGAAAAATTACTAATATGTATGTCTAAGCTAAACCTACATCTAATAACCTATACTATGCGCAATATATTCCTATGTATCTATATCAATAAACTTCTATCTGTTATGTTTTCTAAGTATCTATTTATCCCATTCCTATCCTATAATGCTAATACATATAATTAAATGTCTAATATCTACTAATATCTACCTATCTAAATATGGACAGGGAGAGACAGACAGGTGAAGGGGAAAGGAAAAAACAATAGGGTATATCTATCTATCTATCTATCTATCTATCTATCTATCTATCTATCTATACAGGGGGAGACAGACAGGGGAAGGGAAAAGGGGAAATAAAGGGTATAACATAAGGTAAGGTATAACACTGAGGGCTGGGGAAGATTTTTAGTGCAAGCAGCACAAGAGTTCTGTAAATGCAACCTTACAGATCAAGAGCTAACACAGAACAAGAGTCAAACAGCCTGGCGCTGCAACATAAAGGGTTGTAGTGCCCTCCACAGAGCCCCCATGATTAGTTCTGGGAGGCAGGAGGCACTGAGCAATCACATGGTGCCAAGATGTGACCAGCCAGAGCACTGGGGGAATTCTTTCTTTCTGGTTAATTAATTTATGGTGTGTGGGGAGGGGCTTGCCTTGCATAGGTGGAGTGGGCACAATGGACTGGGGGGTGGGGCATGTCTGGTTTCTTGTGTGTTGCACCGAGTAGTTCCAGTTTCTGCAATTCTGAGTTCCAAAGTTCCGGTTCCAGGGATTTCTGAGTTCCAAATTCCAGGTCCTCAGAAAAAGTTCTGAAGTTCAGCCGAGTACCAGGTCCAGGTACTCAGAACTTCGGAACTCAATCTGAGTACTCAGATGGCCTATTTGATGCAGCCCTAGTCAAAAGGGCTTCAGGTGGGGTTTTTTAGGTCCCCCACCTGATTTATTATTTATTATGTATTATTGAATCTGAACCCTGTTTTAATAATTTATATTATTATTGATGATTTTAAATTGTGTTTTATTGTATTTTAGTGTTGGAAGCCACCCCGGGCTGTTCGCAGGAGGGGCGGGGTATAAATTTATAAAAAAATAATAAAATTAATAAAATAAAAACCAACCCTTTATACTGAATTTGAAATCTAGGACTGCCAATATTTTTGAGGGAAAATACAAGCCAGCTCAGACTCTGGGAGTGAAAATCTCACTGTCATGGGGGGTGGGGGGAAATAGCTGGGCCAGCAGTCGGGGTTACTAATGTAATGTGTGTCTGGATCTGCATGGTTGAGTAGATAAGCTCTGGGGTCCCTGGACAAGGGGGTTCTGGGAGGTGCCATAGGTAGGTGAGAAAGCTATGTGCTATCTAAGGTGTAGCTTCAGGATGTATTTTTTTTCTTCCAATCCTGATTCCTATACCAATTTACCATTTTACTCATGGGTAAAAATGGTAAACTGGTCAATCAGCAATGGAAGTACCCAGTATCTTGGGGTAACTGGGTGTCCAACTTGGGAATTGATCAAACATCCAACTGACTACTCGAAAATGCATGTAGAAAATTTGCTAGACACTTCAGCTTTAACTCTGAGGTCCTGGGGGGGGGGGGAGTCTTGTTGTGAGGCAAAGGGTGATTTCAGATGTGACACAGTGAAATTCTCCACAGTGAATCCCACCCCGGTGTCAATGGCTCCACCGCGGGCTGTGGTGAGACGTGCGGCCCCAACAGATGTGACAGGGGCGGCACCAGAGTGAACCCGGCTGCCAACCAGAACCCGGGCTGCCAACCCACTCCACCAACCAGAGTGAACCCGGGCCAGGGGAACCCAACAGACATGATGGGGTCGTGAGAACCACGGTGGGAGCCCCACAAGGCACCGGGGTTGCGCAGACGCAAACATGGCCGCCGGAGGGCAAACAAAGCCACAGAGAGTGGAGGGCCCTGGCCAGGGAAGGGAAACACGAAGGAAGGAGGTGGAGGGAGCTGCAGCGCTCACAAACAGAGGTCGCAAGAAAGATGCACACTTCAAAACGAGAAGTGCACACACACAAACGAAGCAGCACACCCGCACAACAAAGGGAAGCCGAGCAGGGGGACAGAGGGAGGCACACACCAGGGGGAGACAGGGAACCCCATGGCCGGTCAGATGCATGGGAGGTGGGGGGATGGCGAGGGGCCAGCACAGCCAGCCCAGTAGGAGGGGGAGGGGGCAGGAGCCCAGTGGGCAAGGGGAAGGGGCCCCCAGCAACCCAAGGAGACAGGAGGCAACACAAGGCACAGTGAAGCGCAACAGGTGTTTATTAAGGACACAAGCGGCACCGGCCAGGCGCAGAACCAAACAGAGCAGAAGCACGTGGGGCCATGGCACGGGAGAAGGGGCAGCAGCAGGAGGGCATGGTGCCCAGTCTGGGAGGAACCAGCACAACAGCCCACCACGGAGGCTACGCGGAGGGTTCTGGGTGGCGGCAGTGGGTCCCAGGTGAGGGGGCGACAGGCAGGTGGGTGGCAGTGATTCCCAGGGGGTCCAGTCGTTCTGAAGAGGCAGCAGGCGTTGGCACGAGCACCAAGACCACAGATGGAACGAAGGTGCTGAGGAGGCAGCCGGATGTCAGATGGGCCCATAATCAGCCACAGGGGGCCAGGTCAGGTGGCACAGCTCCAGCAGATGGTAGTAGGGAGCCCCGTGGGAGCGCGAATACACATGGGTGCCCTGCATGCTGATGAAGTAGGATACGGCCACAGCAGGGCCTCCCTCACACACACAGGTCACATATTCCAGAAAGTCACACACATGCATATCCCAGGAAGTCACACACACGCGTCTCCGCAGGTCTCCACACTGCTAGGCCCCCCAGCGTGTCTGGTAAGCACCCCTCAGGGAAGGGGGTGAGCCCCAGCTCCTCACAGTGCACGTGGAAGTCGCCAGCGGTCGCGACATAGCTGAGGCACAGCATACCAAAGCTCAGGCACTGATAGGCATCCGGCCAGGTGGACAAGGAGCACAGGCTGTGCTGAACGATGGGCGAACACCACAGGTCACACAGGCTCATGCTCTCACAGGCGGCCCAGGCTCGGACAGAGCCCCCGGAGCCTCCGAGCGGGACCTCGGTCTGAGATGCAGCTGCCATGGTCTGAGCCACAGCAGCCGTGGGGGCATCATGGGATGCGGGGCTGGGGGGCTGCACAGGCAGACAGGGGCAGCCAAGGCTGACAGATAACGGCAGGATGGGAACAATGGGGCCGCTGTTGAGGGATGAGAAGGGAGTGGGCTGCGCACAGCTGCCAGTACACAAGGCTGGACAGCCCCACGCATACACACCTGCTAGTGGAGATAGAAATGACAGCATGCGCATGCACAGGGAGGAGCAGCAGCCCGGGGGTCAGGGCCCGAGCCCCGGGGGGCTGCACAGGGTACCCCTGATGTCGAACCATAGCTGGTACGTTGGGGTGGGGCACACAATCGTGTTGTGCCTGGTGCAGGACGTCCGTGAGGCCGGGGAGGGGGTATGTTGGAAAGTAAGCACTCAGGCACGATTAGGTGTGCATCAGACCATTTATTGTGCTCCCCCGGTCCTGCCCCATACCCCGGTACACCCATGTGCCCTCATGCCCTTCCCCCCTCCCACCCCCTCGGTGGTCCCGGACGCCCCCTCCCTTCCCCATCCCTGATGCTGTCCTGCCCCTCCCCCATCCCCTGCTGCCCCTAGGCTGGCCCCTTCCCCTGCCAACAGGGATGGTCGAGGTTACCGACCCCCCCTCGTCCGAGGTGGTGGAGGAGGTACTGTCAGCCAGAAAGGCCGGGGACCCTGACCCTGCTCCCCAGCCACCATCCCCTGGGTGCCCCTGCCCCCCCCACGCTGCCTGCGGTCATATCGGGGCCTAGAGGCCCAGCTGCTGGCATCTGAGCTTTGGGGAAACAGGTCCCCGGATCCACGGTCCCTGATGCTGTTGGGGAGGCAGGGGTGGCAGTACTGGCAGGGCCTGTGATACGGCCGGTGGGAGTGGAGGAGGTCCGGGTCCGTGTGCTGGCTCAGTACCCACCGGGGCTGCTGCCATTATGAAGGCACTCAGGTCCCTGGCCTGCAGGAGGAGGGATGTGCTCTGTTCCAGGGAGCAGTCCAGTTTCCGGATGAGCTCCTCGGACTGGCGGTCCTGCCAGTCCAGTGGGCCTGGAGTGCCTACAATTGGTGGTCCATGTCCCACCTCATCAGTCAATGGTCCTTCCACATCTCCGCCACCAGCGCCCAGTCCCTCCACTCCACCTGTTGCAGGGCCCTCGTTGTCCCCTCCTCCAGTCAGTTGACAGTCTCCAGCATCTCCTCCATTTGCCGCATGTTGGTGGTGACCAGCTCCTGCGCAAGGTCCTCCCGGCACCTGCGCACCCGCGCTTGGTGCTCCCACATCTTCTGGGCCGGTGGTACTGGCGGACCCCGGCCACGGCCCTCCCGTGCTCGGTGTGGCTCGTTGGGGTGATAAAGGGGTCAGTTCATCATGTGGGGTGCCATTCCCCTGCCCCTCCCTGTCTCTGTGCGCTCCTTCCCCCTGGCATGGGCAACGCCAGCCCCTGTGAGGCTCCCTCTGCCCGTGCCCTATCCCTGCCTCTGGGACCGCGGGGGAGGGATGGCTACCATCCCATTATGCCCCCTTTGGCCTCCCTCCCCTTGGGGTCCATGCATGTGCCCTGCATTGCCCGTACCTGCTCCCTCTGTGTCTGTTCCCTCCGAGGCCGGTCAGTCACTGGGACTGGTGTCTGCCTGGTCTCTGGGTTGGCATGCCGTGAGGTGCAGAGTGATGGTCTACTCCTCCCCCTCTACCTCCTCGGAGTCTGCTGGGGTGTGCGTGCCCTCCTTGGAAGTTGGGCTGGGGGTGTGTCGAGTGTGTGTGCACGAGGTCCCTGGCATCTCCTCTGTGACTTCCGTGCCCTTTGCCTGGACTTTCCTGGTGCTCTCCAACTGCAAGGGGGGGTGTCTTCCTCCGCAGGCCACTCCTTCAGGATGCCCTCTCCTACCGGGCGCTGGGTCAATATGGAGCCCTTGCGGTGCAGCACCTGGCTCAGCGCATCCATGTAGGGGGAGGCCCATGTCACCTGCCCAGAGCACTGGTTGTTGTCTGTGATGTCCTTATATCCCATCTTTAGCTCCTGGAGGGGAACCCCTGGTGTGAGCAGGGGCGATCCTCCAGGGGGGGAGAGGGTTGCCCGCTGGTGGCAGAGGTGGGTAGGGGGGGTCCCTCTCGCCAGCCTGTCGGGGTAGCCTATGGAGGGTGGGTGTCTAACGGGGTTCTCTGAGGAGGGGAGGGGTTTTGCACCTATCGGGGTTGTTATGGGTCGGGGGAGATATGGTCCAAAGGGGAGGTGTGTTCCATCAGTGAGGAGGGAGCGGTGCCTTGTGCCCGTTCCGCTCTCAACCCCCCATGCAGGTAGATTGTGGGTCGAGGCCCGGGAGACCCCAGGCCTTGGTCTGGTGCTGCTGAACGTGAGGTTGGTTGTCAATAAGTCATCTACCATCCGGGAGTTAATCCCGGAGTGGGACACTGACCTCGTGTGTATTACAGAGACCTGGCTGGATAATGAATCGGGCCCTATTCTGGCCGATCTTGTTCCGGCTGTGTTCTCTGTGCAGCATCAGCCTCGGCTGCAAGGATGGGGGGCGTTCGGTGTAGCCATTGTTTCAAGGATGCATTGTCTTTTAGGAGATATCCGGTGCAGGCTCCACCAGGTGTTGAGTGTCTCCATCTTGTGTTGGATTTGGCCCGGGACAGATTAGGGGTGCTGCTGGTCTACCGTGCACCCAACTGCCCGGCAGCATCCCTACATGGTCTTGCTGATCTGGTGTCAGGTGTGATCCTCCGGACCCCTAGATTGGTGGTCCTGGGGGACTTTAATATCCCCACTGACACCGATCTTGGAGGAGCGAGGCATGAGTTCATGGCCTCCAAGACAACCATGGGCCTGTCCCAAATCATCTGTGGCCCCACACATGAGGAGGGACATACACTGGATTTGGTTTTCTGCACCTGCCTTGAGGCGGGGGGTCAGTTAGTAGGAGTTAAGGGGGTAGAGCCTTTGTCACGGTCTGACCATTACCTCCTTAAGGCGTGCATCCTGGTGCATGTTAGCCCCCAGCAGGGTGTAGGACCTATTAGATCGGTTCGCCCCTGAAGACTTATGGAACTGGATTGGTTCCGGAATGCTCTGGGAGAGTCCCCCCTGGACCTTGACACCCACTCGGTCGATGATCTCGTAGCCTTCTGGAACACCTTGTTGGCTGAGACCATTGACAGAGTGGTTCCCAGGCATCAGCTGCCCTCCCGAGTCTCCCGCAGGCCTCCTTGGTTTACTGAGGGCCTGAGGTGTTTGAAGCAGGAGAGCAGGCAGTTAGAGCGACGCTGGCGCCGGACACGTGACCAGTATGATCGATCGCAGCATAAGTGCAGTTTAAAGGCCTATGCTGTGGCAGTGCAGGCAGCAAAGAAGCAGTTCTTTGCTGCTCTTATTGCATCTGCAAAGTCACGTCCAGTGGAGCTTTTCTGGGTGGTGAAAGACTTGGTCAGTCCTGTCTGCCTCCACCTGGACCTGGAGCAATCCAGTGACTGCTGTGACTGGTTTATTGAGTATTTTGTAGATAAGATCGCTCGCATCCGCCATGATTTCGGCACCACAGTTATTGCAGAGGATCATCTTGGGGCTATGGATGCCCTGTCCTGTCATGTTTTGTGGAATCAGTTTCAGATGGTGGTGCCTGCCAATGTGGAGTCCTTGCTGGGATCTGTTCATGCCACCACTGGTGAAAGCTAGCCAGGAGACGTTACGGCCTTTGCTGGCTGGGGTGGTTAGTGCCTTCCTTCGGGAGGGCAGGGTGTCTGACTGCCTAAAAGAGGCTGTGGTTAGACCCCTGCTCAAGAAACCATCTCTTGACGCTGATGCTCCTGCCAGTTATCAGCCGGTCTCTAACCTTCCCTTTTTAGGGAAGGTTATTGAACGGACTGTGGCACGGCAGCTCCAGGAACACCTGGACTTCACCGGTTTCCTTGATCCCTCCCAGTCTGGGTTTCGGCCTGGTTATGGTACGGAGACGGCCTTGGTGGCCTTGGTTGACGATCTCCGTCTGGCGTTGGACCAGGGTTGTCAGACCTTACTGGTCCTGCTAGCCCTTTTGGCTGCATTCGACACAGTCGATCACGAGGTGTTGGTGACTCAACTGTGGGACCGTGCCGGAATTGGCGGAACGGTCTTGGACTGGTTTCATTCGTTCCTGGCCAGCAGAACTCACTGGATGGTTTTGGGGGAGTGTACGTCTTCCCCCCGAGTTCCCACGTGTGGAGTCCCGCAGGGTGCCATTCTGTCCCCCCTCTTGTTTAACATCTATATGCAGCCATTAGGGGAGATCGTGAGGGGATTTCAGGGCATGCAGTGTCATCAGTATGCTGATGACACTCAGCTCTACCTCTCTTTTTCCATCCACCCAGGCCATGCAGTCTCCTTATTTTCCCAGTGCCTTTCAGCTGTGGGGGCTTGGATGAGGTCGAGCCATCTGCAATTGAATCCTGACAAGACGGAGGTGATGTTGGTGGGCAAGGGCTTGGGGGGCCTGGGGGTGTCTTGTTGGGGGGGGTTGCCCCCCCATTGTCTCTCAAGTGCAGAGTCTGGGTGTGCTCCTTGATTCGCGGCTCAGCTTGGAATCTCAGGTTGTGGCCATGGCGGGGAGTGCATTTGGGCAGTTACATCTTGTCCGGTGGCTTTGGTCATATTTCTCAGACTCCGACCTCGCCACTGTCATCCATGCCTTCATCACCTTGAGGCTGGATTACTAAATGCGCTCTACATGGGACTGCCCGAGAAGCTGGTCCAGAGGCTGCTGTTGGTGCAGAATGCCACAGCCCGTCTCCTGACGGGGGCGGGTCGCAGGGAGCACATGACACCAGTGCTCCGGGTTCTGCACTGGCTGCCTATAAAACACCGGGCCAGGTTCAAGGTGGTGGTTTTAACCTTTAAAGCCCTTCACAGCCTGGGCCCTGCTTATCTGAGGAACCGCCTCACTCCCCATGTGCCCGTGAAACTCTTGAGATCGTCCGTGGGAGCCTTTTTGGAGGTTCCCTGGGTGAGGCAGGTGGCCACCGATTTAGATCTTTTTTGGTGGCCGCCCCTGTGATGTGGAATTCTCTCCCAGAGGAGGCTCATCTGGCTCCCACTCTCCTGATGTTTCAGCGTATATGTAAGACCTTGCTGTTCCGTCAGGCTTTTTGCGGGGGGTGGGGTGGGGTTTTTCCCCACATATTGTATTTTTAAATAGTTTTAAAATTTTATACTGTTTTAATTAATGTTGTTCACCGCCCCGGGCTGCCCTGTAAATAAATAAATAAATAAAAATTGTTTTAGTCCAGCACTGCGTGGGCATTCGGTCGTATCCGGCCTCCCCCATCTCCGTGGCTGTCTGGGTGAACACCTGCTCGTTCCGGGCATTGACAGCCAGCTCAGCCTGCATCTCTGGTATTGCCCAAATAGCTATTAGGTCATGGGTCTCCTGAAGCCCCCACTGACTCCCCCTGTGGTACCCCGGCTCTGACCTGCCTGCACCCCCTACCTCCTTCCGGGGTGGCCCCGTGTGCTGCTGGGTGTCCCCCGCTGGGCCGGGTTCCCCCTCCTGCCAGTGCTGCTGCACCTCCTCCTTGCCCTGTTGCTCCATCCTCCATTCGTTTACCTCCTCCCTCCTCTCCATCGACTACTTCACCACGTTCCCCTACTGCTGCCTGCCCTTTAAATCTCCCTCCATGTGCCGCTTGTTGTTGGTTGCCTGGCAGCGGCACTGCGTGCCATCACCACGGTCCGTGGTCATTTCCTTCCACCATGGCCAAGGGTTTCCCTTCAGACATTACTTTTTATTCACCCCTGCTGTGGTGAACGTTCACCACACTTCTGGACCTCCTACTGCCCCAACCTCACGAAGCATGGTTAGGATCACCCCAGCCCATGTTTGACTGTGGTAAACATCTGGATGCAGGCCAACAGATGTGCATGGCTCTTTCACCACAGCCCGCATTTGACTGAGGTTGACTGTGGTGAATGCCGAAAACGTAACGTCTGAAATCAACCAAAGTGTATGGTCAAATGAATCAGTGAGACAGTAGTAAGCCTCTCACCATAAAGGTTTTCATTTAGGGGTTTCTTCAATTTACTAAGAGTTGACCTCAAAAGCATCCAAAAATACTGAATGCAAATTTAAAAATATAGAGAAAAAATCTTAAGCTTATTTAGTAAGAAAACATTCACTAGTGTGTTTATTATTTTTGGTTATAACAAAGTAAAGTCTGACAAACCCTTGGGATAAAACTAGAGAAATGGTTAGACTTCATTTTTGGAATCATCAGTGTCAAAGCAGTTGGGTTTGTCCAAGTCCACATGGATGCAATTGTGGCAGAAGAATTAATTAACTGACAAATTTAGGCAATAAAAAGAGACACGGAACACATGTCCTACATTTTCTACAGTATGCACCACAAAAACATCCTCCTTTCTTTGTGAGGAATATGGTCCCAAAAGGAGGCCGGTCAGTGGGTTTATAGCAGATTATGAGGCAAAAAAACAAAACATGAAGGCACTTTTACATTCAAAAACAGCCTAAAAAAATCTTATCAGACAGAATCATAACAAGCAAACACTGTAGAAATACTGGAATGCTTAGATTTCAATTACCAGAAGAAGCCACAAAATACCTATAATAATTTTTAAGGCGAACAACAACAACCATAAACGGTAACACTGCAGAAATGGAAACACAGCTCATTTTCTGTCCCTGCCACTACCTTCTCTCTTTCCACAGTTCCTATTTCCTTGGATGGATTTGAGCATTAGGAACAGCCAAAGTGGTAGTGGGGGTGGAGGCAGAAGTCTGTCAGGGGCACTTTACCTTCTTCCCGTAGAGCAGCCTCACCATTATTTATTATTATTATTGCTATTAATATTTTTAAAAATTACTATCCCACCCCCCTGCTGCCAAAGGCAGCTCGGGGCGGGGTACAATATAAAAGCATAAAAGAAAATNCAGCTCTACCTCTCTTTTTCCATCCACCCAGGCCATGCAGTCTCCTTATTTTCCCAGTGCCTTTCAGCTGTGGGGGCTTGGATGAGGTCGAGCCATCTGCAATTGAATCCTGACAAGACGGAGGTGATGTTGGTGGGCAAGGGCTTGGGGGGCCTGGGGGTGTCTTGTTGGGGGGGGTTGCCCCCCCATTGTCTCTCAAGTGCAGAGTCTGGGTGTGCTCCTTGATTCGCGGCTCAGCTTGGAATCTCAGGTTGTGGCCATGGCGGGGAGTGCATTTGGGCAGTTACATCTTGTCCGGTGGCTTTGGTCATATTTCTCAGACTCCGACCTCGCCACTGTCATCCATGCCTTCATCACCTTGAGGCTGGATTACTAAATGCGCTCTACATGGGACTGCCCGAGAAGCTGGTCCAGAGGCTGCTGTTGGTGCAGAATGCCACAGCCCGTCTCCTGACGGGGGCGGGTCGCAGGGAGCACATGACACCAGTGCTCCGGGTTCTGCACTGGCTGCCTATAAAACACCGGGCCAGGTTCAAGGTGGTGGTTTTAACCTTTAAAGCCCTTCACAGCCTGGGCCCTGCTTATCTGAGGAACCGCCTCACTCCCCATGTGCCCGTGAAACTCTTGAGATCGTCCGTGGGAGCCTTTTTGGAGGTTCCCTGGGTGAGGCAGGTGGCCACCGATTTAGATCTTTTTTGGTGGCCGCCCCTGTGATGTGGAATTCTCTCCCAGAGGAGGCTCATCTGGCTCCCACTCTCCTGATGTTTCAGCGTATATGTAAGACCTTGCTGTTCCGTCAGGCTTTTTGCGGGGGGTGGGGTGGGGTTTTTCCCCACATATTGTATTTTTAAATAGTTTTAAAATTTTATACTGTTTTAATTAATGTTGTTCACCGCCCCGGGCTGCCCTGTAAATAAATAAATAAATAAAAATTGTTTTAGTCCAGCACTGCGTGGGCATTCGGTCGTATCCGGCCTCCCCCATCTCCGTGGCTGTCTGGGTGAACACCTGCTCGTTCCGGGCATTGACAGCCAGCTCAGCCTGCATCTCTGGTATTGCCCAAATAGCTATTAGGTCATGGGTCTCCTGAAGCCCCCACTGACTCCCCCTGTGGTACCCCGGCTCTGACCTGCCTGCACCCCCTACCTCCTTCCGGGGTGGCCCCGTGTGCTGCTGGGTGTCCCCCGCTGGGCCGGGTTCCCCCTCCTGCCAGTGCTGCTGCACCTCCTCCTTGCCCTGTTGCTCCATCCTCCATTCGTTTACCTCCTCCCTCCTCTCCATCGACTACTTCACCACGTTCCCCTACTGCTGCCTGCCCTTTAAATCTCCCTCCATGTGCCGCTTGTTGTTGGTTGCCTGGCAGCGGCACTGCGTGCCATCACCACGGTCCGTGGTCATTTCCTTCCACCATGGCCAAGGGTTTCCCTTCAGACATTACTTTTTATTCACCCCTGCTGTGGTGAACGTTCACCACACTTCTGGACCTCCTACTGCCCCAACCTCACGAAGCATGGTTAGGATCACCCCAGCCCATGTTTGACTGTGGTAAACATCTGGATGCGGGCCAACAGATGTGCATGGCTCTTTCACCACAGCCCGCATTTGACTGAGGTTGACTGTGGTGAATGCCGAAAACGTAACGTCTGAAATCAACCAAAGTGTATGGTCAAATGAATCAGTGAGACAGTAGTAAGCCTCTCACCATAAAGGTTTTCATTTAGGGGTTTCTTCAATTTACTAAGAGTTGACCTCAAAAGCATCCAAAAATACTGAATGCAAATTTAAAAATATAGAGAAAAAATCTGAAGCTTATTTAGTAAGAAAACATTCACTAGTGTGTTTATTATTTTTGGTTATAACAAAGTAAAGTCTGACAAACCCTTGGGATAAAACTAGAGAAATGGTTAGACTTCATTTTTGGAATCATCAGTGTCAAAGCAGTTGGGTTTGTCCAAGTCCACATGGATGCAATTGTGGCAGAAGAATTAATTAACTGACAAATTTAGGCAATAAAAAGAGACACGGAACACATGTCCTACATTTTCTACAGTATGCACCACAAAAACATCCTCCTTTCTTTGTGAGGAATATGGTCCCAAAAGGAGGCCGGTCAGTGGGTTTATAGCAGATTATGAGGCAAAAAAACAAAACATGAAGGCACTTTTACATTCAAAAACAGCCTAAAAAAATCTTATCAGACAGAATCATAACAAGCAAACACTGTAGAAATACTGGAATGCTTAGATTTCAATTACCAGAAGAAGCCACAAAATACCTATAATAATTTTTAAGGCGAACAACAACAACCATAAACGGTAACACTGCAGAAATGGAAACACAGCTCATTTTCTGTCCCTGCCACTACCTTCTCTCTTTCCACAGTTCCTATTTCCTTGGATGGATTTGAGCATTAGGAACAGCCAAAGTGGTAGTGGGGGTGGAGGCAGAAGTCTGTCAGGGGCACTTTACCTTCTTCCCGTAGAGCAGCCTCACCATTATTTATTATTATTATTGCTATTAATATTTTTAAAAATTACTATCCCACCCCCCTGCTGCCAAAGGCAGCTCGGGGCGGGGTACAATATAAAAGCATAAAAGAAAATATACAACATGACTTAAAACAATAAAACCATCAATTCCACCTCCCAAGCCAATCCCACCCCTACCCATCTCTCTTACCGAACGCCTGGCAGAACAACCAGGTTTTACATTGACGCCTGAAGGAGGGAAGGTCTTAGGCCAAATGAGCCTCCGCCGGGAGGGAGTTCCACAGCTGAGGTGTGGTGACCAAGAACGCCCTCTCCAACATGGCCCCCCGCCAAACATGGGGGACCTCAAAAAGGACGCCCCTGGTCAACCACAACGGCCGTTCCAGAACCCAGGGAGGGAGGTGATCGTGCAGGTAGGGCCCAGGCCTTACAGGGCTTTATAGTCAACATGACACTAAGCCCGAGCTTGACAAATATCAGCCAGCCGACATAGATAAGAACATAAGTAGTGCCATACTGAGTCAGACCAATGGTCCATCAAGCCCAGCATCCTGTCCTCTGACAGTGGCCAATCTCAATCTCATGGGAGAAGAACTAACAGTCACAATGGTCAATCCATTCCCCGTTGTTCACTCCCAGCTCCCGACAGTAAGAAGTTCATCCAGTAAGCTACTTGATTAATAGCCATTAATGGACCTACTCTCTGAAAACATATCTAGTCCTTTTTTAAACCCAGCTATACTACTGGCCTTGACAATGTCCTCTGGCAACAAATTCCATAAGTTCATTATGCATTGAATGAAAAAGTACTTAACTTATGGACTTTGTTGCCAGAGGACATTGTCAAGGCCAGTAGTATAACTGGGTTTAAAGAAGGGCTGGATAAGTTCTTAGAAAGTAGGTCCATTAATAGCTATTAACCAAGTAGCTTACTGGCCAATGAAGCAGATACTGGCCAATGAAGCAAAATATCAGCTAGATTGGTAAAATATCAGCCAGTTGGCAACCTCATTGGAAATGAATAGGCAGCAAATTCAGATGATGGAGCTCTGGTAATGAAGAAGCCACTAGGAGGCACCATTGAACAAAGGAGGCACCTCTTATTGTTCTCAAAATATTTCTCTGGAACATTGGGAAGCACCTAGATATCTATTTTCCCACATTACAGTCCTAGAATAGAAGAAAGTGATCTGATTTAGCATTAGCAGTGAAAAGACTAAAGATAATAAAAGAACATGAAATAATAATGATCAATGTGTGTCTGTTGAAGCTAAAAGAAAAGAAACTAAATTGCCTTTAAAACTGATCATGAAAAGAGTTTAAAGCCTGACATATTATCTCAGGTAATATTAAGCTGGCCAGTTATGAATGCAGCCTTTTTGAATAATAAAAAGACAACGAAAAGGGGAATTACACCAAGGCACTGAATCTAGCTTTCAGCTCATTATTCCAATAAACGAATTGGTTAATTTGTGTCCCTGGAAAAATGTGCTTTTGCCCAAGGGCTCCATTCTAATCCCTTTCTAGCATCAATTTCTGCAAAGCACACACTTAAGTGATTTAATCGGGAGCTATGCATGTGTCTAAAATTAAGAGTATGCAAAGGTGAATTGTACATTTCCAATTTTCATTCACGTTAGTGAAAAATCATGAGTGAGACCTTCCCCCACACCTCAGATTCATGAGATTGTTGAAAAGAAAAGAAATCTGGTTTTAAAAATATACATTGTGGATTGCTATATTTGCCTTCCAGTTTCTGATTCTTACATGTAACCAAATTTTTAAGAGTTTCTCTGAAACTATAAGGATGACAAACATGTTTTTACACAAAAGGTGAGATCCTAGGTAATTTCTAGGCATAGATTTGTAGGTGTAGGGAGAAAGGGGTTGGACAAGATAAGGGATAGGGGAACCTTCTTTCTTGCAGGGGACACTTTGAAAATTAGTACAGGTTCTGAGTGCCACATAGAGATTGGGGATGTGGGTGCTGAAGTGATACACTCAGGAAGAGGAGTGTCCAGAGCATAAACCTGTGCCTTGGATCCATCCCTTGTCCTTGTGTGAATGCCCTCATCTCTGCTCTCTTAGGGTGTCTTCAGACGTTACGAGATCACGGTGAACCACGGTGAATACCCACCTGTGGTCACCGTGTCTCGAACGTCTGTTTGCGGCGCGCCAGATGTTGGCCACGGTGAATCCCCACATGGGGTCCGTTTGAACCACGCTTCCCGGGCTAGCCGGGGGAAGGTCCCGGGAAGCGTGGTCAAACGGACCCCGG
>QEPC01003936.1:117887-131787 GCA_003113815.1 Sphenodon punctatus
TTTAAGGAGAGATTTGAAGGTATGAAGGGAGGGGGCAAGGCGGATGTGGACAGGGAGGGAGTTCCAGGCATGGGGGGCAGCAAGTGAGAAGGGACGAAGGCGCTTAAGGGAGCAGGGTAGGCGTGGAAGGGTGAGAGAAGGGACAGAGGAGGAGTGAAGTGCACGGGCTGGAGTATGGAGGGCGATTAGTACAGAGAGGTAGGGGGGAGCAAGGAATATTGGGGAACCAACCCCCCAATAATCTCACGTGGCAGGGGGTCTCATGTTAACACTGTGTGGGGTTTTGGGGGGTTGGTGGTTTTTTTGAGGCAGCTGCCTTAATTCACTTTAACCTTGCCTGAGTTCACATAAACACTGGTTAAAAGCAATGTTATTAATTAATTATTATTAATTATTATTAATAACAAGCATTTATATAGCACAAACAATGTATCTGGTGCTTTACAAAGTAATTGAATAGACACAGTCCCTGCCCTAGGGCTTACAATCGGGGGGGGAGGAGCCGAAGGAAGGGGAACAGAGAGAGAGACAAGTGTAACATTCACAAAGATGCAAAGTCCCAGGTACACGCGCTTGGCTTAGTTATTTCAAGAATGATGGCTGGTTGGTGCATGTGGTGAGGATATGAGTTAGATATGGGAGAACAGAACCGAGTTCGGAAATTTGGTTCAATTCAGTTCGGAAATTTGGTTTGGTCGACCGAACTATTCGAGTTTGGTCCAAACTCTGAACAAAGTTTGGAAATTCAAACCCCATTGAACTAAATGGAATATTATCTTTTAGGGATGGGCGAACAGAGCCGAGTTTGGAAATTCGGTTCAGTTCGGTTCGAAAATCGAGTTCGGTTCGAAAGTTCGGTTTGGTCGACCGAACTGGTCGAGTTTGGTCTGAACTCCAAATTTCCAAACCACATTCACCCATCCCTAATATGAGTACAGTACACAGACCTTAGGTAACAGATTCCACTGGATGGAGGGTATGAGCAGGAGTTAGGTGAGGGATTTGAAGGTACGAAGGGAGGGGGTGAGGCAAATGTGGTTAAAGGGAGGGGACAATAATCTCTACAAACAAGTGGGGTTAAACTGCAGAGGGAGGCTCCTGCCTTAAGGGGACATACTTTGTGTACCTTTGAGGGGCATTTTCCTTTTTTTTGCATTTCTCTGCACAATCCTCCATTATCCCAGGAAACCTCAAGACTTCCTTCTTCTTTTGTGCACATCATTCAGCATCTCTATTATCTCTGACTGCTTTTTAATCTCCTCCTCCTCCTCCTCTTCCTCTTCCTCTTCCTCTTCCTGCATATTCAAAAGGAAGGGGACCAGGAGAAAGGAGTAACTAGTTAATTCCTGGTCATCTTTGTTTGTGAGAAATAGAGGTGGAAGATGGTGGTTTTTCCAGAGGTACTCCTTTGGAGTAAAAAACAAAACTATTTGCCATGCTCGGGAAGGGAGCACAGACAATGGAAAAACTTCCAGCAAAGATACAGACAATGGGTATGAAAATGTTTGAGAGCTTCTGTAATTCCCAGTCAGGAAAAACTACCATCTGGGAATTTTGTAGAGCTGAAATGAATACTTGCAGTCACTATCACTATTCATTATTTATATAGCACCAGTAATGTACCTAGTGCAGAACAGTCACAATTAGAGAGAAGGTTTTCTGCCCCAAGAAGCAAATTACTTTAGATGTTTGCATTTTGAATGACATTTTTAATTTTGCTTCTTTGTGGACCTCTTCTCCAAAGAAGAAGCCCGAGACCCTCCCAATCCCCATGCCATCACTTACCATTATCCTGGACACTCTCCATTTTCATGCTCTCCTTGGCTGCCTGTAGTTTTCTAGGGTAGGCTCCCAGTCTATTCATTGTTCAGGTCCCCTTTGGAGGCTGCATTGCCTCAAAACCAGGCCTCTCCAGACCAGCATGCCTAGTAGATACACCCACAAAATGCCTGTCCAGGCATACAGGCTCTTGTTTTTTAAAACATTTGGCCCCTTTGGAGGATGCATTGTCCTGAAACCAGGCCCCTCCAGACCAGCATGTCTAGTAGCTACACCCACGAAATGCCCGCCCAAGCAAACAGGGTCTTGTTTTTTAAACATTTGGCCCCTTTGGAGGATGCATTGCCTCAAAACCAGGCCCCTCTAGACCAGTATACCTAGTAGCTACACCCACAAAATGCCTACCCAAGCACACGGGCCCTTTTTCTTAAGCATTTGGCCCCTTTGGGGGCTGCATTGCCTCAAAACCAGGCCTCTCCAGACCAGCATGCCTAGTAGATACACCCACAAAATGCCTTCCCAAGCACACAGGCCACTTCTTTTTAAATATTTGGCCCATTTCAGGGCTGCATTAGCAAATCAGGCCTCTCCAGACCAGCATGTCTAATAGCTACACAAACAAAATGCCTGCCCAAGCACACGGCAGGCCTGTTTTTAACAGTTTGCCCCCTTTGGGGGCTCCATTGCAAGGAAACCAGGCCCCTCCAGTCCACCCACAGGTCCCTTGCCCAGTCAGACCCCCCGTGTACCCCGCACTTTCCTCCCCCGTTCCTCTCTGTGCACCCACTCCCCCCACTTAGGGTTGCCATAGATGCAAATGTTTAGAAGGCACTTATGAGATATAGAGGTTGCAGGGCTGCATTGGTTCCAATACAGCCCTGCAACCTGGATATCTCATAAGTGCCCTTTAAAAATTTGCATCTATGGCAACCCTAACCCCAGCCAGACTCCCTGAGTCCCCCTATTCCCCCAGTGCACCCCACTCCACACACACCCCTCCCAAATATCTCCCAGTCCACCCCACCCCCAGTCCCATTGCCCAGGCTCCAGCCAGTCTCCCCCTCCCCCATGTCCCTCAGTGGCATTCACCCACTTAGGGTTGCCATAGACACAGATTTTTAGAAGGCACTTATGAGATATACACGTTTCAGGGCTGCATTGGTTCCAAGACAGCCCTGCAACCTCCATATCTCATAAGTGCCCTCTAAAATTTGCATCTATGGCAACCCTAACCCCAGTCAGGCTCCCCGAATCCCCCTAGCCCTCCAGTGCACCCCACTCCGCACCACCCCTCCCCCATGTCTCCCAGTGCAACCCCCTCCCTTGGACCCCCCCCAAGACAACTGGCAGCACAATCATAAAACACACACAATCAACTGTTACAATTCATAATTAAAACATACTATAAATCACAATTTATAAATTAATTTAAAATATACTAAAAGGGCAGAACCATATTATGCGATGGTATCACATATGGTTATTACATACAGGTTGACAATCTGTATGTAATAATCATATGTGATATTATCGCATAATAATCCCTATTGTAACATCCCCCCCTCCTCCAAAGACAAGTCCCCAGCCCCCAGATTCCCCCCAAAAACAAAGGCCAAGCCCCAGCCGGGTCCCCAATATACTCACCACTATTAGAACTGAGCCTGGGCAGGCTGAGTGCGGCAGTGTCTCCTCCTCCCCACTCGAGGACAGGATGTGCTGATGCACTGGGCTCCCCACTCAAGGACAGGATGCTGATGGACCCTTGGTCTGACTTGGCACTGTACTATACCTTGCCTAACTAACAGCGGTTGAGTCATCTTATATGCACTTCAGCAGGCAGCCCCCACCCTCACACATCACGTGAGAGTCCTCCAAACTCAGAAAAAGCCTGCACTCAGAAATTTAAAAGCAAACAGCACTCCATTCCCCTCCCCTTCTATTCCACTGGCCATTATCCAATAGCACACAGTGCCCACACACACATCACACACACACATCCCATTGTATTGCTGCTCCCCTGAGCCCTCCCCTGCCCACAGGGCACCAAGGACTATAGCCCATCTTATGAGATGCGCTGCCAGTTTCCTCCCCTGTAGACCTCCATGCAACTCTGCCCCCAGTGGTTGCTGTTTTTTTAAACACACGCTGGGACAGCACCCACTAGCTGCCCAGCGGGTGTTCTGTTAAGTTTTGCCCCTTGCAGGGCTCCATCTGTCTCCTCTCTCAGCTGCTGAGCTCCACTCCTCCCCCTCCTGCAATGTCGTCAGACGTCTAATGCAGTTGATGCATGTGCAGTAGCTTAACAACCAGGAAGTTTGGCTCCCAGCCTCCCAGAGCAGCATGACCCCGCCGCACCACACAGCCACCGGGGAGGGGAGACATTGCAGAAGCCAGCAGGAGGTATTGTGCTAGCTTCTCCTGGGGATGCATACTATAGGTTGTTTGTAGGGCCGAACCGAATAGCACTTCCAGGTGTTCGGACCAATTTTCAAAGTTCCAAATATTTGTTCCAAGTACTCGGAGGTTATTTAGTGTTCTTGCCAAAGCCTCGGACTTCAATGACCGAAGCACAGAATGTCAGAAAAATTCAGAAACTTTAGAAAGTTGTTGAAAAGTTCTTCAACACACAGGCCAAAGCACTACCCAGAAAAGCAGGCTAGCAAGAGTGGGACAATCACTCCAGAAGACAAACCCCCAAAAGTGCAACTGCATGCAGAACCCCGTCTCCCCCAAAAAACAACAACAGTGTACCCACAGCATGACCCACCATCAGCAGTGAGTGCATGACTTTATCATTATGCCAACCAAGCAGTACAAAAAAATGGAAGCTAGCAAGGGACATTCGCTCAAGAAGAATAAAACAACCCCTGCAAAACAGGCTGCAACTGCATGGAGAAATAAATCCCACCAAAAAATCCAATGAACACAGGCCCCAGCAGCAGTCACAAAATTCAGAAATCAGACATTTGTCTGCCTCCCCTGCCTTCAGCAGGGGAAAGGCCAGTGCTTCTGTCTCCAAGGTCCAGGGGGCTTCCTAGCTTGCCCTTTGGGATAGCCTATCCCTCCTGGTCTGCATCCCTGTGTAACCTGTCCCAGGTGACTGGGACATCAAGGTGGTGCAAGAGGACTGACCTAAGGAACCAGCAGCCTCGGTCAGGCAAAGTAGTTGCATAAAAGCAACTTCTGGGAGAGACAGCGCACAGCGTGCAGTGCAGACAAGAGGCGGACAGAACAGTCCAGACTTACCTGCAGGAGTGGAGCAGCAGCACTGGTCTGAGAGGCTCAGTGGCGCTGTTGCTGCTGAACGTAGCTGTGCATTGGAGCCCACCTCCTTCCATCCCTGGGACCTGCACCAGTTGCCTGCTTTCCACCAAGTCGAGGGGGGGACGTGGGAACCCGGAGCCCCGTTGCCCAGAGGGAGTTTGCCACTGCTGCTGAGGGCTGATTTGCATGCCAGACCAGCTGAGAGCTGGGAGGAGTCATGCTCCCGGGACAATTTAAAATCCCCACGCCAGCTGGTGGTGCCGAGCCCGCCCCCTTCCATGCCTGGGACCTGCATCAGTTGCCTGCTTTCCACCAAGCTGAGGGGGGGATGTGGGAACCTGGAGTCCCATTGCCCAGAGGGAGTTTGCCACTGCTGCCGAAGGCTGATTTGCACGCTGGACCAGCTGAGAGGAGTCAAGCTCCTGGGACAATTTTAAAAAACTGTGCCAGCTAGTGGCACCGGAGGCACGCGCCAGGGCAGCGTGCCTAAGGGCTGTGCATGCAAGGACGTGCCCTTGTGCACGCAGCCTTAGGTTCAGGGTGGGCGCAGGGCTTCGATTTTCTGTGTATGTGATCCAGATTAGTGCCCTTGCTGGGGCTTGAAGTTATTTTATATATTTTATCTTATTTCATCAGTTTTATTTTGTTTAAATGCCTAAGAAGAGTAAAAATAGGAAGAAGCTGGGGCTGACCACTAGGGCACGGGCTGGGCAATTACATCTTGAGGACTATTTTGCCACAGTCCCAGCACTGTCAGATCCCAGGCGGGGGGGCCTCTCCCAACCTTTCTTATATCCTCTCGCCGAGTGCCTCGATGTAGGGTGGGATCCCCTAGCTACTTGTGTAACTTGGTTCCCACTGTTCCCCTCCAGGCTACTGTGAATTCTGAGGTGGGAGGTGTTGTCATTGGGTCCCAGCCTGATAATTTAATCTCGCAGGCCCCCCTTGATTCTTGGCTTTTAAAAAGCAAGGCAAAAGGTGGCATGCTTTGGCTGCCAAGTCTCGAAAATCATTACAGCCTTCATCTAGTTCCCAGTCTTCCTTCCCTGGTGACAATATTTGTTTGCTCCAATCTTTTATTAAGGAAATCAAGTTTCAACTTTTAGCTGCACGAGATTTGGAAGAGAAAACTCTCTTATCACTAATTCATTGAATTGTGGTCACCGGGATTTAGAGTTGTCTGCTACCTACCCCAGGATGCTGTCTTCCCCTCAAGGCCAAGATAGCGAGGCCCAAGGGGAGTTAGAGTCTCTTACCAGCCCTAATATAGGGAAGGGGGGTTCCTTTAATAGGCCCCCTGGCTCTCCCACTAAATTGTGCTCTATCCCTCCTGATATCCTGGAGGCTCATGTTTCTCATCATTTGCAGCACGTAGAAGAGTCTCTTCTAATGCTCAAGGCACAAATTGAGGGCCTAGATGCCCAACTCCAGGGTATCCAGCAGCAGTTGTCTAGGTTTGGGGAGTGGATGGATGCCCCTGAGAGGACTAGGGTTGGGTCGGGTCCTATGTGCATGGACCAGGCAACCCAAACATCTATGCCGTATAGTCCTGTTTATTCTGGCTCCCCAGCCTCAAAGACTGTTGAGGACCAGAAACTCATCCCTGTGACTGATGCCTTGGTCTTTATAATCTATCCTCTGCTGTCTGGGTTACTCCCTTTTTGGGACTCTAAAACCCCAGATTGCTCAGCATATTGCTGATATTTTGGGCTGTACCTTTTTGCCCTCCCATATTAGCCGTTTTTATCATTTGCCAACAAGGGTTGGTGCAATACCTATGGTGATTTATTTTCATACTCCAGCCATAGTCAAGAGCCTTCTGTCCTATATATGGGGGTATATATGGCCAACCTCCAATCCAAAAAAGGAACTTCTCCACTCTTGCAGCAAATTCCCTTGAATACCTTGGTTCCCATTGAGGGAAACCCTAATTTGGTCCAGCTACCCAAAAGGAAGACATTCACTTTATTGGATATTCCAATTGTTAGCAGACCCAAAGTACTGGCCCAGGAGAAAACCTTTATTGCTTCATCCGGTTCTGTTTTGCCCTGTAGGTCCCCAACTATGCTGGAAGTTAGTTCTCTACCCAAGTCAATTCATTCTCCTCCCAGGCTTCTCCCCCTGGTTAATCCAGGCTTGCCCTCTCCCATGGAGACAGCTCCACAGACCCTTATGGAGACACAATCCTTTGGTTTAACTGAGGATTTGGTAACTGTAGGACAAATGCCCTCTTGTGGGCTCCCGTTTGTGTCTCAGCCCCACTGTATTGTCCAAAGCCCTCGCTTGGTCAATCATGTTCCTGCAAAAGAATGGGGATTTCCTCCTAGAGGGGCCTCGATTCTTGAAGAACTTATGACCGCTGATGCCACATGTAGGACTGCTGTTCTGGGCTATACGGGCTGACAGCGGGTGCCTTTTCTTCTTTGCATTATTGTCCAAGTTCCTTGTTAGTAATTAACTAGATTTTTCTAGTTTGTACCCTTTTGTATCCTTGGGCCCCAACCAGCAGGTTTTAGATTAAGAGGTTATGCTATTTTTTAGCTTAAGTTAAACTTATTCTAACAGATTCATGCTATTAGGATGTTAGGCTGTTGGGTTACTTGGTAGTTGTTAATGGCCATGGTTCTTCTATGGCCTTTGTTTTTTCTTCTTTGGTTTGTATGTGTTTACCGTGTATGTATGTTTGTTAAAGCAATGGCCTAAGGCCACGCTAATAAACTTATCTATCTATCTATCTATCTAAGGACATTCAAACCTTCCCCCTCCAGGGGCACCCTCTTCCTTGGCATGGCATTGTGCAAATGGTAACTTCAACAGACCAAGCAAACTTGTGAAGTGGAGCCAGGCAGAGAGATCCCTCCTCATGGTGCCAAGTGCCAACCAAGCAGCATGCAGCAATGTGGCACCCAATTATTTATTTATTTTAAAAACCTGCATGGTATGGTCAAAGGTAATGTAGCCCCCATCCCCCAGCATTGGCCCTGTGGACAGAATAGGCCAATTCATACCATACCATACCAGGCCAGGCACCCCTCTCCCTAGCCAGCTTATTACTTACAAATCCAGTAGCACTGTAGCATGCAGCGCAGCCAAATTCAACAAAGAGAATGGACAAAATGGCTGCAGTACAGACACTTTATGTTGCCCTGCCAGCCAATTCAAAAGCTGACCATCTGACTTTGCCAGCAACTCAAAACATGCCATCTGGCTTACCATCACTCAATTGTCCCCTCCCATACCCCCCATCCTACCATATATGGAACTAAGTTTCATTTCCAGAAGAAGCTCAACTGTTCACCAACCTCCCATGTGCGCAGAGATTTCCAAAGTTTTTCGAACAACAGCCTTGCTCCTTGGAACATCAGAATTCGGTCTTTCCAAACCAAATACCTTAATATTCGGCAAATTCTGAAGTTTTCCGAAGACTTTGTTTCAGTCCTAGTTATTACTAGGTTTAGGTTAGATTCCGTACATATATATTACATATTGTGCACTACTGCATCATAATGAGAAAGGGAGGAAGGAGTTCAGAGAAGTCTGGGGCAGGTGGCTGATAAAAATGGAAATGAAACCAAAAACAAAATTTCTGTTGTCGCGTTATGCTGATACTGATACCAATAATGACATTGATAACAAAAAACAAAATTTCATTAGTAACGAAAATGAATAACGACAGTTTTTAATAAAAACAAATAATGACATGGGTCCCTGGTGCATACCTCTAAAATACAGTTTAAACAAATACCTAATTTAGTAACTGTGGTTAATAAATGATATTCGGGATAGTCAAAGAGTGAACCAATTTGTAACTGAATATTGATTGACTTTCCAAAATACTGCTTAATACCATTATTAGTTAACTGACTTTCAGAAATACCAAATGATTATCAATAACCAGATGTAACAGGGTGAAGCCTTGCCCACCGTAAGTCAGGCAGGATCTGAACCCAAGCAGTAGCTCTACTTGGGGCTTCCCTTGATGCTGGCCTGGAGATTGCAGCTAGTACAGAATGCGGCGGCCCGTCTCCTAACAGGGACGGGCCGATGAGAGCACATAACACCGGTGCTCTGTGCGCTTCACTGGCGGCCTGTAATTTTCCAAGCCAGGTTCAATGTGTTTACATTGATCTATAAGGCCCTGTACAGTCTTGGACCTGGATACCTCATGGACCGTCTCACCCTCCGTGACTCAGAACAGACTCTCCGGTCCACCGGGGGCGCCTTCTTGGAGGTCCCCCGCATAAAGCAGGGGGCTACAATGAAGAGGGCGTTCTCAGTGGCTGGGCCCCGGCTGTAGAACTCCCTCCCAGAAGAAGCACAACTGGCCCCGAGTCTGCTGGCCTTCTATCGGGCCTGCAAGACATGGTTGTTCTTCCAGGCCTTCGGAGGCGGGGAGGGTGGGCTAAATTTTTGTAAGGGGGTATTTTAAAATTGTTTTAAATATGTATGGATTTTTATATTGTTTATTTTATGTTGGAAGCCACCCCGAGATGCCATAGGCATAGGGGGCGGAATATAAATGGAATTAAATAATAAAATAAATAAATAAATCAGGGACTAACTCAAAGTTCTTTATTGCTTATCATCTCCAACACACCAAGTCTCTCCATAGCCCCCACTCTCAGTGGTTCTTAGTCTCTTGCTGGCTTACAGAGACAAACTGCTCCCTTTGACCCCTATACCCTCCCCTCTCAGTCTAAGCAGTCACTATCTGCTTGTTGCCAGGTCTCAGCCAGCTTTCCAGATTTACACAGCCTAGGCAACCCCTTTTTTTTGTTTACTTACAGCTCTCCACAGGCTCCCACCCAGCCTTTGTTTTGCTTCCTCAGAAGTTCTCCCCACTCACATTAGGGTTCTTAGAAACCCCCCTCAGCCCACTGGCTTTACCTTCTTCAGGGAGAGCCTCCTCCCAGGTCTTGCCTCTTCCAGAGCCTCTAAGGTCTTCAGCTTCCACAGTACTGCTCTTCTCCCAGCTTCACTCTCTCTCTCTCTAGGCTGGCTGGTGCCACATCCTAGTTCAGCTGCAGCCCCATATACGGTGCTGTCCTGCCTTCCTGCAGCACCTGAAGCTCTGCCAGTGCTTCCCCTCCACTGCTGCTAATTCACTTTAAGGACCAGCAGCCTCACCAGACTCTGGCCTGCTGCACCAGGTATCGAAAGGAAAATGAAGTAGGGTAGCCAGATATGCAAATTTAAGAGGACACATAAGAAATACAGTTTGCAGGGCTGCACTGGAGCCAATGAAGCCCTGCAACTTGTATTTCTCTTAAATGTCCTTTAACATTTGCATATCTAGACACCCTAAAATGGAGTTAAACTTGAAACCAGGTCAAGGGAGAGGGTATAGGAAAGGAATTATGGTCAAATGGAACACGTTGTTAAACACATAATGCACAGGAAAACAGCAAAGAAGCAACAGAGTAAGGCTGGTTTTAGATGTGCGTGGGGCAGTTGTGGCATGTAAAAATCCCATGGGCGGGGTTTAGACTAGACTTCTTGTGCATTATAGCCAGTCAGGCATTCTTTTAAAACCGCGGTCTAAAACCGTGGTATTTAGTCCGCGGTTTTAAAAGAATGCGCGACCGGCTATAATGCGCAAGAAGTGTCGTCCAAACCCTGCACATGGGATTTTTACATGCCACGTGATTTCACACCGTGAGTTCCCCATGCACGTCTAAAAGCAGCCTAAATAGTGAAAATTGGTGATCTCAATAAATTGTCTCAGTTACCAGTCAGTCACCAACGATTACCGGATCAGTTGGGTTACCACAAATCAGAGAGTTACCAATAGTTGCATTGATAATCATTTCAGCTCTGGCCTAAATACTATCTTCAAATTCTGACAACACTGAAATCAGTGAGAGGTTTTTTTTTTATATATTACTGGGTGCACAATTCAGCACACTAGGAGGTTTTAGGTGGACGTGGGAGCAGCCTACCCCCGGAGCTGCTTCAGTGGTGCACCCCTGCATCCGCTCACTCCCACCCTTTCCTGGGCTGCTTTAGATGGACCAAGTGGGTTCCTCTGGCCATGGTCTGCCCATGTGGCACTCTCCCTCCCCCCGCCCACACACACACCATAGAGTTGTGGGCAAATTGCCCGACACTCTAGGGTGGAGCTTGCAACTCTATAGCATTGCCAGGGTAACAGCCAACCGTGGGTGGAGTTGCAGCATGGGTCTTCTGATAAGATGGATAACCATTCTGCTCCAGCCCAGTGCCCTGGGTTTGTCAGCCTGCTCCACTGGTAGTGCCCCAGGATGTTCCAGAGTGCCACAAGCAGGGCTAGCCTGAAGCAGGCTCAGTCTGCTCCACTTCCACATCTGGCGGGCAGTCCGAGGGTGAAGCCGGCAAGTTGTATTTGCCATTGATTCAATCAGAGTTGCAGATGTTCAGCACCTTTAATTATTTGTTAATAGTGGGTGCTTTATAATCTATAAATGTTGTATCCTGATATCAGGGCTAAGCAGAGTGTTTAAGGGTGGATACTGCATCTCTCTGGCATTTGCAGGCAAAGACAGGACTACGCCACAAAGTTTGTCTCTGGATCTGAACTTCACTTAAATCCGAAATTGTCTGAGCATGGGGTTTGGGCTAGGGCTTATCTATAATTAAAAACTTTCCAGCTTTCTGTCCCTTGAATTCTTACAATACCACCCAAGCTGAGCTGAAATTACCCCAAAGTGAATTGCCTGTTGGGATGCATTGCTTAAACATACAAAGGGTTCCGCCAGATAAGTTATTGAAGCTCACAGTTTCCCTTTTCCTGCACAGAGAGAATAAGACCATTGCCTTTTATAATATTTAATTAAACAATTCCATCAATTATCCTGAGCAAATATGCAAATATAACCATTGCTGCTTCATGCCGTGTTTTCAAACTTAACATTAATTAAAAACTCTGCTAGGGCTGTGTAGCGTATTAAATTCATTTAACAAACATAGCAATTGTCTTACATAAGAAAATTGGGCCTTGTAATTAAACCATTTGCTCTTACTTTGGCTATGCCAGCTGCATTAAAACAGTTTTATGGAGTTATCCTCCAGCATTATGGAGCTCTGTGGAAAGTATAGACTTGCTTTAGCTTTCATATTTTTGTCTGATGAGTATGCAGTTAGCCTTTGAAAACCACCCCTGTGACCTTTTTCCAAGCAAGACACAAGCAGTCTACAGAATTCACTGCTACAAGACATCATTTACACCAAGAACCAAGTAAGATTCAAGGAGAGGCTGAACTTTGATAGAGAAGATGTGACTAACCAAAGTTGCAATTGCTTCCAAAGAGTAGAAAAGACAATGTAAAGATCAGGGGTCCAGGACACAGGAACTGATCATTGGGTGAAAAATACAAGTGATGTCTGAGTGCCACCATCACAAGACACTCCAGGACTGGGAGTGTCTGGGTCCAACCACAGAACAAACGTTCACGTGGCTGGACAGGTGGAGAGACATGTAATTGTGTGGCCAGCCAACCCTGCCCCTGCACTGCACCTGGAGGCCCACCTCCTCCCATGATGGGCAGCTATGGGAGAAAAGGAAAATTTAAAAAAAACCAGAGCAGGCACATTGCCGCTCCCCAGAAAATGCTGCACAGGGCCCGGGCATACGGAGCCTGCCCCTATGTCCGGGCCTGTGATCAACTAGTACTGGAATAGATAAATCACTGGTTCAATCCAATATGACTTTGCTGATGTTTCTGAAACAAAAGTGGTAAAATGCTCCAACCATCCCGTACATGTATTTGCAAAATGGAAGGCACCATAAGAGAACATGCAACTCTTAAACTTTAGTCCCAAATATAACATTAGTATAACCACCGTTGGGTTTATTAATGCTTGTAAAGAAAATTCGGGCATCCCATTTTTGCCCCAAACTAAGCTAAGCTTCTGCAACATATTCCTTTCTACAACTAGGGGACTGGATGAGGCAGAGCCGACTGAAGTTGAATCCTGACAAGGTGGAGGTAATGCTGGTGGGGAGAACGGCGGGTGTGACATCTCCCATCATTGACGGGGTTTGTCCTCCACTGGTCTCCCAGATGTGGAGTCTGGGGGTGCTCCTTGATTCCCGGCTCCACTTGTATGTTCAGGTAGAGATGGTGGTGAGGGGGGACTTCCAACAGTTACATCTGGTTTGGCAGCTTACCTCTCAGACTCTGACCTGACCACCATCATTCATGCTTCTGTTACCTCGAGGCTGGATTACTGTAACACACTCTACGCGGGGCTACCCTTGGTGACGGTCCAGAAGTTACAGCTGGTGCAGAATGCGGCAGCCCGGCTACTTATGGGGTCGAGTCACTGGGGGCACATTACACCAGTGCTCCGTCTTCTGCACTAGCTGCCTATTTTTTTTCCAGGCTCGGTTCAAGGTGTTGGTTCTTGCTTTTAAAGCCCTACTCAGCCTCGACCCGATCTATCTGTGGGATCGCCTCACTCCCCGGGTCCTGGATCAACCCCTGTGGTGCCTTTCTGGAGTTCTCCCAAGTCAATCGGGGGGCCAGTATGGAGAGGGCGTTCTCAGTAGCCACACCTCAGCTGTGGAACTCCCTCCCGGAGGAGGCTCACCTGGCCCCGAACCTGATGACTTTTTGTCACTTGCGTTAGACCTGGCTGTTCCACCAGGTGTTCGGTGGAGGGGAAGGTTAAGGTGTGTGTGTGTGTGTGTGTTAATGCTCTGCCCACACCATTTGTATCTATTTTTTAAATATTTTAAACTGGTTATTTATGGATTTATATTATTCTCATTTATATTTTTATTGTATTTTTATATGTTGTGAGCTGCCCCAAGCTGCCTGAGGCAGGAGGGCCAGGATATAAATTTATTAAATAAATAAATAAATAAATAAATAAATAA
>QEPC01003936.1:141193-163414 GCA_003113815.1 Sphenodon punctatus
GGTGTCCTGTGGGATACCCTGCTGGGGCTAGGGCACGTTTCCTGGTCTGTTGGGTCAGGGTGGTTGGGTGCTATGGTTGTGCTGTTCCTGCCCCCGGCCCCCACCACGCCAGTCATCCCATGGTGGTCTCCGTCCCCATTTGTGGGGGGCCTATGTCCCCTGTTCGGTATCCCCCTGTGGGGCGGGTTGCTCTGGCTCCTGCTGCTGTTCCTCGCATTCCATCGCTGTTCTGTCTCTCCAGTCTCTCTTTCTATCTCGCCACCTTATTCCCCTGCTTCAGTGTGCCCTTTAAATATCCCTCCTTGTTCTGTTTGTTGGCCATTGCCTGGCAGCAACATTGTGTGCATTTGCCACAGAGTGGGATCTTTCTGTGTGATCGTGCCTGGCAGTTGCCGTTCATATGTTACTTTTGACCATTTCCCGGTGGGGATTGCATTGACCAGTGGTTCTGGACCTGCTCCTGTCTCAAGCTCCAGTACCATGGTTGTCCTTGGCCCCTACTGGTGATTGATTGTGGTGAACATCTGGATGATGCCAAACAGAAGTTCAGGGATCATTGGCCATGCTGGGGGATTGGATGTGGTTCACTGTGGTTCATTGTGATCTCGTAACGTCTGAAATTACCCTTTGTGTCACTCTGGAAGGTAAAGAGGAGTCCAAAGAAGTCCTAGCTAGGCAGCAGAGACCCATCATAGAAGAATTTATGTGAGGATAGGTAAGGGATTCTGCAATGCACAAGGATCACACTCGGACTTGGCCTTTTTTTTTTTAAAATCAGACTCAGACTTGACCACCATTATCCATGCCTTTGTAACCTCAAGGCTAGACTATTGCAGTGAACTCTACGTGGGGCTACCCTTGATGACTGGAAGCTGTGGTTGGTGTAAATTTGTGAAATGTGGTGGCCCACCTTCTGTCAGGGTGGGTCGGGGTGCACTGGCTGCCAATAGNGGAGGGTTTCGCACTAGTGCGGGGGCTGGAGGAAAGGTGATTGCCAGAGCAGGAGGAGGCATGGCAGACCGCAGAAAAGGTCTTTGCAGCCAGGGGGGAGTCAGGCCTCAGGAAAGGTCCTTGTGGGCTGCATGTGGCCCTCGGGCCATATGTTGTGCAGTCCTGGTTTATAGGTAAGTGCCAACACCTTGAATTGGGCCCCGAAAGCTATAGGCAGCCAGCGCAGTGGACGAACGTAGCACCGGAGCTATTGCTCCCAGTGGCCAATCCCCATAAGGAGGCAGGTCGCCACATTCTGCACCAGCTGCCGCCTCCAAATTGTTACCAGGGGTAGCCCCACAGACAGCGCATTACTGTAGTCAAGCCTTGAGGTGATGAAGGCATGGATGATGGTGGCAAGGTGACAGTCAGAGATATGTGGCCATAACCGTTGTACCAGATGTAATTTACAAAAACCTGGACATCCATGTGGAGCTGTGAGTTGAGGCGCACACCCAGACTGTGAACCTGAGGGACCAAGGCAGAGCACATTCCATCAGTGATAGGAGCCTCCACTTCCATGGTCCTTCCCACCAGCATCACCTCTGTCTTTTTGGGATTCAGCTTCAAGTGGCTCACCCTCATCCAGTCCCCCACAGCTGCCAGACACCGAGTAAGCAACGAGACGGCCAGGTCCGAGTCTGCTGAAAACAAGAAGTAGAGCTGCGTGTCAAGTCAAAATGACTGTTACAGATTAATCTGTAAATCCTGCACTGATTACAGTTCTCTGGATTTCTGGATCTCTGTAAAACTCACTGGAGCAGTGCCAGAGAGATGGCATTGGCTTGGCACCACTCAAATGAGCTTTAGAGGGGAGGGGGAAGGGGACAGAGGGACTTTGCTGGCTGATGGCCATCCAAAACTGGACAGCAATTGGTCAGCAAAGCCCCTCTGCCTGTCTCCCCTTCCACTCCCCCACCTTATAGAGGATAGGAGTGGCACCAAGCCAATACCATCCCCGTGGCCCTGCTCCAATGAGCTTTATAGACATCTGGAAATATGTATCTGTAATCCAGAAATCCATAAAATGTGAGATACAGATCTGTAATTAATATGAAACCTTAAATTAATATTAATTCCTATCCCTACCATATATCTCTCTGTGCACAGTGCATTGTTTGGCGTCTCTCCTATCATTAGAAAAAAAACATTCCGAATTTTATATGGGATTATCAACAACTGGGGGTGGCTTTGTTAAAACCCTGGAACTTATTGGAAGCTTCATAGCCAGCTACAGCATTTCATTCCGATTGTCAAACTGTTATCCCAGACACAACAGACATGCCTCCATGAAATGTTCAATGAGGTGCCAGCTAGAGAGGTGCTTTTTCTCCAACTTCAAGACATGTCTCTACAGGTCTCTCACTCCCCATCCCTCTCATATCTCTGACTATAACATTATGCGACTGCAGACATATGTCAAAGTTAATCCATTTCACTGGTGCCTCTCACCTTTTATATATCCTGGCTGGTGCAATGGAATGCTGCATTATCATGTGCATGTGTAAATAAGATCAATTAATGAGCAGTACTAATTGCACGGTGACATGAACATTAGTTTAAACAAGTCAATTAGATCATAAACATTTCAAAAATACAAGGATGTGTTTCGAATGCAATTAGTGCGCTAATATCCTAATAAATTTACTGAATAGCATCTTAATTGTACAGTAGGTCACTGGAAATAATAATAATAATAATTTTAATTGCTGTAAGAGGAAGTATTTTTCCCTCTATGATGTGTAGAGTCTGCTTAAGTTTACAGAATATGATCCGTGTTAATGAGGTCAAAATGACTCTCTCTGGAATAATAAATAAGGCATCCTAATTTGGGGGAAAACAGAAATACATCTGAGGTGCTGCCTAAATGACTGAACACAATATTATTGACCAGGGGTGTAGTTGTAAGTGGGATAGAAGGGACATTTGTCCTGGGGCCCAAGCCGGTGGGGGTGGGGCACATATCCTGCCCTGTTGCTGTGTGGCTGGGCAGAGACTGGGTTGAGTGGAAGCGGAAGTGCCTGGAGGGCGCAGCACGCGGCACGCACGGGACCCACCTGATGGGCAACACAGAATGGAAAAAGTGGCATGAGGCAGGCAGCACAGTCGTAGCCTGCAGGGCTCAGGTGCGGCAAGTGAAAGGAGGGAGAGGTGCTGGGGGGGGGGAAGGAAGGAGGGAAGAGGATAATGATAGGCTGACAAGTCCATTCCTTGCACCTGGGACCATTCCAACTGAGTTCTGCCCCTGTTACTGACTGCCAGAAACTAGTTATATCATGAGCCCCATGTGACTGAACAATACATTCATACCAAGCTCACTTCACTAAATGCTTCCAGAGTCCAATAGTCAAACAATGACTGAAATAAAATGTATGACAGATCATAGTTTATTGTTGCCTTAATCACCATGAATTCATCTTGTTTTAATATACCCCACTGCAGCGTGGCTCTAAATGAAATGACTGGTGCTGGAAGTGATGACTCATGAAAAAAATCTCTCTCTTGTTATTGTGTAATTACCTGTAATTGATGGGCCACAGAGATCTATGAGCACTACTGTTCAAGGTCACCAGATATTGTGCTAATGTTCAGTGCCTAATCAGGATGTTCTTGGTGGCAGGGCCTTTAGGAAGTGCAATATCAGAGAACTGGAGGAGCATGGCATGGGAGTATGAGATCCATCAAAGTGATAACTGGGGTAGATTTTTACTAAGTAAAAAAATATTCTTGTTAAAATTCAGACACAAGTAAAATATGGACTAACCGGTTGATTTACCACTGGTTAGCATGACCATACCTCCCCTTTAAAAGAGGATGCTTATGGAAAATACTTGGCACAGGGCTGCATTGGAATCAGTGCAGCCCTGCACCATGTATTTTTAAATGTCCTCTTTTCAAGAGGAGGTATGGTTACCCTACCACTGGTTAGGAGGTGCAGTGTGTCTGGGACATAGATGGACAACTGGAACAATGGTTTCGAGGCAAGGCACAGGGTATGGTGCAGGCAGGAACATGCAGAGGCTGCAGTAACACACACACACACACCCTCTTTACATACCTGGCAGCTGTGCTGGAGCAGAGTCTGGGGTGGAGTTGGTGAGTTGGAAGAATAAAAAAGCAAGTCAGTCTATGGCGGGGCTGTGGGTGCATGCAGAGGCTGCAGGGACACACACACACACACACACACACACACACACACACCCTCTTTACTTACCTGGCAGTTGTGCTGGAGCGGAATCTGGGGCGGAGTTGGTGAGTTGGAAGAATAAAGAAGCAAGTCAGTCTATGGCGGGGCTGCGGGCTGTGCAGAGGCTGCAGGTACACACATACACCCTCTTTACTTACCTGGCAGCTGTGCTGGAGCAGAGTCTGGGGCAGAGTTGGTGAGCTGGAAGAATAAAGAAGCAAGTCAGTCTACGGCAGGGCTGTGGGCGCATGCAGAGGCTGCAGGGACACACACCCCCTTTACTTACCTGGCAGCTGTGCTGGAGCGGAGTCTGGGGCGGAGTTGGTGAGCTGGAAGAATAAAGAAGCAAGTCAGTCTACGGCGGCACCGTAGGCGTGCACCGGGGCCGCGCGCCTCCTCCTGTGCGCTTCAGCGTAGGAGTTCAGGTCTCTGGTCTCTGTATTTTCTATTGTCCTAGCCCGTGTATTTTTTTTTCCATCAGTGGTAATTGAGTAAGTAGACCTGGGAATTCTGTGCCCTTTTGGAGGGTTTAAAAGACCTTGGCCCAAGCTTTTGGTTTTCTGGCCCAAGCATTGGTGGGGTATTGGCAAACCAGAAACGCCCAAGGAAAGACCTGGTTTTCCCTGTTCCTGGTCAATTATCAAAGCAGAGATGCATTGACACTTTTTGGGGGGTTGGTCAAGAGGTATTGGGCTCTCCTATCCCTACACAAAATTGCTTCGCGGCTCTAGAGCCATCACAAGGAGCTAACACCCCGGGCAATGAGGATAATTGGCCTAGCTCCATGAATCTGGACTTCCAAAATAATTCAGTGGCCTATGCCGCTGGATCCAGGAGCAGGGAAGGACTTAACCCTACTAGCATGAGTATCGTGGCTGACTTAACAGTCGCCACCTCACACACAATGCAAATACTTTTCCTGAAACTTCACAAAACAGATGGGAAATTAAATGCCTTACAGGGCCTAGGGAAACAAATGGAAGGAGTAATTAAGCAGCCCTCCCACCCTGTGGAGCAGGTCAGGAAAATAGCCCGAAGAGCCAATAATAAGGCTCTGGTAACAGAAACTTGCATGGTGAAGCAGTTTTGACGGAAAAACATGGTAAATTTGTATATTCGCCTGTCGCATTACTGTTCACTGTGCTCCCTCTTCCATCAGGAGTACTCCCCTTTTGGACCACCCCCGGCGATATCACAGAACATCTGCAGATTTTGCTTGGAGCGACGGTCCTAATTGAAGCGATATTGCCTCGGTTGATCAAATTCCAAATTCCAAAAAGAGATGGTTGTTGAGCATTACATTCCTCTCTGCCACATTGGTCCAAATGATCTTGGATAAAGAGGATGATTTAAATAAAAGGCAGGTCTATATTTCTAGACTTCTCCGTGCTGATTCCCCGGTCATAACTCCATTAGCAAGTATGATATGTCTAGATAAAAATGAGCCAAAGCCGTTTAGCTCAGACTCCCTGTTGAATAAACCTCAAGCCCTGAGAACTGTGGCAGTTAATCTTGAGGTTGGTGCCCGCAGTTTAGTCTTCGCAGGAAATGGAGGTGTTAGAAACTTCTAGGTAGTCTCTTAATCGATCTTTTCACCAATGGAGGCACTGAGTGCCAAACCAGATTCATGTTTATCAGATATGACAGAGGTGTTTGGTAGATTTGAAGCCCTTTGTGCTAGGGCAGGGAAAGCTAGGACTACATATTCCCAGCATAAAAAGCAAAAATTTAATGGATTGAAGGGAGACTTTAATCCAGCAGGAATTTCTTGTTCATCACAGTGTTCTTCAACTGGAGTTGTTGTTCCTACTGCCTCATCTACCCCAGAACGAAATAATGATAGATCTTTAAGGAAGAGGTGTCCCAGTAGTTGTTCTGATGGCACAAGAATGATAGGAAATCGCCCACAGGGACTTATTGCCCTGAAGGTGCTGACAGACCCAGCAGAAGTAGAAGTTATCCAGAACAGGTGGGATCATCCTGAGTTAGCCGGTGTTGAGGTATGAGGCCATCCTGGCGCGATAATTTTAGTTAAACCCCAAGGACAGCAAGCTGAAAACCAGTTACTGCCGAGAACGTATTCTTTTCAGGACAGAAACAATCCTAGGCCTCAAGAGTCTAAGAGTATTTCTTTACCTATGCAGGATCCTATAGTTTGACGCCAGACGTACTCCCCTTTGTCTTTTAACCTTTTATCCTGGAATGTAGCCAGGATTAATAATAAACTTAAAGATATGGATTTGATTTTATTTATACAAGATTTTCAGATTTTAATACTACAAGAAACTTGGGCTGTGTCCGATTTTGAATGTAGGGATTTTAGGGTTTTTATTGTTCCGGCATGTTCCTTTAAAGATAGGGGCAGAGCTAGTGGGGGAGTATCCCTTTTAATAGCATCTTCCATAACTACTTTACCTGTTCTAATAGACTCATACTCAGCTTATTATGGGCTGTGGCATTTTAAGATGAATAAAGGAGTGGAATTCTTGTTTGCAAATATATATGTTCCCCCGTCAACGTCACATTATTACACCAGTGATATATGGGATTTTATGCTTGACAGTATTATGAGGGTGGTGGAAAAATATCCTAAAGCAGAACTTATAGTGGGAGGAGATTTTAACACATGAATAGGTGATGCACAGCTGAATCTCTGGGAAAATTATCCCGGGACCCATCTCAGAGCACCTTGTAATAGTCAGCGATGCTCACAAGACGCTGTAAGATGTCCTAGGCTACCTCAGATGGCAAGGATGGTCCAAGAACTAGACCTCCTAATCCTGAATGGCATGATAGGACAAGATCTTCGAGGGCATTTTACTTATATTTCTACCCTTGGGGCTAGTACAATAGGTTATCTTCTTGTTTCAGGCACTTTCATTGGACAAATTGGTAATTTTGCTGTTATTCCCTGCTACCTCTCTAGTCATTCCCCTTTGAGACTTATGTTTGAGGCTGGTCAGGAGTTAGATTGTGCAAATGATGGTTTGCAGCAGAACCTTCAGGGCAGCCCGCAGGATTCGGTACAAATAGGGAAAAAATGGTCCTTGCAGGTTGAGAGGGCAGTGTCATCTTTACTGGCGCAGGATAGGGCTCAATATCTATTGGAGGCTATCACCTCTGCATCAGGCGATATAGTCCAGGAGTATGAAAGGCTGGTTGACCTCCTGCAAACAGCCATAGCTATAAAGCAGCCCTCTAACACACCTGTCTCTTATACACATCTAGATGTGTATAAGAGACAGGATAAGAGCAATGCATGTAAGAATAGCAAGCAGAGCCATGTCACAAATCCATGATCTGGGCCCTCCTTTTTTGGAGAACACCCTGGAAACACCCCCACCAGAGAGCCTGTACTAATTGTCAAAGTGGCCACTAGGCTGGAAAACATTCCCCACCCCTAATGTAAAAGCAAATGGCAGCTCCTGTTAAGTAAATCAAAGGCCTTTTTGATATCTATGTAAACTGCATATAATGGCTGCTAGTATCCTCTTCTCTTGGAAGCAACGTCTTGTATTGTAAAAATTTGCCCTAGAATGGATCTTAGCTTGGTAAAACCAACAACAAAAGCAGCTGACCACTGAAAAAACTCTCATGTTCAAACAGCTGATTGGTGCTGACAGCAGTACCCTTGCCATCCACTTGCCTTTCTGGAGACCCACAATCAGAACACCTGTAGTTAGAGATGATTGGGTGCCCTCTGTGGAACTCTGAATTAGTGGTCTCTATTGTAGTTTGTAATGAGCTTTTGTCTTTTTAACGGCCACAATACATTGAGCTGATGGTTACAATGAGCTATCCAAACAGATTGCCTCTGTGCATGAGATTATTGCAGTGGGAAATACTGAGGGAGTAATTAGAACAAATGCACCCAGAAGGACCCAGACTACAAAGTGCAACATATGGCTTCTACCTGTTCCCACTCCAACCCCAGCAGTAACTACCCATGGTGTTCCATCACAATGAAACATACGTTGACAGTGAGGATTCCTCCCTTTCATCCTGCTCTCTTTCAGTGTATTTTCACTACAACACAACTCCTGAGTTTGAGCTTTGAAAAATAAATTCCAAAGCCTATTGATCTCAAAAGAAAGATTTCCATTGACTCAAACAGGTTTTGAATCCAGCTTGTAAAAGTTAACCTGTTTTTCTATATCTACAAATCTGTAACTGTCCAAAAATGTATTTATTTTACTTATTTATTTATTTAAAACATTTGATAACCCACTCCTCCTGCCTAGGCAGCCTGAGGTGGCATACAATATAAAAAATATAAAATATAAATATAATATAAATATATGCAATTAAAGCTCATAAAACTCCAAATGGACAATAACACACACACCCCACAACCCAACCCCAAACCTCCCACTACACATCTCCCCCACCAAAAGCCCAGCAGAACAACCAAGCTTTACATTGACACCTGAAGGAAAGGAGATCCAGGAACTGGCGGACCTCCGCAAGGAGGGAGTTCCACAAACAAGGTGTAGCAACTGACAACGCCCTCACCAATGTGCCCCCCCCGCCGCCGAATATGGGGGACCTCCAAAAGGGTGCTCCCAGACAACCACAGGTAGAGGCATTAGCGGCAGTAGGAAGCTGGAGCCAGGGAGGAGGGAAGGATACAGCCAGCGCCTTTAATAGGCTTACTGCCTGGTGGAAGGAGGGTTTCGCACTAGTGCGGGGGCTGGAGGAAAGGTGATTGCCAGAGCAGGAGGAGGCATGGCAGACCGCAGAAAAGGTCTTTGCAGCCAGGGGGGAGTCAGGCCTCAGGAAAGGTCCTTGTGGGCTGCATGTGGCCCTCGGGCCATATGTTGTGCAGTCCTGGTTTATAGGTAAGTGCCAACACCTTGAATTGGGCCCCGAAAGCTATAGGCAGCCAGCGCAGTGGACGAACGTAGCACCGGAGCTATTGCTCCCAGTGGCCAATCCCCATAAGGAGGCAGGTCGCCACATTCTGCACCAGCTGCCGCCTCCAAATTGTTACCAGGGGTAGCCCCACAGACAGCGCATTACTGTAGTCAAGCCTTGAGGTGATGAAGGCATGGATGATGGTGGCAAGGTCACAGTCAGAGATATGTGGTCATAACCGTTGTACCAGATGTAATTTACAAAAACCTGGACATCCATGTGGAGCTGTGAGTTGAGGCGCACACCCAGACTGTGAACCTGAGGGACCAAGGCAGAGCACATTCCATCAGTGATAGGAGCCTCCACTTCCATGGTCCTTCCCACCAGCATCACCTCTGTCTTTTTGGGATTCAGCTTCAAGTGGCTCACCCTCATCCAGTCCCCCACAGCTGCCAGACACCGAGTAAGCAACGAGACGGCCAGGTCCGAGTCTGCTGAAAACAAGAAGTAGAGCTGCGTGTCAAGTCAAAATGACTGTTACAGATTAATCTGTAAATCCTGCACTGATTACAGATCTCTGGATTTCTGGATCTCTGTAAAACTCACTGGAGCAGTGCCAGAGAGATGGCATTGGCTTGGCACCACTCAAATGAGCTTTAGAGGGGAGGGGGAAGGGGACAGAGGGACTTTGCTGGCTGATGGCCATCCAAAACTGGACAGCAATTGGTCAGCAAAGCCCCTCTGCCTGACTCCCCTTCCACTCCCCCACCTTATAGAGGATAGGAGTAACACCAAGCCAATACCATCCCCGTGGCCCTGCTCCAATGAGCTTTATAGACATCTGGAAATATGTATCTGTAATCCAGAAATCCATAAAATGTGAGATACAGATCTGTAATTAATATGAAACCTTAAATTAATATTAATTCCTATCCCTACCATATATCTCTCTGTGCACAGTGCATTGTTTGGCGTCTCTCCTATCATTAGAAAAAAAACATTCCGAATTTTATATGGGATTATCAACAACTGGGGGTGGCTTTGTTAAAACCCTGGAACTTATTGGAAGCTTCATAGCCAGCTACAGCATTTCATTCCGATTGTCAAACTGTTATCCCAGACACAACAGACATGCCTCCATGAAATGTTCAATGAGGTGCCAGCTAGAGAGGTGCTATTTCTCCAACTTCAAGACATGTCTCTACAGGTCTCTCACTCCCCATCCCTCTCATATCTCTGACTATAACATTATGCGACTGCAGACATATGTCAAAGTCAATCCATTTCACTGGTGCCTCTCACCTTTTATATATCCTGGCTGGTGCAATGGAATGCTGCATTATCATGTGCATGTGTAAATAAGATCAATTAACGAGCAGTACTAATTGCACGGTGACATGAACATTAGTTTAAACAAGTCAATTAGATCATAAACATTTCAAAAATACAAGGATGTGTTTCGAATGCAATTAGTGCGCTAATATCCTAATAAATTTACTGAATAGCATCTTAATTGTACAGTAGGTCACTGGAAATAATAATAATAATAATTTTAATTGCTGTAAGAGGAAGTATTTTTCCCTCTATGATGTGTAGAGTCTGCTTAAGTTTACAGAATATGATCCGTGTTAATGAGGTCAAAATGACTCTCTCTGGAATAATAAATAAGGCATCCTAATTTGGGGGAAAACAGAAATACATCTGAGGTGCTGCCTAAATGACTGAACACAATATTATTGACCAGGGGTGTAGTTGTAAGTGGGATAGAAGGGACATTTGTCCTGGGGCCCAAGCCGGTGGGGGTGGGGCACATATCCTGCCCTGTTGCTGTGTGGCTGGGCAGAGACTGGGTTGAGTGGAAGCGGAAGTGCCTGGAGGGCGCAGCACGCGGCACGCACGGGACCCACCTGATGGGCAACACAGAATGGAAAAAGTGGCATGAGGCAGGCAGCACAGTCGTAGCCTGCAGGGCTCAGGTGCGGCAAGTGAAAGGAGGGAGAGGTGCTGGGGGGGGGGAAGGAAGGAGGGAAGAGGATAATGATAGGCTGACAAGTCCATTCCTTGCACCTGGGACCATTCCAACTGAGTTCTGCCCCTGTTACTGACTGCCAGAAACTAGTTATATCATGAGCCCCATGTGACTGAACAATACATTCATACCAAGCTCACTTCACTAAATGCTTCCAGAGTCCAATAGTCAAACAATGACTGAAATAAAATGTATGACAGATCATAGTTTATTGTTGCCTTAATCACCATGAATTCATCTTGTTTTAATATACCCCACTGCAGCGTGGCTCTAAATGAAATGACTGGTGCTGGAAGTGATGACTCATGAAAAAAATCTCTCTCTTGTTATTGTGTAATTACCTGTAATTGATGGGCCACAGAGATCTATGAGCACTACTGTTCAAGGTCACCAGATATTGTGCTAATGTTCAGTGCCTAATCAGGATGTTCTTGGTGGCAGGGCCTTTAGGAAGTGCAATATCAGAGAACTGGAGGAGCATGGCATGGGAGTATGAGATCCATCAAAGTGATTACTGGGGTAGATTTTTACTAAGTAAAAAAATATTCTTGTTAAAATTCAGACACAAGTAAAATATGGACTAACCGGTTGATTTACCACTGGTTAGCATGACCATACCTCCCCTTTAAAAGAGGATGCTTATGGAAAATACTTGGCACAGGGCTGCATTGGAATCAGTGCAGCCCTGCACCATGTATTTTTAAATGTCCTCTTTTCAAGAGGAGGTATGGTTACCCTACCACTGGTTAGGAGGTGCAGTGTGTCTGGGACATAGATGGACAACTGGAACAATGGTTTCGAGGCAAGGCACAGGGTATGGTGCAGGCAGGAACATGCAGAGGCTGCAGTAACACACACACACACACCCTCTTTACATACCTGGCAGCTGTGCTGGAGCAGAGTCTGGGGTGGAGTTGGTGAGTTGGAAGAATAAAAAAGCAAGTCAGTCTATGGCGGGGCTGTGGGTGCATGCAGAGGCTGCAGGGACACACACACACACACACACACACACACACACACACCCTCTTTACTTACCTGGCAGTTGTGCTGGAGCGGAATCTGGGGCGGAGTTGGTGAGTTGGAAGAATAAAGAAGCAAGTCAGTCTATGGCGGGGCTGCGGGCTGTGCAGAGGCTGCAGGTACACAAATACACCCTCTTTACTTACCTGGCAGCTGTGCTGGAGCAGAGTCTGGGGCAGAGTTGGTGAGCTGGAAGAATAAAGAAGCAAGTCAGTCTACGGCGGCACCGTAGGCGTGCACCGGGGCCGCGCGCCTCCTCCTGTGCGCTTCAGCGTAGGAGTTCAGGTCTCTGGTCTCTGTATTTTCTATTGTCCTAGCCCGTGTATTTTTTTTTCCATCAGTGGTAATTGAGTAAGTATACCTGGGAATTCTGTGCCCTTTTGGAGGGTTTAAAAGACCTTGGCCCAAGCTTTTGGTTTTCTGGCCCAAGCATTGGTGGGGTATTGGCAAACCAGAAACGCCCAAGGAAAGACCTGGTTTTCCCTGTTCCTGGTCAATTATCAAAGCAGAGATGCATTGACACTTTTTGGGGGGTTGGTCAAGAGGTATTGGGCTCTCCTATCCCTACACAAAATTGCTTCGCGGCTCTAGAGCCATCACAAGGAGCTAACACCCCGGGCAATGAGGATAATTGGCCTAGCTCCATGAATCTGGACTTCCAAAATAATTCAGTGGCCTATGCCGCTGGATCCAGGAGCAGGGAAGGACTTAACCCTACTAGCATGAGTATCGTGGCTGACTTAACAGTCGCCACCTCACACACAATGCAAATACTTTTCCTGAAACTTCACAAAACAGATGGGAAATTAAATGCCTTACAGGGCCTAGGGAAACAAATGGAAGGAGTAATTAAGCAGCCCTCCCACCCTGTGGAGCAGGTCAGGAAAATAGCCCGAAGAGCCAATAATAAGGCTCTGGTAACAGAAACTTGCATGGTGAAGCAGTTTTGACGGAAAAACATGGTAAATTTGTATATTCGCCTGTCGCATTACTGTTCACTGTGCTCCCTCTTCCATCAGGAGTACTCCCCTTTTGGACCACCCCCGGCGATATCACAGAACATCTGCAGATTTTGCTTGGAGCGACGGTCCTAATTGAAGCGATATTGCCTCGGTTGATCAAATTCCAAATTCCAAAAAGAGATGGTTGTTGAGCATTACATTCCTCTCTGCCACATTGGTCCAAATGATCTTGGATAAAGAGGATGATTTAAATAAAAGGCAGGTCTATATTTCTAGACTTCTCCGTGCTGATTCCCCGGTCATAACTCCATTAGCAAGTATGATATGTCTAGATAAAAATGAGCCAAAGCCGTTTAGCTCAGACTCCCTGTTGAATAAACCTCAAGCCCTGAGAACTGTGGCAGTTAATCTTGAGGTTGGTGCCCGCAGTTTAGTCTTCGCAGGAAATGGAGGTGTTAGAAACTTCTAGGTAGTCTCTTAATCGATCTTTTCACCAATGGAGGCACTGAGTGCCAAACCAGATTCATGTTTATCAGATATGACAGAGGTGTTTGGTAGATTTGAAGCCCTTTGTGCTAGGGCAGGGAAAGCTAGGACTACATATTCCCAGCATAAAAAGCAAAAATTTAATGGATTGAAGGGAGACTTTAATCCAGCAGGAATTTCTTGTTCATCACAGTGTTCTTCAACTGGAGTTGTTGTTCCTACTGCCTCATCTACCCCAGAACGAAATAATGATAGATCTTTAAGGAAGAGGTGTCCCAGTAGTTGTTCTGATGGCACAAGAATGATAGGAAATCGCCCACAGGGACTTATTGCCCTGAAGGTGCTGACAGACCCAGCAGAAGTAGAAGTTATCCAGAACAGGTGGGATCATCCTGAGTTAGCCGGTGTTGAGGTATGAGGCCATCCTGGCGCGATAATTTTAGTTAAACCCCAAGGACAGCAAGCTGAAAACCAGTTACTGCCGAGAACGTATTCTTTTCAGGACAGAAACAATCCTAGGCCTCAAGAGTCTAAGAGTATTTCTTTACCTATGCAGGATCCTATAGTTTGACGCCAGACGTACTCCCCTTTGTCTTTTAACCTTTTATCCTGGAATGTAGCCAGGATTAATAATAAACTTAAAGATATGGATTTGATTTTATTTATACAAGATTTTCAGATTTTAATACTACAAGAAACTTGGGCTGTGTCCGATTTTGAATGTAGGGATTTTAGGGTTTTTATTGTTCCGGCATGTTCCTTTAAAGATAGGGGCAGAGCTAGTGGGGGAGTATCCCTTTTAATAGCATCTTCCATAACTACTTTACCTGTTCTAATAGACTCATACTCAGCTTATTATGGGCTGTGGCATTTTAAGATGAATAAAGGAGTGGAATTCTTGTTTGCAAATATATATGTTCCCCCGTCAACGTCACATTATTACACCAGTGATATATGGGATTTTATGCTTGACAGTATTATGAGGGTGGTGGAAAAATATCCTAAAGCAGAACTTATAGTGGGAGGAGATTTTAACACATGAATAGGTGATGCACAGCTGAATCTCTGGGAAAATTATCCCGGGACCCATCTCAGAGCACCTTGTAATAGTCAGCGATGCTCACAAGACGCTGTAAGATGTCCTAGGCTACCTCAGATGGCAAGGATGGTCCAAGAACTAGACCTCCTAATCCTGAATGGCATGATAGGACAAGATCTTCGAGGGCATTTTACTTATATTTCTACCCTTGGGGCTAGTACAATAGGTTATCTTCTTGTTTCAGGCACTTTCATTGGACAAATTGGTAATTTTGCTGTTATTCCCTGCTACCTCTCTAGTCATTCCCCTTTGAGACTTATGTTTGAGGCTGGTCAGGAGTTAGATTGTGCAAATGATGGTTTGCAGCAGAACCTTCAGGGCAGCCCGCAGGATTCGGTACAAATAGGGAAAAAATGGTCCTTGCAGGTTGAGAGGGCAGTGTCATCTTTACTGGCGCAGGATAGGGCTCAATATCTATTGGAGGCTATCACCTCTGCATCAGGCGATATAGTCCAGGAGTACGAAAGGCTGGTTGACCTCCTGAAGATGATATCCTTCGTGGTTTGACCAGGAATGTAGGAAATTCTGCAGACAGCTGAGGTAACAGGTTAAAAGGTTTCATAACTACCCCACCCTAAAAAACAGATTATCTTTTCTACAAGATAGAGCTAGGTATAGGCAATTTTTGCTTCAAAAAAGCTTACTTTTTGGGCAGCACAATGGGAAGCCCTTAATGAGGGATCCAAAGAAATTCTGGACCCTGGCTAAAGATGTTAGAACTGGAAATTACTCTCAGTCCCCAGCCCCGATGGCCCAATGGGAACTACATTTTTAGACTTTATTTAGGGGCACCATGGATCCTATTTATCCTATTGAAATATCTGTTATGGGCAAATTTCCTTGCTGGGAAGCAGTCACCCTGGATGTTATCAAGGAATTAATATCACAGTTGAAAATTGGAAAGGCCCCGGGTGCAGACTTTGTCTCAGCAGAGCTTTTAAAATCACAGGTAGAGCAGTGGTCGAATCTATTAGCCCCAGTTTTACTTTTGTAAATGAAACAGGCCGAATTCCTATTCATTGACTTACTAGCTTGATCGTCCCTATATATAAAAAGGGTGATGGCTTAGTACCATCTAATTACAAGCCTATAAGTCTGATATCAGTGATTGGAAGGTTGTACGCTAAGTATTTGTTAACAAGGTTGCAATCATGGCTTGATGTGGCGGACCTCTTGGAGTCGGAGCAGGCGGGTTTCCGGAGGGCCTCTTCCACAGTGGATCAGGTTCACGTTCTGTCTTACTTGACTGAAAAATATACAGGACGTGGGCTTGGCCCTTGAGACAGATGTCAGAAACTGTTTCTGTGTTTTGTAGACCTTCGTGCAGCCTTTGATTCTGTTAGCAGAAATAGGCTTTGGTTCAAGTTAAGTGGTACCACTCTTGATCCTCGCCTTCTTTTTCTTATAATAAAGTTACATAAATTCACTACAAGTAAGGGTTGCTAAATCTCTTCCGCTCTCAAACGTGGTTCCTACTAACAGGGGAGTGAGACAGGGATGCATCCTGGACCCAGCTTTGTTTAATTTATATTTGAACAATGTTGTATCTTATATGCGAGAGGAACATCTTCATCCCCCAAGGCTTGGCTCGAGATGCATCTCGATCTTACTATACGCAGATGATGCGGTATTATTATCTAGAACAAATATAGACGAAGCCTGGAACGATTCACCCTCTATTGCAGACAAGAAATCCTGGAGGTGAAATATTCCAAAACCAAAGTTCTTCTGACTGGGAGGAGGTTGGGTACTCCTCCCATAGATGGTTTACAGATGGGGTTGTTTTAGAGCAGATAAATGTTTTCAATTATTTAGGGGTTTTTATTTCGGCTGGGGGAAGTTGGGGTTACCATTTTAGTTATGTTAAAGAACAAGTTAACAAGACCATAGCTGCCCTAAACATTTTTTATTACAAAAAGGGAGGACAGCAAGTCACTCCTGACCTGCGTTTGTACTTATCTAACGTTATTGGACAACTTTTGTATGCAGTGTCAATATGGGGGTTGGACTTTTTAAACGAATTAGATGTTTTCCAGAACAGGTTTCTGAGAGTAATCTTGGGGGTACCCTTGGTCACCCCAAGCACTGTCTTGCGAGCTGAAACTCTCGTCCCCTCAATAAAGGCATGAGCATTATTGCATATAATTAACTTTTGGGCAAAAGAAGATGTATATTCACAGGGTGCTTCACACCTAGGGAAATTTCTATGTTCAGACCAATATTCTTGCAAGTGGAACATAAAGGTGGAGGAAGTGCTGCAGAAGCTTGGGTTTTCAAAGGAATTTCTAAGTAAATATGATTATGCAACTGTAAAACGCCTAATTAAGAGGAGGGTTTTGGACCAGGAGCTCCAAGAGTCGTTCGCCGAAATTTGAGACCAAAAAATTGCCCCCAAATATCGCTTGCTGAAACCAAATAAACTAGAAAATTTGTATCTTTACTCTTAGGCGAGCTTTTACTCTTTTTAGATTTCAGCTTTTCCAGTCAGCCATAACTGAGGGGAGGTTTGTAGACCTCGAAACAATTGGGTAACTGAAACATTTTATAGTTTATGCTATGTTTGATCTATTGCTCAGAGCCATTCACTTAAAGAAAGTTTTGAAAACTAAAATCCTTTTGGTTAAACCAAGGAAACATTCAGAAATCCACTCTTGGGGTATCGCGGGGGAATCCATTGAACAGGTCAACTCCTTTAAATATTTGGGGGTTATGTTTTCATCTTCGTTGGAGTGGAAAATCCATCTGGAGTGGGTCAAGTTCTGAACCAGGTGTTAAATGCAGCCCCTGTCTGGAGTCTTGATTTTTTAGACAAGCTTGAACCCATCCAAAACAGTTTTTTGGCCTCGGTATTGGGTCTCCCAGGAGGTACCCCCCAGGCCCTCCTGAGAGCAGAATCTTGTATGCCGACAGTGAGAATGATTTTTATACAGTTTCTGGCGAATTACTGGGCAAAAGTGGTATCCCCACTAACAGCTGATAACTCATTGCTGTCCTTGACATGGAGGGCCGGACTGTTAGACCCTTGGCTAAGAGCAGCAGAGGACGTGATCCACAGACTGGGCTTTTCAAGAGAGGTGCTGAGGAGATTGGGGGTTAAACCCTTTAGAGTTTTGGCACAGAGGAGGCTACAGGACCAGTCTTTGCAGCTGGAGGGGGCACTTATGGAATCACAGAGGGTGACCACCGACTATATACCATATAAGGTCCACCAGTCATGCCAGTTTTATCTATTCACCTGGACTGACCACCCGATGAGAGTGGCATTCACGTGTCTAAGATGTAACTCTTTTCCATCAGCCTATCTGGAAGGTCATTTCAGGGGCATTCCGTATGCTCAGAGAACTTGTGCCCTCTATGACAAGGAGACCCCGGATACTGTGTCTCATATCCTGCTGCGGTGCTCAGCCCTGGATGCCCTCAGATGTAAATATTTGGGGAGCTCGCTGTCTCAGTTGCAGATGGACCAAGAATTCAATCTGCTACGAAGACTCCTGAGTCCAGTTGATCAGACCTTAAAAGGAAGGTGGCCGGTTTTGCGAAGAGGGCCATATTGCTCAGACAGAGGGCAGCGCAGGGAAATATTGAGGTCAGTTCCCAGACTACACCCTGGGTCTGGAGGGGAGAGGAGAGATACGGTGGAAGGCCGTCCTCTGAGGGCCCAGGGGATTAGGGTATATTAGAGTGTGGACCACAGCTAAGACCCTGAGTGATAGGGTCAAATAGATACAGTATATCACTCCCCCCCATGGCCGTAAATGTGGGCTGCTTTCTTTTATCGGCAGTAGTCCAAGATATGCCTATTTAAGGGCCTCTCCATCTCCCTAGAGGCTGTTTGCTTATGAGCTGGTGCTACTCTCCTTTTTGTTTCTACCATGTGATTGGTGGGAAATGAATGTACATTTCAGCTCAAGCGAGGATTGGCTACGGCAGCTTGGGGCTGTTTTAAAATAATCTGTTTAGCATTTTAATTAAGTGAATTTTAGAATTTTGGTTGCTATTGCATTATGTATGGTAGTTTTACCTTGTTATATTTATTTATATTGTTTGTGACTTGCAATAGATTTATAAAGAGTTTAATTAATTTTACCCTTTTATCGTTTTATCCAAACTTGTATTGAAGTTTATTTTATGGTTTTATTGTATTTTAACTCCTTTTTGCACCGAAGTTACAAGAAACGGGATTTTGAGTGTCTGGTGTTAAAAATTTGTCTATTTGTGTGTATTGTTGTAGTTATAATGTATTGTAAAAACCTATTGGTTACACAATAAAAGTTTACTTACTTGGGTATGGTGCAAAGCAGGGCAAGTGAAAGAGCCAGGAAACAGGAGGTAGTACAAAGTTTGGAGGCAGAGGGTAATTTCAGACATGACGGGCCCAGAGGCCTGCCACGCCCAACCATGGACCAGTATTCGTCCTTTAGATGTGCCGGCCTGATTTTGGAGGGGGATTGGGGAGGGGGCAGGGCTGCGCGGGGAGGGGGCAGGGCTGCTCAGCGCAATGTGCGGCCACACAGCCCCCCCCCCGCTCCCTTGGCTGCCTGCCTTCAGGAGACAGACGGGCGCAGTGGCCAATCCGGCCGCTGCGCCCAATCCCGTCCCATGGTCGGGACCATGATCCGGCAGGGCTGAAGGTAACAGACGTTAACTTCGGTCCTTTCTGGATCGTGGCCAATCCCACCACAGTTAGGGCCTAATCCCACCACGATTCTGGAACTCCAGGCGGCTGGAGGTCAAGAATCATGGTCATTGTGATTCCCACCAGAGGTTCACTGGGGTGAACATCTGGCGGAACTCACATCAGATGTTACGGGAATCACAGCCACCACAGGGGATTCACTGTGTCTGACTGTGATCTCGTAACATCTGAAATTACCCAGAGAGATGTCTAGGCTAGGAGGTCAGGTCAGATGAGCCACCCAGCTTTCTGGTGCTTCCAGCAAGCCTGATAGGCTGGCTGGCAGCCAAGTAGGAAGCTGGGAAATGTGGCAAGCTCTGAGACAGACAGGAAGAGGGGTGTGACCAGGCTAGAGAAGAAATGCCTCTTGTGGGGAGTAACTGGGCCTGAGGCGCGGTGAAGCATTGGCGTTGCAGACCATCCACAGACTCGGGACTGAGGATTTAAGACTAGGGCTGCCACCCTAGGTATATTTTTCCAGGCCACTTATGAAAAATACATCTTGCAGGGCCTGCATTGGCACCTATGGTACCAATACAGGCCCTGTGACATGTATTGTTCATAAGTGGCCTGAAAAAATTTACATAGGTGGAAACATGTCTTTTTCATAAGTGGCCTGGAAAAATATACCTAAGATAGCAACCCTATTCAAGGCCCAGGTCCTAACGACCACCTACTTCTTTGTTTTCTAATTTGCTTCAAATCATTCCTTCTTGATGCTAGAAATTCCCTGACAGCAGCAACTGAAGTGAGGCTATGGAGCAAACCAAAGGCTTTCTCTGACCCATTCCCTGTCACTGACTTAGCTGCTGCCACCGGGAACTGGAACTGCATCAGCAAGAGCAGCACAGATGTTCCCGTCTCTGCGGTTCGTTCGATGCTTGGATGGGGGTTGCACATTCAACCACTTTGTCTGCATGGTGGGCCCAGTGGCTCTTCTACAGTGGAAGGGAATAGAGGAAAAGTAGTCTCTATGCATCTTCCATTTGGGGGCAGTATTACAGTGATCACTCACTTGCAAGTACTTTTATGTCTAAAAACACCCATTTTACTGCTACGAGAACAAAAAGGAACAGGTTATACATCATCATAAACTAGAAGCAGAGTGTGAAAACCATGTCAACTAGGGCTGAAATTAGTTCTTGTGATTTGCGTGTTTCAAGACAAGAATCCCGGTACCTGGTTTGTTCTAAAAGACAAGAATGAGCCAACGACCAGCAGCGTCTCGGCTGCATTCTTGCTGAGACATATGAGAGGGGAAAGAAACTGTGCACGTGTAGGCCCCCAGGGCCATTCTGAACGTGTACAGTCCTTTTCAAAAATGGTGCCGGCAGCGTCACCACCATTTTGGAAATGGGCAGCCAGTCTGCACATGCGCAAAACAGCCACCACGCATGTACAGATGACCACTGCTAATGCACAGAATGGCTGCCCTTTTCCAAAATGGTGGTGATGCTACCAAAACCATTTTGGAAAAGGGTTGTGCTGCACGTGCGCAGAACGACCCTGGTGGCCATTTTGTGCATGCACGGGTGTTTTTTGTTTGTTGAGATATCTCACAAAATCAAAAAAGGATTCTCAGTCAGACGAAATGTCAACAAGCCTAAAATTTTGCATCAGGATCCTCAAACTTAACTTTCCCTATTTCCTTCGTTAGAACGTTTCCTCATATATCACTTTATCAACTGGATCTGAAATGGTCAACAAAATGATTTTTGCACTGCGGCTCCCATCCAATGCACAAACAGATCATAAATGTGCCTCTGTCCAACTGCCCTTCTGATGCTGCCTGTTCCACACGCATGAAAGCAAAGCTTGAAATAAAATTTACTCTTTGCTCTCAGCAAGAACTTATACTTATCAAATGCCCTGGTCAAACACAATAAAAAAAAAATCACACTGGGTAAGGAAATTGCTTTTGTAATTCATTTACTAGTTTTCATAAAAGACAAAGCATTTCAGTAGCATTTTCATTAAATTGCTTGTCTACTACTACAACAACAACAAAATCCTAGTTTTCTGTTCTTAAAGACCAGATGTATCTGTTCTCTGAAAAAAGTAATGGCATGAAAAGAAGAAGAAAAAAGTTTCAAATACAGTAATGTGTTGTAGAAAAAAAAGAAAAATTTTTATTCATTGAGATTTTGAGAATTAGTCATTATTCTGTCACACACCAGGCATGGGAAATGCCTTGTCTGGCCGAAGCTGCAGTATAGCAGCCAAAGTCTATTTGTGTAAAAGGCTCAGGCCCTCAATTCCCTACAGCCTCTGCTATCTTGGCAATTGGTGTGTAGAAGAAACCTGGTTCCCAAATTGTTCAGAGGATTTCTGCTTTGTAGGGTCAGTGGTTTAACAGCAGCCGGCAGGGGAAGATATCTGGCTTCCAGATTATTTTCAGGGCTCCAGATTTGTGGGTCAGGATTAATAACAGCAGCATGCAGAAGCCATAAGAGCTATTGTAGGCAGCCTCAGAGAAGGGAGTATGTCCCTTCCTCTTTCCTACAGATAAAGTAGCGCCATCTACAGTTTTGAGAGAACAGCTTCAGTACGGTGAAGTAGGTCCAAAAATCCTGGGTTCTTCGGTGAAAAATAAAGCACTGCTTTCATGTACTAAATTTTAACCACTCTTTAGTAAACATCTCTTTAAAGCTATTATCATCACTATGCAACTCGTCCTTTAACCCTCTCCACCTTCGACTCCCTTCTCAACCCCCCCTGTCCTCCTCCTCCCTCTTCTCTCTCCGCTCAGGATCTTGCTCTCTTCTTCACCTCCAAGATCGACAAGATCTGCCTGAAAATCGCTTCTGAGTCCTCTCCCCCTACTACTACCCCCCTCTCCCTCATCCCCCACCTCTCTCCTGTCCTCCTTCCCTCCCACCTCCCTTGAGGAAATCTCCTCCCTGCTCTCCTCCTCCAACC
>QEPC01003936.1:163514-178871 GCA_003113815.1 Sphenodon punctatus
TCTACACCCAATCCCTAGGCAAACTCATTGCCTCCCATAGTTTCCAATACCACCTATACGCTGATGACACTCAACTCTATCTCTCCACTCCTTCCCTCTCCCCCTCTGTTCAAGCTCGTCTCACCAACTGTCTCTATGATATCTCTGCCTGGATGTCTCAACACCAACTCAAACTGAACATGGCAAAATCTGAACTCCCTATCCTCCCTTCCAATCCTTCCTCTCCCTCTTCCCTGTCAATTGCCACTGACGGGGCCTCCATCCTCCCTGTCCCACAAGCCCATAGCTTGGGCTTCATCTTCGACTCACACCTTACCTTCAAATCATACATTGACTCCGTTGCCAAATCCTGCCGCTTCTCCCTCCCCAACATTGCTAAGATCTGCCCTTTTCTGTCTGTCTCCTCTGCCAAAACTCTCATTCACGCTTTGACTATTGTAACCTCCTCCTTGCTGGCCTTCCCCACTCTCGCCTTTCTTCCCTCATCTCTGTTCAAAACTCTGCTGCCAGGATCATCCACATAGCCCTTCGCTTTGACCATGTGCAGCCTCTCCTCTCTGCTCTCCACTGGCTCCTTCTTCCTGAGCGTATTCTCTACAAGTTACTTGTCTTCACCTACAAAGCCCTTCACAACTTCGTTCCCCCCTACCTCTCTGCCCTGATCTCCCTCCGAACCCCTGTTCGAGCACTCCACTCCTTTTCTATCCCCTCCTTCGTCCTCCCATGCCACCACTGCTCCCCCAACTGCTTTCGTTCCTTCTCCCTTGCTGCCCCGCACACCTGGAATTCCCTCCCTGCCCTCATCCGCCTTGCCCCCACCCTCCACACTTTCAAGTCCCTCCTCAAAACCCACCTCTTCCACTCCACCCTTCCTAACTCCTGCTAATCATCCCCACCCAGGATTTTCCTCCACCTGTTATCTGTAAACTCCAAATTTACTGTAACCAAGCCAAGAATGTGTACCTGAGTTCTCGCATACTCATGAATGTCACATCCCTTGTCTCTCCCTCTGTCCCCACCTCCCTGTCTCCCCTCCACCTGTTTTTAGATTGTAAGCTCTAAGGCAGGGACCGTGTCTATCTTGTTTTTTGTAAAGCACCAGGTACATCGCTGGCACTATATAAATGCTAAGAAATCATAATCATAATCATGTACTACGGTGAAATTAGCAGCAATTTTGCTGCTCACAAAAATGCTCACAACTGTAAGCACTGTCTTGGTGCAATTTCTCAGTGAGCAGTTTTTTAAAAATGGCTGCTAGGGGGAGCACTTGTGACTTTCAAAGGCCAGCTGCACCTCCCCCAAACAGCTGATGGGGGGGCTTTGAAATTGACACGGGACAGCTAGGAGTGCTTGGGAGGGCTCTCCTCCCCGGTATTCCCCAAGCTATTGCTTGTCAGGTTGATGGGGTTTTTTTTACTCACCAAGAACTTAGCAAGCACATCCTGGTGCTCAGTTCATCCCAGAACAGAATGAGCACCAAGATCTCATTCAGCCTTAATCCAGATCTTATATGAGCAGCAGATGCATCTCCCATAGAGATTTCTCTCCCTCCCACCACTTCACCAGAATTTGTTTTCCACAATGGCTCCATAAAAAGCTTGTTCAAGAGAAAACGTAGTTAAGAGGGTAACAACTAGTTTTTAGCTCAGCTTCAGCTCTGACCTTCTTTAATCTCATCTGAGGAATAGCTGCTTGGTGAAACTCCAAAGCTTGCACACACACACACACACACACACACACACACACACACACACACACACACACACAAACAGAACATGGTGCAATAAAAAAATGCCATCTTAAATGTTTTACCTCCTTTCTCTCTCAGGAAGTTGAATCTCTATTGCTTTCTTTCTTTTATGTGAGTGTGTATGTTATGAAGATGTTAGGGGTGCTACCTGTATGACATACGTGATTCAAAACCTTCAAAAGCCAAAACATAAGTTTTGCCATGTAATATAAACTAGGTCTGGAACGAATATTCAGAGCAAATATGGATTTCAAGGAATTCATAATATTCATATTCACTTTAGCAAAGCAAATATGAAAGTAATATTCACTTCTACTTCATTTCAAATTTTCATTCTGGTTCTTTGCGTCAGTATTTTGGTCATTTTGTCTCTTTGTCATTTTGGTATTCAGCATTTCATGCTTCATTACTTTGGTATTTCATTCAGTGCTTCATATACTTCAGTATGTTGACATTTTGTTATTTAGTAGTTTTGTCTTTGATAGTACTATTTGGTGGGGGAGGGCGGTAAAAAAAGTTTGTGAATGTGATGGGTCAATTTTTGTGATGTATCACAGCAGAAAACAACAAAAGTTCCCAATAATGAAGAACAAATAATTAAGCGAAGTCAGTGAGATACTTCGTTATGAAAGTCAAGAATCATCTTCATCAGCAATCACACCTAGTTTCCATTTAGCAAAGTCTGTTACTGGGTAAAAAGCTAGCATGTAGGTGAGATTTTGTCTGCATGAAACAATTGCCAGAATTTCAACTCTTTAAAACAATTATTATGAATAATTATTATTTTTATATAGAGCCACCAATGTGCCTGGCACTGAACTACCTTGATTAGATACAGGTCCCTGCCCGAGCTGCTTGCAATCTAGGATGGACAAGGTAGGGGAACATAGGGAGGGTGTGTGTGAAAGCAGACATGCACGTTAACTTCACTTTAACACTGCTTTAACTTTTATTTTGCATGTTGTAGGGCTGCATAGGGCACCAATACAGTCCTGCAACATGCATAAGAAATGTTCATGTGATCTTAAAGCGGAGTTACGTGCATGTCTGTTTTCACCCAGAGATTCATACATTATCATTCTACAGATGGGAAACAAAGACTGGGAGATAGTGACTTGCAAGGCTATGAATTCATGGGTAAGATGGGATATGAACCCTACATAAAACACTTCAAGGAATAGCCATCAGCTGGAGCTGAAACAAACAGTAGATTTTATATTCACAAATAATATTTGCATTTACAGATAGCCTCATTTTTGGCAATTTGGTCATTTCATTTCATTATGCATGCATAATCTTGCCAAAATGAAGTAACCAAAATAAGGAAAACACCAGAATAACCAAAGCGCCGACATAATTGAAGACTGAACCAAAATATCTGAAGCAGAGGTCCAGCAAAATGGGACCAAATATCTGCTTCATTAGATCTAAATAAAAGCAAGTAAATTCATCAGATGCAGTATTTGCTGCAGATATTTGTTTCACTTCTACCATCAACAACAGACAGTTGGATTGCCAAGCAAAAAATTCAGTCAAAGGTATAACTTTAAGCCTTCCCTATAAAGAATTACAAGGTAAACCAACTCAGAATGTTTTCAAAATGCATTGTCGACGCACCCCCTCCCCCCAAAGAAGACGAGGACACAATATATGGATTTGAACGGCCGCACTCTTTATTATTTAGCCAAAAGGGGGAAGAGGTAACCCTCCCACTTCCCCCTTTGAACTGGGCTCCTATCAATCTCTTATCCCTAACTGTTAACCTTCCCAACAGGAGGTTCCCCTATTGTGCCAGGCGTTGTCCTGTTTGCCCGGTGCCATCCTCTACCGTCTTCGGGTTAAGCCCAAGGGGAATTCTCCTGTGCCCTATCTTAACCAACTTTTCCAACTTACACCCTACCCCTACTACCGGTTTAACCGGGCCAGGGCGGGTTGTTCGCACCTATCCCCTCGCCCACCGAGGCGGGGGGTTTAAACAACAAGGATGAGGACACCGTAACCTCCTGTTTGGTGCATGATCCGCCCAGCAGGTTCGGCCGCTCGTCTCTCACCCTTGGGCTGGCCATGCAGTGGGCCGCACTGAGCGGCTATGTCTGGCCAATACCCATCTCTTAAGGAGATGTTGCTACCCTATGCTATCCTAACCGTTTCAACTTTTAACCGTTGGCCTGAACTCAGCCTACCGCCAAGAGTGCGACATTTCGCCTAGCACCGGCAAATTTGCCTCCTCATCTTCTCTTACATTAGGTATATCACTCCGGGAAAGGCGAAAAACCCCTCGCCGTTAAGCCAATTTGGTTCAGGGAAAATTCCTTTCCGGTCCTAACTCGCAACCAGTATTTACTCGGAGTACTGTCCTTGAGAGGGATGGGTGGGTGGGTGCATGTCCTTCTCCCCGCTCCCACCTGGCTGAATGAGGCGGTTGAGCGGGGAGTTCTAAGATGGCGCCCGGGACTTCCGCTCTCGCGAGAGTCCCGGGCGCGCTCCTCACGTGGTTGCCGGGGGCAACCAGGCCTATTCTGCCCCCCCACCCTACAGCGGCCACTCCTTCCTCGCCTCCCTTGGCCGGAGGGAGAAAAGGGGGCGCCGCCAAACCCCCGCCGCTGTAATCGCGGAGGGGACAAGGTCCAAATGGCACACTAGTTGGTTTGGTTACTTACTTTAATTTTTTTAAAAAAAACCTGTTTTTTTATGTCTCAGTTTAGACCCATTTTAGAATGTAACCCTAATTATAGAGTCACTACTATATCCATCCATCCATCCTTCCCCACACCTGCCCATCCTATCCAGGGGCCTGTGAATTCTGTCCTGCTGCAACTGCAGTGATTTTCATGGAATTTGTCACTTGGATAAATTTTTGCATAAATTGCCTTTTCCAATACAAACTTACAGCTGGAATGGGCAATATTTTGAATTCTCAACAGGGTTCCAGCATTGTGAGCTGCTGCCATATATTCTGGGGCTTTAGGGCCTTCTACAATGGCTACTGAAAAAGAACAGCCCATGACATCCCAACTGGAGTAAAAATCTATAATCACAAAATAATACCTTAGGAACCAGCAGAGAGGTTTGTGTGGACATTGTAAGATACTAGATGTTCAGAAAACTGATGGAATAGCATCCCAGAAATCCCCTTTTTAATTTTTAAAAATTTGCATAAATTGATTCAGTTCAATTAGTTTGCATAATAATCCTTGCCAAAATTGAATTGCTCACTAAATGTGGGGTATTCTGGTTGCAGAATTTGATTTAATCAGAATTTAAGCTTGTTTATTCATTTTTGCTGAACACACAGGGCCCCCAGTCATATCATTTTATTTATTACTATTATTATTATTATTATTATTATATTAATAAATAAAATGATATGACTGGGGGCCCTGTGTGTTCAGCAAAAATAAATAAACAAGCCTAAATTCTGATTAAATCAAATTTTTAAAAATTAAAAAGGGGATTTCTGGGATGCTATTCCATCAGTTTTCTGAACATCTAGTATCTTACAATGTCCACACAAACCTCTCTGCTGGTTCCTAAGGTATTATAATTAATTATTATTATTATTATTATTATTATTATTATTTTAGCTAGATGATATATGGAACTAAGATTGTTGTCAGGATAAAGAATCCAAGAATCTTCATTAAAATCATGCCTGTTTAACAGCCCCACATTATAAAAAGAATTCCACACTGACATTTAAAACACTTGCTTGCACAAAGGACACTCCTCATATTGAAAAAAAAAATCAATTAACCTGATCTCACTCCCTTTTATGTTTTATAATTCACGGATTACTGAAATTCATAATTGAATAATATGTAGATGTCACCTAGAAGTACTAAACCAATTCTCCAACTTGTAATTGCCTGACTAAATAAGAATGACACTAACTTTGCCGTTTTCTCTCTGATTAGGACCACTATAGATTTGCAGTCACCTCCATGTAATATAAATCAATAAAGAATAATTTTCCAGGCAGTAAATCAATTGTCAGTTCACAGACCCTAATACCCCTGTGCAGGATTTATTGAAAAAATGAATGGCAGTCTTGTTAGTAGATGTACAGCATGCTTTATGGGCACATAATGGTGTAAAAACCCAGACTATTACATTCATGGCAGTATCTGCCAGCCAAATGGGTTAACTCTTCTCCTGCCACTTAGAGCTAATGTGACCAGTCCTAGCAGAAAGAAAATGGTTGTTGAGGCCTAGAAAACTACATTCAGCAAACAACTTTGGCAAAAGATGTTTTTTTCAGACATTCTGCACTATCCTCATTTGGTGCACACAGGGTTGCACACGTCTACGTTGTGCATCTAAGTGCCGAGTTAGACTTACATGGGGTGTCAAATCCTCATTCTCCGTGAGAGGCAGCATTGTGCAGCATAACCACAGTGAGAAGACTGCTGCCTGCAATGTGACAGCACTGAATGCACCTCTCTGACCTGCGGCATAATTCCAAGTGGTGAGGCTACACTAAAGTGCTGACCATTCAGAGTAGTTGTGCTGGGCTCTAGAGGGCGATACTGCATATGCAAGTGAGAGTTGGCAATGGGCAATGCTTCCTCTCACTGGGTAAAACAGACGTGTGGCTTACTTTGGCCCAGACCTTGTCTGAATGTGTGTGCAGGCGCTGCCAAATATTAGCCTAGGATTGCCCTGGGCTGTATTAGTGGCTAGTCCAGCCTGTGACCTCAGCAAACTCCAAGGTCACAGCTACGGTGGGCTATCACATCTGTTTCTGGGTCGGCATCATGTCCCAGGTTGGGACCGCTGTGGCCAACCACCATGGTTTGTCATCACTGGCCACCATGGCTTCCCATCATGGGAAGGAGGGGGGACAGGGTGCTGGGCACAGCACAGGAGCAGGGCCACATTCTTTATTTGTTATTAGGATTTCGGCTTCCGCCATAATCCTCAAGAAAAACTATTTACAATAATAATATACATATAATCACTTATCACATCAATAAAATATAATAATGATAATAATAATAATAATAATAATCTTCCAAGATTGACTCTCATCGTAACCAAAATTATATAATATATATATATCAATAAATAAAATACGAGTAACCATAGTGGTATACAATCATGCTACAATGCTAAAATCTTACATCAACAAGTCAACAAATTTAAATTGCCATTCCTCCCACACCAGAGGGGCAGAAAACATATTTAAATAGGCTTTGTGGGAGCCACAAACCATAAACCAATCAAGCTAGTGCGGCAAAATAGCCCCAAGTTTATCCTCTCTGGAGTGAATTGACTTTCTACGTTTGAATGCCAACCTCACAAAACCCGCGATGGCCAATATAGCATCCCTATCCTCCATCCTCATCAGTACTTCATAGATGTTACTTTGGTTGGGCCCGCCATTGCCAGCTAGCAGCGGGATCAACCATGCTGCTCTTAGTGCATTTAGTTGGGGACATTGCAACAAAAAATGATTGATGGTATCCACTTCATGGAGACTACATGAACATAAGCGCTGGTCGTAAGGAGTGAGTCCATACCTGCCCTCAACAATAGCAGATCTTACTAGGTAAAATCTTAAGTTCATGTAGCATCTGCGCAGTTCCGGGTTGGTCAAAAGATTCAGGTACTTCTCGAAGCCAAAGGAAATTTTTATTTGTTTCAGTCCCGGTGCCACTTTCCACTGGGAAATCCTACCAAGATCCTCCTGCCAAGCAATATCCTGAATTCTTTGGGTGACCTCCGACCTGATGTCTTGCAGTTGCCTCCCCTGAAAGAATTCAAACGAGAAGTTCAACTCCCTGAGTAACCGCCAAAGATATAAAACCCAGGGGTATGGGCGGGACCCCACGGGTACTAGCTTTTCTCGCAAACACTGGACCGGGAGTTCCATGTCCTGTTTAGCCAACAGGCGCAGCCAAAAACTAACGTAAGCTTGTTTGGCTCTTGCCGCTAAGGAAGCAACCTCCACCTCTGTCCGCAGTACTGCTCCTGGAACTCCTGGAGCATCACTAAGGAGTCGCCAGAGAAAATAGTTCTGACTCCTTTTGAGGGCCCTCTCATCTGGGTTAGGAGTAAGTTCCAACCCAAAAGTTGCCATGGGGGGCACTTTGGCGATATAATTGTGACATCCTAGATGCTCGAGCAATAGCCCCGGCTATCCTTGTCACCTTATTGGCTCTTGCCTGGAGGTGGGGGACCCAAAATCCTCTGGCAGAAAAAACCACGCCAAGGTAGCTAAAAGATTTCACCACCCAGAACTCTCCTGCCCTAGTTTTCCAAAAAGGGGGAAGCTTTTTCTGTCCTGCTATCATGACTGTGGATTTCTCTAGATTGATTGCAAGACCACTCAACACACAATAGTCATGAAGGGCCGCTATAGCCCGGCTTAAACCAACCTCTGTCTGGGCCACTAACACCAGATCGTCTGCAAACTGGAGGAACCCCAGCTGGGTCTCTCCAATTTTAGGCGGGTGGAAGTCCGCTGACCTGATAAAATCTGGCAGGTCAGCTAAATAAAGATTGAACAAGAGGGGGGCCAGGACACAACCTTGTCGAACCCCCCTCCTGATCGAAAACCCCTCCGCTCTACCTCCACCCACCCTCACCCATGCTCTATTACCAGTGTGAAGATGGATTATGGGGAGGAGAATCTTATCATCCAGACCCATCTTAATTAGTTTGGCCCACAATCTGTTCTGAGGAACTGTATCAAAGGCCTTGGTCAGGTCCAGGAAGGCCATATACAATTTAGGTTTCTTGATCTTGTGGTATTTGAAGATAAGATGCTGCAAAATAAAGCAGCAATCTACAGTTGACTTGGCCTTCCTGAAACCAAACTGCTCCTTTGGCATTATGTCCCTTTCCTCCACCCACTTGACCAACTGATTGAAAAGAAACTTAGCATACAATTTACCCACGATGGACAGAAGGCTAATTGGCCTATAACATGAGGGGTCCTGGATCTGGCCCTTCTTGTAAATAGGAATTATGCAACAAGACATCCAAGATGGAGGAACAATGCCCGTATTGGCCACCATAGTAAATAATGTGGAAAAAAGATGGGCCCACTTTGTGGGGGTGGCTTGGAGTGCCCCAGCTGTAACTCCATCGGGCCCCTGAAAGTTATCTACTTTCAGGGCCATAATAGCCTTAACAATAGTAGCCTCAGAAAACTGTTCCTTCTGCCATAGGCAGCCTCCCCCACAGCTAGTCCTGGCAGGCAAATCGCCAAGTCCCAGTGGCCGATCTTTATACAGGTTGGAAAAAAAGGATTCCCACTGGGTTAGGGAAATTCCTTGACTGCCGACTCCACTCCTGGGATTTATGATAGCATTTAGAGTAGACCAAAACCGGCTCATATTCCCTGTTGCTAGATCCATGGCAATGCTGGCCCACTTCCTATTATAGTAACCAACTCGCTTAGCACTTAGCAATTTGGAGTAGGCTAGCCTAAGGTTTCTAAATTCTGCCCCTCGTATGTCTCCATACCCTCGCACCCATTGTCGCTTGGTCTTTGTTAGCTGCACCTTCATCCATCTGCACTCCAAGTCATACCACTTATCTTTGTTACATAAGGTAACATTTGGTTCACGTTTCAAAGTATCAGCAAAAAGCCTCAAGATACCCTCATAATATCTTACTTGTCATTTGGGTCCCTGCACGTCTCTAACTGGGTAAGCAGATAAGCAAATCTGGGAGAACAAAAAAAATCATGCATTGTCCCAATAATTTCTACCGGAGACAGTGTTCTTATCTGAAAAGTGGTCCTGCCCCCATAAGACTTCCTAGCCCTAGGTTTTAATGCACCTTCCCCTTTGATGGAGAAGCTAAGGGCAACATGGTCACTTTCAGGTCTTAACACCATCTCCGGTTGGCTAAAGAAACCGCAGGATCGAGGGTTAACCAAAATAAAATCGATCCTGCTTCTACCCTGCGGACAAAAAAAAGTATGCCCCCCCTTCGATGGTAGACAAGTGAGCTTCTTCCAATTTGATCATATCCAACCTAAAGGCCAATCCTTCCAAGAAATTTCTTTGCCGGGCAGCATCTGACAACCCATCCATCCCCCCCTCAGTAGAAGGAGGGTCGCTACTGGTGGTCAGGCAAGTGTTCCAATCACCCAACAAGGCAAATACTGCCTGTGGGAATTGGTCCTCGAATAAGAGGATCTCCTTCCTCCAGGGCCACCCAAACATCCTCCTCATAATAAGGCGATGAGGTTGGGGGAATATAAATATTAAATACTACAAATTGGGTTCTTGAGTGGCTTGATTGAATCAATCCTGCTTGATATTCCGGCCTGGTGGTGTCAAGTCAAGAAAAATTGTACTGGCAACTATTCATAACACAAAAGGCAAGCCCTCTAGAAACCCTACCTCAGCCTTTCCTCCCCCCGTACAGGAAAGTCTGGAACCCTTCAATATCCAGGCAGTCTCCTGGTTTGACCCAGGTCTCCTGCAAACAAATGAGGTCAAAGGTCTCCAAGAAGTCCTGCCAATCCCTATCCTCCAATTTTGCTTTAACTCCTGATATATTCCAAGACATAACTAACAGGTCCCCCCCCTCCCTCATTAATGGCCTTAGTATCCATCCTCGTGGAGGATTCAGTGTCCTTATGCCATCCTATAGCAGGCATGCTCTGGGTGCAATATACATGTAGATCCTCCGTTGTATCTGTTAGGGGTGGGACATCGGGTCAAATACCGGCTACAGGATTTTAAAAAACCGGATTGCTGGATCTGTGTACCGGTTTACCGGTACAGGATTTGTTCCATTGATTTCAATGGGGAACTGTCCCCATTGAAATCAATGGAAAAAAACACAAAAAATCTCCCCCCTCCCCCTCCCAGACTGTGCAGGTGGAAGGGGGCACCCCCCACCCACCCTGCCCAGCCTGACTTTAAAAAAAAAAATTTTTTCCCCGAAGTCCCTGCTAGTGCAGGCTCCGGGCTGTCGGTGGCGCCCGGGAGCCCGCACCAGCAGGTACTAGGGTGATCCCTGGGGTGGTGGGTGGTTTAACACACACCGCACCCCAGGGATCACCCTACCTCCCCACCCAGGGATCGCCTACCTTGTGCTCCAGGCGGCGACAGCGATCCGACTCTGGTGGCTTCAGCGCTGGCTGTGGCTGCAAGCTTCAGCATTACTAGGCCTTCTGATGAACTTCCGGGTTTCCCCGGAAGGCCTAGTAGTGCTGAAGCTGGCAGCCACAGCCAGCGCTGAACCCGCCGGAGTCGGACCGCCGCCGCCACCCCCGCCACCCGGAGCGCAAAGTAGGCAATCCCTGGGTGGGGAAGTAGGACTAGGAAGGGTGATCTGATTCCTGGGGTGGGGTGTGTGTTAAACCACCCCCACCCCAGGGATCGTACCTGCTGGTGCGGGCTCCAGGTCGCCGGCGGCGGCCTGGGGCCCGCACTAGCAGGGCCTTCGGGGGGAAATATTTTTTTTTTAAAGCCAGGCTGGGCAGGGTGAGTGGGGGTGTCCCCCCTTCCACCCACGCAGCCTGGACTGGGAAGGGAAAGTAAAGTGGGGGGGGGTTGGGTGTGTTTTTTTACATTGTGGCCATTAATTTGAATGGCCGCAATGTAAAAAATCCAGTATGGGGGAATCCGGTAAACAGGCCAGATTACCGGGTTTAATCCGATACTGCCGGTACACCAAATACCGGCAGTATCAGACACCGGATCCGGTAGTCCCACCCCTAGTATCTATAGCTATGCTATTTGGGTGGATTAATACATCCTCCCTGGATTTTTGTCTTAGGCTATCGACTTCCCCCCTCACCTGTTCGAAATACTCCAACAAAGTTGTTTGAATCAAGTGATTACCATAGCCATGACCATTTGGAAGGCTATTGGATACTATACCTTAATCCTGCAAAATTGTCCCATTTTCCCCAATTCCCAAGCTATCCCCTGCTTGGCTTATAGGAGACAGTGTGCGGAGAGGGACTTATCCTCCCTGCAGCTGCACAAGGGCTATGTACCCCGGGATCCTGCTTGGGGTCTTGGGTACTACTTTTGTTATAGCCCAACCGCAGCAAGCAATCACCTTGATCCACTGCAGGGAGTTGTCTAAACATGTCCCAAATGGGATGATGCTCCTTGTCACTAGTGCTTTTCCTCCCCAAAGACCTCCCCTTCCGAGTATGTTCCTCTCTTATATTTGGATTTACATTTGAGATCGGGACTGGGGTCTGAGACACTGTCAGACCCAGGGGGGCCAGGATAGGAGCCTGAGATTGTATTTCCATTGGCTGAGGCTGAATTGGATTCTCCCCACTCTCCCCAGCCATGCAGGTGGCAGGATGGCACCCCAGCCATGTTTGTTCAGCACCCCAACCCAGACCGGATCATGCCCACATGATTTTCCATCCTGGGCTGGGGTGGCCTGGGCTGCCAGCGTGCTGCCATCATGTGTGTTTCTACCCTCTTGAATGAGATTGTGGCACCTACTTAACTCTAGTGTGGCACCTCCATATACAGCATCGTGTGCCTAACTCTTTTGTGTACCTAGATGACTGCACCCTTTAGTATGTGAATGTCACAAATAGAGCTGAAATGAATAGCTGGTTTTGTAATTACCAATTAATGCGCCGAATGTGGATTAGCTGTGGGGAGGGGAAACTGTGGGGAAGGGAACATGGGTGTTGACAAGCACAGAGTGCTACAGGCAGGGAGGGGCATACATGAGGTTGATGGCTGACCCCCCCATCACTATCCAGTAAGCCCTTCTCCTGCCCATGCTCCCCTGCAGTTCCTCCCCTACCCATGGCACCACCCTTCTTGTTCCCTCATCTGTGCTCCCACTCACTGGATATCTGCTTGGATACCTTGGATCTACTGGATAGTGATATCTGCACAGCTATCAATTTTAGCTCACATTACAATCTATACCTATCTTGTGGAACTCATGACTGCAATTTAGCAGGATTCAACAAATGATTAGACTTAGACAAGGCTGGTGCAAACACACAGCATGACACAAATAATGTAAAACCACATATTTCAGGACATAGTGAACCAACCACTATATGCTGGAGATTATGAAGAATTCATCCATTAGGATTTTCTTGTGCTTTCTCCTGGGACTTGCAGCTCTGCTGCTGTGGGAGATTATCAGCAGCCTTCTCCTGCAGCATAAAAGTTTGAGGGTGAAACAAAGACCTCCAATACCAATTGAATACTTAACTTGGAGAAAACCAAGGGGCTAGGACTGGTTTTAGATGAGCGTGGTGCGGGCTTGCGTGAGTTTTAAAAATCCTGTGGGAGGGGATTAGATGAGATACTTTGCACGTTAAAAGCAGTTGCGGGTTCTTTTAAAACCCCATGCTAAATACCCCGACATCGAGATATTTCGTTCATGGTTTTAAAAGAATGTGCAACCAGCTTTAATGCGCAAAATGTCTCATCTAATCCCCACCCACAGTATTTTTAATTTTACAGCTTTCTGTAAAATGGTTGTGTTCACTCAGTTGCAAGACAGAAATGTTTGACATACACACTGCGTGTAAACAGACAGACATGGAGGATGCATGCCCCCAGAGCTGTTCTAGGAGTGCACTTTAGATAGACAGGCAGTTTCCCCAGGTTGCAGGATTCCTACACTGTGCCCCTCTGCCACACCATAGAGTTGCTTATGCTCACATGATGCCCTAGGCTGGTGACCACAACTCCGTGGTGCCGACCAGAGCAATGGTTGGCCAGGTGTGGAACTGTACCATGGGTCTGCCCAACAGACAGACAGCAGCTCCACTTTAGGCCATTGCCCCGGTATAGCCAACCCGCTCTTCACTGCGTGCTCTGCAATGTTCCACAGCACCACCAGCAGGCTGGCTCAGAATAGGCATAGCCTGTTCCGGTTTGCACATCTGGCCTCCACTCTACACGGATGACCCAAATTGGGGGTGAAGTGAGTTGGTGTGGACAGGAGTGGAGCTGCTAAAAGTAGGGATGTGCAAATGTGGTTCGGATGTTCGGACCGAACTCTGTCTATTCAGACAACCGAACTGAACTTCTGAACCGAACCGGAACCAACCAAACCCGAACTCGATCTGAACTCGAAAATGACTGAACAGTTCGGCAGCGTTCGGGAGGCAAAAATGTGACTGGAAGGCTCTGGGGGGGGGCAGTGAGGAGTAGACTTCCTGGCACCAGGGTGTCAGTGCCCCACACCGGGGACGCCTGCGGTGGGGGTGCAAGTCTCAGAGCAGGCCCACTGACCTGCCTTCCCCCCTCGAGGCACAGCCAATTGTGGTCGTGCTGACTGCGGGGTTGGTCCCAGCGCCTGGGATTCCGCCTTCGGCACAGCAGGCACCGGTGGCTCCACCCGACACGCAGGACGTTGGGCCTGGGCCATCTGACCTGTCAAGTAGGGATGGGCGAACGTGGTTCAGAAGTTCGGAGTTCGGACCGAACTCGACCAGTTCGGTCAACCGAACCGAACTTCCAAACCGAACTCGATTTTCGGACCGAACCGAATTTCCGAACTCGGCTCTGTTTGCCCATCCCTAAAAGATAATTTTCCATTTAGTTCAATGGGGTTTGAATTTCCGAACTTTGTTCGGAAGTTTTGAGTTCGGACCAAACTTAAATAGTTCGTTCGACCAAACCAAACTTCTGAACCGAACCGAATTTCCGAACTCAGTTCTGTTCGCCCATCCCTACTGTCAAGTGAGGCCACGCCCACCATATGCTGCTCAGCGCACCTCGGGACATGCACAAGGGGTGGGGCCTTGGGAAAAATACCAGCACTGTGGTTCTGTCGGCGCTGGTGATTGAAGCGGAGAGACCGGCCTGAGAGAAAGCTAAGTGCTAGATGGTCATATTGATTGTTGTATTTGTGCTACGTGTTTGGATCCTTGCCTATTGAGACAGAGAACTAGTATTGGAACCATCCCCATTAACCCCTAAGTGGGAAAGGAGAGTGTGAGGAAGTGTGAGAGTGTGGGTAAGTCCTCCCAGGTCCCCCTCTCCCCCCATGTGCATACCCCCTCCCTTTTCCCCTGTGCCTGGATACCCCCTCCTGGTTTCCCCCCACAAGCAACACACAACCCTTCCATACCCATTTTCTGGTGTGAGCTATCAAAGGAGTGTATTTGGGAATTGGCCTGAGGTAGGGCTGAAGTGGCAGCAACTGTTACTGCGCCACCATTCCATTCCGAGAATGCGGCACTTAATGTGTCTTGCCGCCAATTTCCCCTCGATATTTCCATGATTCTGAATTACCTGCTACCAACATCTGCAGAAGCAGCATGTCTGCAGTTTGTGAACACAAGCGGTTTTATGACACCTTCCACCTGACGCACCGTGATGCTGAATAATAGATCATTGAATGAATGAACTTAGGGTGACTCTGACTACCTGCTTCAGAGTTGTAGCCCCGCAGCGCTGCTACACGGGTGGGGGAAGAGTCCCCCCCTGTCCCCTCCTTCGCAAGGAATGTTGCTGCCTTGTAAACAAAGTTCTTCTTCGAGGGGCTTCTTCCATTTTCACAAACGGGAGAGTGTACCAAGCCTAGAAAGAGGTGGTGGTGGGATTTTCTAACAAAATGACACTCCATGCAGGTTGGATCTACAGCCTGGGAGGGGGGTAGCAGGTAGGGGGCAGCCTGCTCTGGGGGGG
>QEPC01003936.1:189269-204391 GCA_003113815.1 Sphenodon punctatus
CCCCCCAAGGCTGTTTCCCACCCCTTCACAATGCTGGAAATTTTGTGCTTTTGGGTTTATACTTTATTTATTTTAAGCTTGTCTGCATGTAGACTGTGTTTTCTGATGTTAACCCTGGAAACTATATGTTATGTTCAACTCCTGTTCTGTGTTGGCTCTTGCTCTGTCAGGTTGTATTTACAGAACTCTGGTGCTTGCACTAAAATCTTCCCCAGCTCTCATACAGTCATACCCTGCCATCTCTTTCCTTAAACCCTTACATTTTCCCTTTTCCCTTCCCCTGTCTGTCTCCCCCTGTACATATATAGGTAGTATAGTTTAGATATACAGATAGATTAGATTATAGATATAAAATACATAAAATATAGATAGATTAGATAACAGAGATACCTCATCGTTTTCCTTTTCCCTTCCCTTGTCTTTCTCCCCCTGTCCATATTATATAGATAATATTAGTTATCTATATTTATACATACTAGGTTAGGTTTAGATCAGCCACGCACCACACAGCCAACTGAACTTCCATTCCTGATTTTGGTATCATTCTCAGGTTCACGTGCTAACAAAAATTATACCAAAAGCAAAATCTTCGTTGGAAATCAATATCGATAATGACACCAACAACAAAAATGACACTTAGTTACTAACAACAACAAAAACAACAGGTTTTTAATAACAAAAATGGGTAGGTGAAGCCCATAGTAGACAGAGTGGGAAGGCTACCATGCCTTGGCTAGCCTTACTCCACTCTGGGCAGCTGGGCCACATGATGCAGTGCCCTGGGGCAAGGGGACCAGCTGGCTGCTACGTGACGCATCCTTGGAAACATTCTGAAGACACATCTTGGAGTATCCTTACCCAGTATGGGGTAAGGCTGTCCAAGGTGGGGCAACTTGTGTGCTGGGGCTATGCTTGCCCCACCATGCAGGGACCACCACTGTGGGGCCTTGAGTGGTGAGCACTTTTGCCTATCACGCACAGCCACATCATGGCTGGGGACCGGATAACGGTCAGGCCAGGGGAGGGAGGCAGGACAGGATCAGGTGGCTGCTCATGTGGCTGGTGCTTTGGCCCACCCTGGTCATGGCAGCAACTCTGACAATGGCAGGGCTTCCCGGCTTCCCCATGGCCATCTGCCCAGCTACCCACACTTGTCTCACAGTGTGGCAGCTGTGCTTGCACACCACGGGGATATGTGGAGGTAGAGGGCCATGTGGCCACAATTAATACAGTAGAGGAGTTAGAGGTGGTAGAAACCCCGACTTGTCCAATTTTATGGGATCAATTTCAGTCAGTGACATCCACTGACACGGTGGGGGTGCTGGGGGCTGTGAGAGTCACTTCTTGTGAACTAGCTCTGTGCCCGCCCTGGATGATTAAGAGTTGCCGGAAGACAATGGGGCCATTGCTGGCTGGGGTGGTCAATGCCTCCCTACGGGAGGACAGAGTGCCGAGCTGCTTCAAGGAGGCGGTGGTACGGCCTCTGCTCAAGAAACCATCACTTGACATTGACTCCCACGCCAGCTATCGGCCTGTCTCTAACCTTCCCTTTTTAGGGAAGGTTAGCAGCTCCAAGGGCATCTCGACCGCATCGGTTTTCTGGATCCCTCGCAGTCTGACTTTCATCTGGGGCATGGCACCGAGACAGCATTAGTGGCTTTGGTAGATGATCTGCACCAGGAAAAGGATAAGAGTCGATCAACCCTTTTGATTCTATTAGATCTGTCGGCTGCATTTGATACCGTTGACCACGAGATGTTGGTGATGTGCCTGCGGGACAGTACAGGGGTAGGCGGAATCGTTCTTGAGTGGTTCCGCTCGTTCCTGACCAGGAGAACTCAGCGGGTGGTGCTTGGTGATTATTTTTCATCTCACCGAGACCTCTCAGGTGGGGTCCCGCAGGGTTTTGTCTTGTCCCCTCTTATAAAAAAATAGATTTAACACCAAACTGCAACTGGCCTATTGCCACTGTTAATCCGTTGGACATACGGATTAATCTGTAATGCTCCATTACAAGCAGTTATGGATTAATCCCAATCCATATTTCCCACCCCTGCTCCTGTCCCTACAATAACTATTCCCCAAATATCAGTCTCTCTTTCATGACCCACATTCTAGCTCCTTCATCTTTCTTTCTTGCTATCCTATAAATCTTCTCCAGTTCATTGACACCTTTCTTGAAACAAGGTGCCCCAGACTGACCACAATACTCCAGTGAAGTCTTCCCTGTGCTATATTACCATAACTTTCCATGTCTTGGGACACAGTGCTTGGGACATAATGCAGCTCAAAAATTGTATTTGACTTTTTTGTGACACTGTCACATTTTTGACTTTCATTCTCACTTAACAGATAGAGTTAAATGGAAACATTTCTGTTTACCAAGTAAACATTAGGGGTTGGACTATCAGTATCGGATTAATCCAATAATTACCAGTATAGGCATACCGGTTTTTTTAACATTGGCCACTTTGCAGGGTTTTTTTACATCGTGGCCATTAAAATAAATGGCCACAATGTAAAAAAAAAATGGTAAAGTGGCCAATGTTAAAAAACCGGTATGCCGATACTGGTAAATCTGATACTGGGGAGATCCGATACTGGTAAATCCGGTATCTGGTATTCTCCCCAGTGTCCCACCCCTAGTAAACATAAAGGGACATATTTTAAAATATTGTCCCACAACTGCATAGTTAAATGCAGTATCTCTGCACCTACAACAAGGCTAATCTGAAAACTCATAATCCATGTCCTTCCAAAAACAGTCTATGAAATGAGGCATGCAAGAAGTTCACAAAGACACACTTGTGTGCATGATTTCTATTCTGGTAAATCATAGAAATGTATATGAGAGTTCCTGTAATTTAATTACCTAGGAAATATCTCCCTGGTGGTGCTTCCAGGTTTCCCCTGTAAACTGTTCTTTAGCCTGAGCTTGCAAGTGTGCGTGTGCGCACGTGTGTTCATGTGCATACTTGCACTTGTGCATGTGCTCAGTTCCACTGGTAACAACAGGACTCTTTATTTTCAAGCACTTAGAGGATCTTTCATGACACTTCGAGGACTGAGGTCTTTCATGACACTTCACCAACTCAGTAATACTTCCTACTACTCCAGTTCTAGATTCAACCTGTTTAGTCTTTGGATATATAAATGGTACATGGTGAAGAATTGTGTCAAACATTTGTGACATAATGTAGGATTAAGTGGTCAAGCTCTCTGTGCCTTAGATAGCTTTTCTGTAAAATTAAGAAAATGCTCCTTTACCATGTACAATGGGGAGACCTTCACATGAATGGCACTGGCCATTGACTTGGGTTTGGCCAAGACCATACTCACCAAGGCTGCACAAGGTAGGTGGCTTACTGGCTCAGGATCCACCAGTGCTGTAACTCTCACATGTGCATTACTTTTATCCCTCAGGGTGCTTTCATAAGTGATGGGTCCACCATGGCCAGTCTGCTCCAGGCTGTGGCAGAACCCATCACTCCAGATCAGAGATGCCTGGACCACCAAAGAAGTATGATGTCAGCCTGGGCTGGGGCAATGCATGGATGTGCAGCACCCTTCCCCCTCCCCCCAGCTGATGGGTGGCCATGGCAGCCAATGACAGCCTGCCAGCCCCCCCAACCACTCCAGACCGGGTTGAGCGAAGGCAGCCCTTCAAGTACCAGAATGATATCCATGATCAAAACCAGATGACACACACCTGTTTTGTTTTGGTTTTTTGAATGTACCAATCTGGGTTCTGGGGTTTTCCCCATTTTGGAGATTATTTTTTTGCTGTTCATTTCAGTATTTTAATTGTATCATTTTCGGCAATTGTGCATGCACAACAGTGCAAATATTGCCAAAATGATGTAACCAAAATGACCGAAATGACTAAAATGATAAAATAAAACACTGAAACAAAATAACCAAAACAAATACCCAAAAGGACCACAAAGAGATAGTTATTACCCAAACTGCAAACCACTGTCTCAGGGACAAGTTTTATTATTACATCTACTCTTTCTTTATTTGTTACATAGTTCTTGTTATATAGTTTTTCTTCCCCAGAGGCCTAACCCAACACCTACTGAAGCTGAGAAAAATATTCTCATTGGCTAGAATAGGCTTTGGATTGGCTCCTTTGGTAACAGTTCGTATCAGTACCTACCAGGAAATCGTAGCTTCACACACATGCTGAGCATGGCACACTTTGCAAAACGTGTTCTTAACTGACTCAGACCTTGACCAAGACTGAAAAAGGCAGAGAGTTTTGCTTGCTTCCAAAGGATCAGGATGTGGCAAATTCAGCAATTAAACTGTATCTCTTACTTTGCTGCCTCAGAGAAATGATGCATCAGAGAACGCTTCAAAAGATGGTGCTTTTCTGAAACCACCTTTTAAAGTCTACACTGTTTTAAAACTTTATTTTAAAGACCCCTTTTTTTTAACCCATAAAACACACACACACACACACACACACACTTATGACATAGGCTCAGAACTGAAAATTCCAGCAGACAAGTGCAAGACACAGGTGGAAAGTAAAATATTCTGCCACCTGCTAGCAAAGGTTTATGATGTGCATCTTATATGCTCATCAAATTTCTATTCCACTTGGTATTTGTGTATATGGAACAAGGTTGTAGAAATATATAGTTATGTTTTGTGATTGCAAAAGGGAAACCGTTCCTCCCCCAGAGAAATCAGGGGTCTCGAGGCAGAACAGAAATTTATCTAAGAGGAAGATCTATTTATAAGGCAAGTGGGTAACCTAGATTGCTCTCCTGATGACATCTTATGCATGTGAAATTTTCTAATTTCTCCCCTTGTGAGCTGGTTTAAATTGCTCCTTCCAAACCGGGAGCACCTGCTTCATTTTGAGCCCTCTGCCTCCCTGGAATCTCCACTGAGCCTCATGGAGAATAGCAGCAGAAGGCTTTAATGAATAAGAAAAGTGCTGTATTGACAGAGCTAGGCACATTGTGCTCATGATCCTCTGAGATTGGAGAGATAAGTTGGTGAAGTATGGCTTTGGAATTTAATTTATTACCTGTGATTTAACACCACAGAGTAAAACAAATGGAACAACCAATTTTTTGCCTATCGTGATATTCTGGAGCAGCAGTGCAACTAGAGCTGAAACAGGTAGTGGGCTTATTATTTTCAGGTATTATCTGCATTTTGGGTAGCCCTTCAAATACCCTAATAATACCCATGACCAAAATGGGCACTCTCATATCTGGGGGTTTGGGGCGCAGTCTATTTGGGATTTTTTTTCTTGTTGTTTTGGTTGGATTGCTATAATTGTTTCTGGGCATATTTACAAAACATCTGGTATGGAAAATCTCCCCCCACACAGGTATCATAAGAATAACAGGGTGTTAACAGACGATAGCCCACATCAAGTGGGTGTCCATGTGCCCTTTTATTAGGTTTCACCCCCACCAGCTACGTGGCCAACACCCACCAGGCACAGAACCCCTATTAATGGTGGGGTCTTCGAACATGAAGTGCCTACTGTACAGGCAAATGGGTACTAATGTGTGTCCACCTGTTTGTGGCCCAAGAATTAGGTTGTGTGTGTGTAGTCTTCGGCACAGTTCTGCAAAAGGTTCTATTTATATGTCCAAAGACTAAGCAGGTTAAAGCTAGGACTGGAATAGTAGGAAGTATTGCTGAGTTGGTATGAAGTGTCATGAAAGATCGCAATCCTCTACATGCGTACAGGTCCACCAACACCATGCAGCCACAGGCAAAGAGCCTAGAGTAGGGGTGCGCAATTCATTTTCTTTATTATAACAATGAAAATGTAAATTTTCATTTTTTAAAATTGTAATAATGAAAATGATAATAATAAAAACAAAAATGAATTTTCATTTTCGTTATTATGAAATAATGGGAAAAAAACACTGAAAGGAAATTTACGGCTCTAACGTTTTTGTTTCTTATTCAATTCTGATGAAGCATTGGGAGATTGTACCACCAATGGAGGGGGCTGTGTGTCCCAAATATCAGAAAGATTGGATAAAGGGAACAATTTTTAAATAAGAAATTGACTTTTGTGGTTCTACAAAACATTGTGCATATATACCTGGCTACAACTTCTTTGTATTCCATCCAATTTGCATGAAACCAAGGAAAGTTGTGACCCTCTCAAAGATTACCATCCCTGACATATTTCGGAAAGATTGGATAAAGGGTCCTGATGTTATAAGACATTAACTTGAAAATGTATTTCTGGCTGTAACTTTTTTTATTCCATCTTGTTTACAAGACATTTGGCAGGAGTACATCCCATTATTTCCCTGTCATCAAAGCCAAAATACAGGACAATTTGATAAAAGGCTCCAATTTTATCAACAATTGATGTTCTCCCCTTAAAGATCATTATTCAGATAAATAACAGCACATGCAGTGCCAGTCAGAGGCAGGCACCTGGCATGTCAGGGGGAGGGGGGATGTAGAAGGGAGGACGGGGAGCAACCCAACAGACTGACAGACACATTCAATGTCCAATTACTGCATGCTTCCAGCTTTACAGGACCAAATGGTGGTGGCTTCGAGGTGGCCATAGGGGGCGGCCCTGAGATGGGCATAGAAGGGAATTAACTGGGACTTCAGGCAGCAAGAAAGAAGGCAGGGGGATAGCATCCCAGAAATCAGGAGACTCTGTCCCTTCTCTCACCCTTCCACGCCTTCCCTGCTCCCCTAAGTGCCTTCGTACCTTCTCACTTGTTGCCCTCCATGCCTGGAACTCCCCTGTCCACATCTACCTTGCCCCCTCCCTTCATACCTTCAAATCTCTCCTTAAAACTCACCTCTTTCGCTCTGCTCTCTCTGACTCTTTATCCTACTGAGTCACTATTTCCTATGCCTATGGTCTGTTTACCCTTATCCTTGCCACATGGAACTTCCTGCTGTCATTCTCATCATAACCAAGCCAAGTACGTGCACCTGAGACCTCGAATCTTCATGAATGTTAGATCCCTTGTCTCTCCCTCTGTTCCCCTTCCTATGTCTCTTCCCCCAGCTCCTGTCTCTCAGATTGTAAGCCCTAGGGGCAGGAACTGTGTCAACTACTTGCACTATATAAATGTTTGTTAATAATAATAATAATAATAATAATAAATAACATGGTCTACACATCCAGGCTGGCCAATTATCATCACAATCACATCCTGCAGCACTGTAACAGAGGACATAAGAGAATCTCTATTGGCTCTTTCCTAGGCAGATGCTTCCAACTTCCCAATAACAAGTTTGGAAGAGAGGTTGGGGTGGTCACAGCACAGAATGAGGATATTTGGTTGACATTTCTGTTGGCCAATTGGCATCACAAACATATCTTATACCACAGTGACACATACGAGAATCCCTGGCATAGTCTCATCTTCTGTATATGCTTTGAAGGCTTATAAAGTTGGGACCATTTATCAAATCTTTCCAATATTTGTAAGAGATGATCCTGAAGGTGTGATATACAGCCCAACCAAATATCGTATACACTGGTAGGACTACAAAGATGTTACAGCCAGAAATACATTTATAAGTTAATTGCATATAGCACCAGGACCCTTTATCCAATCCTTCTGAAAAGTGGCATAGATGGTACAATTGGGAAGGGGTATAATCATGACAAGTTTCATCCACATTAGATGTGAGACAAAGAAGTCACAGCCAGTAATGTATACACAGATTTTTCACAAAATAACATAATTCAACTGATGAGAGAAAATTGATTCCTCTGTCCAATCTTTCTGAAATTTGGCAAATTTCAATCCTTCCAAGATTCATCAAAGTATAATGAAAAACAAAGAAGTTATAGATGAAATGTGTTTTCCATTGAAACCAATGGAAATAAAAAAGTAAAGCAAAAATAAAATTTCATTATTTGGGAAAATGAAAAATTTATATAAACAAAAACAAACAAAAAACCCCAAATACCAACATGGGTCCCTGGTGCACACCTCTATCCTAGAGTGTTTCGAGGAGCAACCACTTCCTCCCCTTTCTCTACTCTCGCTCTCACTGGTGCCTTAAAAGTTCAATGTGCACCAAAATTCAGACATGCATTGACCCATCTCCTCTTGGGGTGTTTTCAGACGTGATGAGATCACAGTGAACCACACTGAATATCTACATGTGGCCACTGTGCCCTGCATGTCTGTTCGGCGGCCGCCAGATGTTCACCACACTGATACCCACATGAGGTCAATTTCAACCCTGCTTCCCAGGCTACCGGTGTGAAAATCGGCTGAAGCGTGGTGAAAGTGATTCCAGGTGGGCATTTAAAAAAAGTAACGTCTGGTCGGCTATCATGGCCCGGAATCCCTGGCAGGATTCCGGGGCGTGGTGAACTCAGCCAGACGCTGCGGCGGCATTGGCCTCGCCACCCGCCCGTCTCCCTGAAGGGCGGGCGGCAAGCAGCGTGGAGGGGGCAGGGCCGTGCGGCTGCACGTTGTGCCATGCGGCCCCGCCCCCTCCCTGATTCCCCTCCGGGATCCCCGGCACATCTGTTTGCCATGCCTGGGTGATCCTGGTGGGGAATCTCCGGGTTGTTTTCAGGACGGGGCAAAGCTGCCCCGTTACGTCTGAAATCAGCCTTGGTTTGCACCATGTACACAATGTTCACTCATGAGAACCCATGACCTTCTCAGGAGTGACTTCCACAGTTAATGGTAAGTTAATGCACCTGGGGTGGGTGCTGTGTTTATACAGCTGTATGATTAAGGCTTCCATTTATTGCTATCTAAATATGTGGCATTTTTTGTTTGTTTGTTTTTTACTGTGTTCACTGGTGGCCAGGAGAGCAGCACTATACTCGCAGGGACTCAGCAGGGGCAGGAAAGGAAAGAAACCATGATGGGTGGTGATCGCAGGAGGAAAATCACATGACTGATATTCCCATCACAGCAACCTAAGCCAGGTGCTCATTCTCACTTCCCTTTAGATGGGAAGGGTGGCCATTAGATCAGGTGGGAAGGGGAGACTCACCATGTCCAGTGGGATGCAGGTGGAGGGGGAGGAGGAAAGGAACCATGGTGGGCGGTGATCATAGGAGGAGAACCTTGTATCCCTGAGAGCTCACCACAGCATCTGCCCAGCAGCAACCTAAGCCAGGTGCTCATTCCCACTTCCCCTTGGGAGGAAAGGGCAGCCATTAGATTGGATGGGAAGGGCAGACGGAGGGGCTGAAACACTGTGGCGGGAAGTTGGGAATGGGAAAGTCTGAACTAATGGCTTTCCTCATTGCCTTGCTACATGACTGTAACGGGTGCAGACCAATTCCCCAGCAATAAGCACCCAGCAGAACCTGGACCTGTGCCATTCTCTTCTTACTATGCTGGGGCCCACCTGGACCATTCCATGCAGAGAGGATCAGTCCTTACCAGGACCATTCCATTCCCTGCATAGGGGATTCTTGGAAATCTCTGCTCTTATAGATGTTTCCCACAGACTCCAAAATAGGAATTTTCATTAGAAATATAATTGCTTTTAGGCTCTCCAAAATAAAAAACCTTGAGATCCCAGAATACTTGAACATGCCTGTCTCCCTGACTGTTGTCTCAGTCATATGGCTCTTTTCACAAATAGAAGAGTTTGTCAGCCAGTGTCAGGCTTTGCTCTCTGTGCATGCACTGCCCCACCATGAAAATCAACTGGTTTGTATATTGGCATTCCACTGTCCCACTGATGTCCAGACAATTTGCATTTCATTCTCCCACCCATGAAAAACAAATTCCATTGTATCCTATCATTTATTACACTGCCCCACCAATGAATAACCAATCCTGTCATAGTCTATAATACTCTATTGTATATTCCACTGTGCCACCGATGAATCCAATGTTTTACTATACTTTCCCAACAATGAATCAATATTAGCACCCTTGTTTTGGGGTGATTTCAGACGTGACAGGGCACTAGTCACCCTGGCACAGAATCACCGCGGGGATTCCCCACTGGGATCACACCGGCACATCCAACAGGGGAGCAACCTGAAAATCCCCAGGACCCAGCGGCACCAGACATAAATATTAAGCACAGTAAGAGAGTAACAAGGCACCATGGCAGACCTGTGGGCTGGCTAGGAGCAGGGAAGCCACCACTGCAGGACAATGGGCTGGTGGGGAAGGGGGTGGAAGCAAAAATAGTGGGGGCAGAAGGTACGAGGGCATAAATGGTTGTCCTTGATTTCTGTATGTTCATCACTCCTCTACAGTAATTGCAAGAGGAGAAGCATGTGCCACCCTGATCCTAACAGAGCAACCTCCTCAGCATTAACCTGGGCCAGGTACTCATTCCCACTTCCCTTCAGGTGTGAAGGGCAGTTGTTATATTGTGTGGGAAGGGTGAGCAGGGGCTGAAACAGGAAGGAAATGGAGGACCGTAGAGAAAGCTGCTTTGAGGGTTGGTGGTTGGAAGCACTTGCACTTAAGGGGAGCTGAAACACCAGGGCAGGAAGGTGGGAGTGGGATGGTCTGAACTAATGGCTTTCCTTGTTGCCTAGCTAAAGGTCTGCCTCAGGAACAGGCGTGAAGAGAACCACTAAGAAGCAGCACCCAGTGCAATCAGGATATGCTAGTTTTCAGAAGGCAGTGCAGGGAGAGTTTGGCCTGGGAGCTGCTCGAGGAGACCATATAGCAGGTGAACAAAATCTGGGATGCGACTCAGGGCATGACCAGGAAGCACAGACAGCTTGTAAAGGGGCAGGCACCCAGTGCCAACCACCATCCTCAGCTCAAGTCCCTGCATCTGGATCTCGACTGCCCATCCTGGTTTCCCTGGGAATCTATCTCCAAGCCAAAGCACTGGAACCCTCTCCACCCTGCACTCTTGCCGCTGAATGCCACGTGGGCCATGCACACCTCCCCCATTGCCAGTCCTGCCATTAACAGCACATCACCAACGAGCAATCCCCCACAACCTCCATTGCTGGATCCATAGGAGGAGGATGGGGAAAATGTATTCACGTCAGTCCCACAACCACCCAAGAGAGTGCTCCTACCCCCAAAAGAGACAGGTGAAAAAAGAAATACATTTTAAATAATAAACAAAGCCCTGCAGCACTTCACTCGATATACCTTCCTCTAGACTGAGGCGACACCATTGAGGAGTACTCTTTGGATGTTTTTAGACAGGACACACCCACGGGGGTCCATCCATCATCCACAGAACTGGGTGACCATCTGAAGGTGGCATGGGTGGAGGCGTACTTCCACAAGCCACACACCCATGCTCCCGTGCAGAGCAACCTGGGTTTTTCCCGGTTGCTCTGTGCAGGGGAGTGAGATGGGCAGTGTGTGGGTGCGGATGCACACTGACTGCATAGCCAACCACTGCTGTGTGAAGCCCCTCCCACCCCCCCATTCACTGCACAGTGATTCACATGGACCTGCCTCCCAGGTGGGTCCATCTAAAAATGGCCTTTGAGTACAGTTTTCCAACCAGCTGTAAATCCACTTAATGATAGTATCATCTAGTTTGCATTTTTCCAGCTTGTCAAAAAGTATATCATGGGAGACTCTGTCAAATGCTTTGATGAAATCAAGTTCTATTATGTCCACAGCATTTCCATGATCCACTAAACTAGTAAATTGATCAAAAAAGGAGATAAGATTAGTATGGCATGACTTATTCTTGACAAACCAATGCTAACTTCGAGTAACCACTGCATTGTTTTCTAGATGTTTTTATAAACTGACTGCTTTATAATCTGGTCAAGTATCTTTCCAGATGTCGATGTCAGGTTGACCAACCTATAGTTTCCTGGATTCTCTTTTTTTCCCCTTTCTGAGAAAACACAATCCTCAAATCCACTATGGCCAAATGACAGCAACAAAGGTACGTAAAATCTATCAAGTATCAGATGAGATCCTGACCCACAACAGCAGATGGTGCAACCTCTCTCTTGAGGTCTTCCTGACCCACTGTTTGGGAACCCCTCTTCTTCTAGTCTCTTATTTTCAAATGCCCCATTGATATGAATAATGCTGCCAGAATCTTGCCCGAAACAAAGAACCTGATAGGGATGGGCAAACAGAACCGAGTTTGGAAATTTGGTTTGGTTCGAAAATCGAGTTCAGTTCGGAAGTTCGGTTCGGTGGACAGAGTTCGGAAATTCAAACCCCATTGAACTAAATGGAATTATTATTATTATTATTATTATTATTAACAAACATTTATATAGTGCAAGCAGTGTACCTGGCACTTTACAAAGTAATAAAATAGACACGGTCCCTGCCCCTAGGGCTTACAATCTGAGAGACAGGAGCTGGGGGAGAGACTTAGGAAGGGGAACAGAGGGAGAGACAAGGGGTCTAACATTCATGAAGATGCGAGGTCTCAAGTGCACGTACTTGGCTTGGTTACGATGAGAATGACAGCAGGCAGGTCCATGTTGCAAGGATAAGGGTAAACCGATCGTAGGTATAGGAATAGTGGCTCAGCAGGATAAAGAGTCAGACAGAGCAGAGCGAAAGAGGTGAGTTTTAAGGAGAGATTTGAAGGTATGAAGGGAGGGGGCAAGGCGGATGTGGACAGGGAGGGAGTTCCAGGCATGGGGGGCAGCAAGTGAGAAGGGACGAAGGCGCTTAGGGGAGCAGGGAAGGCGTGGAAGGGTGAGAGAAGGGACAGAGGAGGAGCGAAGTGCACGGGCTGGAGTATGGAGGGCGATAAGTGCAGAGAGGTAGGGGGGAGCAAGGTTGTGAAGAGCTTTATAGGTGAAGACTAGGAGCTTGTGCAGGATTCGTTCAGGAAGGGGAAGCCAGTGAAGCGAAGAGAGGAGGGGCTGCACATGGTCGAAGCGACTGGTGAGGTAGATGACCCTGGCAGCAGAGTTTTGGACAGAGATGAGGGAATATTATCTTATAGGGATGAGTGAACAGAAGCGAGTTCGAAAATTTGGTTTGGTTCGAAAATCGAGTTCGGTTCGGAAGTTCGGTTTGGTCGACCAAATTGGTCGAGTTCGGTCCAAACTTCCGAACCACATTCGCCCATCCCTAGAACCTGATTTTTTAAATTTTATTTTAAAAAGCCACAAGGTACCACTATACATTCCCTATCTATTCTCTCCACTCTCCAAACATGCAGCAAACTTTCCAGTTATTCCATAACTCTTTTTATTATATCTTTCTCTCTGAATCTCTCATTTAAATAACAGCCCTGGTAGCCTACGGTTATGGATTGCCCGCAACCCACAATTTGTGGATGCTACTTGCAACCTTCAAAGGCTTTTAAAAATAGTGTTGGCTCTATTATTCTGTATTTGTATTACAGTAATTGCAGGGAAGATTTAAGAGGCACTTTGACAATTTTCAGTTCCATGGTATACTTCTGTTCTTACTTAGACATCACGGGGGGAATGCTGTGGTGTTTTTTTTAAAAAAAATTCCTCAGTTATAAAGCTTCCACTCTGAGCTGGCTGTCCAATGTGAACTGCAACAGGATGGGAGGGGCCCAGAAGGAATAGGGGCCAGATTCTAACTTCTTTTAACATTGGTTCCAATCCAGATAAAAGACAAGATGTGCTTTTTGTTTAGCTTTGAAATACGTTCCTTATAGGCAGCCACAACTGACTTCTTAGGAATATCTTTACTTTATATGGAATACGAGAACTTTGGGTAAAACGAGAGGCTTAGTTGTGCAAGCACTTGCCTGTAAGGACAAGCTGCTGTGTCAATGAAGTATGCGTGAATTTTGATGACTACTCATGGAAGCGTTTACAGGTTCAAGCCTGAGTAGTCCATTGTGCCAGGAATCTGGGTGACATGGGCATCATTAGTGTGGGGAGACAGATCCCCCACAGAGTGTGGGGGATAGCAATAGCTCTGTTGTCTACTACATTTGCAGATACCTTGGACTGTCCATCTGGGAATGCTCCCACCCTGGTGCCTCAGACCTGGAGGAAGGGAAGGGATTTCATTTCTCCAACACAACAGAGAGTGGGTATGTGAGGGAGTCACCGTTCAGCTGCCACTTGCTGTCTGCTGCCAACTCACAGCTGTGCTCCCTCTTGGGAGGAGAGTTCTTAACTGCCTTCCCACCTCACCTCCCTTACTGGCATTGGGGACTTGGTAACTCAGGATGGCTTTCCACCTAAGACTCCACCAAAAGCCACCATGACCACCATTCCCCAGCATCATCCACAAATTTTATGGGGGAAATTGCACCTCTGGAGGGAGCAGAGGGATGCGAGGAATGGTCCAGGAACTTCCCAGCCACCCCTTTTTGGACTTAATACTTCCTTTACATTTTTCTCTTTCCCTTTGTCTTATTTTATTTCATTTCCTTCCTTGCCCCTATGAACCTTCCTGTAGTACACTCTACCTTTGAGATGATGAAATGCAGGTAGCTACACCTGGGCATGTTCTCCGAGCAAGCTCTGTGCAGGTCAGCTTGACAAATCTCCTGGGTTTTGATTCAATGTTAGCTACCTCAATACATGACTAGTGATATTGTTTCCCTCCTTCTCTTCATTCATCATCATCTCCATTTGGTTGTGTGGAAGTGCTCCCCACCCGTACACCAAGCCCTGTCATCAGTATCCCCCTCTTGGTCTGACATATACAGTGTGTAGAGATAAAGAACTTTCTAGGGGTGTACACTTGTTTTTATTATATTGATAACGATAATGAAATTCTTCATTTTCATTATCGTTATTGCAATAACGATAACAAAGATAAATAAAAAAATTAATAATGATAACAAAAGTTGTTACAGATTTTGTTATTGCCTAGAAGCCTAGCAGTTGTTTTTTGCAGGGAAAATGTGGAGAGGAAGTAGCAGACACCGCGGAGCCAGAAACAATGTTGAACTCCTGTGATGGGAGGGGAAGGACTTGATGGATGTAATCGCTGGTCAATGAGCACCACAAGCAAGTCCCAGGTAATTGAATTTACCCTGTGAATGATCAATGCCTCCTGATTCCCATAACCAATCATGGCGGCTCTGTGGAGGGAACTACAATATTTTATGTTGCAGGACCAGGCTGTTTGACTCTCGTTCTGTGTTAGCTTTTGCTGTGTCAAGCTGTGTTTACAGAACTTTGGTGCTTGCACTAGAAATCTTCCCCAGCCCTCAGTGTTATACCTTACCTTTCCTTATACCCTTTATTTTACCTTTTCCCTTCC
>QEPC01003936.1:209715-228226 GCA_003113815.1 Sphenodon punctatus
CCCGACAGGTTACCAAATTTACTAATTGTCCGATTTACATTACTATTTTTCTGGTTTCCATTACCAATTTTCTGGTAACTGTTACCAAAAATGGTCAGTAAATCAAAATCTGGTAGAAAATCAGCCATCCATTTCAGCTCTAAGTAGCATCCAAAGGCACCAGTCTGGACTGGTGACCCTTTGTATTAAGTGCTGTACGTAGGTTTTAAAATCTAATGGTTTTTGTTTTCCTTTGCTGTTGAATTTTACCAGTTTGCGCAATTGTCACCATTGCAAAATGGTTTGCAAGGGAATTTTTGTCAGGTCACATTTCATTAGTTAGACTTGGTTGTGAGAGCTTGGCTATGGAAACTGCAGAAGCTGCCTGCCAGCAGATCCTCAACAGCTGTGTGTTTTTTGTTTCCCGCACTCAGGTACCTATATTAGAAAGGGGCTGCCCAGAAGTCTGGGTGATGAACCATTGGTGAAGCCATTAACAGAGCTGTGGTTGCTGTGGGACCTTCCCCCACCCCCTTCTTTCCCTGCCTGGGTCTATCTGGAAGTACACCAGGTGATAGTAAACACCTGCAGCAAGAGGGGGAGCTGAAGGGAGAGTTGGGCCCGGGAGGAGCTACTGCCCCAACCAGGTTGGAGGCCCCACAACAAGACGCGGACCCGGAGGGGAGTGGAGGTTTTGCTGGCCACGTGGGCCTTGGACATGCCCCTTGCTTCCCACGGGGATTAAAGTCACAGGAGCGGCCTGCGGCCATGCAACTCTCTCACACACACACACACACACACACAAGGGCATGGCCCTTGAGAGGCCTGAAGAGGCCAAGGCCCTACACTAACTTAATCCTCTGGAAAGGAAAACCTCCCTGGGAGGTGCATTGCTGTTTTTTGTGCCTAGGCAATATGGCGGATAAAAAAAGAGCACACCAGGTGTTGTCACCATCTGGAGGGATAGACATACCTCGCCTCAAACAGGCAAAGATATTTTATTTTATTTTGGATATTAACCATGGAACTGACTGGTTAAATGTATCAATTCCTTCTGACAGAGTTCATTCCCTGATAGATCCTGAAGCAGTGCAAGCCCCAAAGCCTGGTGATGAATCACATGTAGTAGATTTACCTATCCCTCCTGGTATATCCACTTCTTTGATAGATCTGGTGGTGGACCAAACCATAAAAACTGGTGTGGACTCACACCTAATAGATCTTTCTGATAATATGGGTAAGCAATTTAGTACCTGTGGGGGAAAAAGAGGTCTGGTACCATTAGCAGAAGAAGAAGACAAATTGAATGAGATTGGAGAATTGTTAAAGTCTCAGAGCCTGCTAATTAATAAGACTGTCTCATTATTATTTGTGAATATAACTGAGATGAGCGGTACTTTAGATGAACTCAACAATCAGCTGAAAAACATTACATATACGTTTGACCAGTTAAAAAAGGAGCATCATGGTATTAATAAAGGTAAATTATAAAAAACAAGTGTTGGCTCTAATAATTATAAATGTAGACAAAGTGACAATAATATTTTGGTTCTAATTCATCCCCAATTATAAATAGAGAATAAATCCCTATCTAGATTTTGCCTGATAGGAATTCATTTCCCTAGGAGAACTTTTGTTAAAAGGAATTTCAAAGTCAGGGAGCAGTCTTAGGCATTGGATAAATGTGCAATTAAGTTAAAGATTTTGTCATTGCCAAATGGCTTTGTACCTGACTGGAGTTCTAGGGCTATAATATTGAGGAATATTTCCACACTACTTGGGACTTCTATTCTTGATTCTGAATTAGTGAGGATTGAATGGAAGGCATGTTACAATAATATAGCCCATTTAATTTTGCACTTTTGAAGGGATGACATTGTATATAACTTTTTTAGAGCCAGAAAATACCTAAAATTGTGGGGAGTTTCTATTGACAGGGTTTTTGACCAAGTGATAAGACTTGGGGCGTTTATAAACGATCCCGCTCACAAGTGGGATCGTTTAATGTGCCGCATCTCCCCCGCGCCTACCTCTCTCAGACGGGTCTGATGTTCAGAAGAGCATCAGACCCGCCTTAGAGCTCAGTGCGCATGCGCAACCTTCTGCGCATGCGCAACCTTCTGCGCATGCGCACTTCAGAAGGGAACCCGGAAGTGCGGCTTAAAGCCGGCACTTCGAGGATCCGCGTCAGAGGGGGCAGGATCGCCTGCCCCCTCTAACGCGCGGTAACACGCAGCTGGAACAAGTAGACGAGCGCAAAGAAAGGCGGCTGATCAAAGGATCAGCCGCCTTTTTTGCCTCGTGTATAAACGCCCATAGTTCTACTCACGATACTCCAAGTAGGATAAAAAAATAGGAGCATGGTGGATGATAGAGTCCCTTTAGGAGCAGAGAAGTGTGACATCTAGATACCTGTAGATAGAAATGACCACTTAGGTGCTCTATGGTGTCAACCGGCTGCCCCTTTGACCTCAATACTGGATAAGCCGGTAAAAGTAAGGAAAGATCTCTATCAAGATCTTTTAAGGAGTGACGAAAGGGAGTGTATCGTTATCGTAGCAGCAGGGCCCCTTTCTGTAATTGATCAGGACAAACTCTGTTCTAGGTTAAATAGGATTATTAAGCAGCTAAATAGTAGTATGCTGGACTATCAAGCACCAGAATTACTAAATGATATGGAAGTTGACATGAATCAGGAAATGGCACACAAAGTCAAAGCAGTGGCACAATGCAGATACCAAGAAAGACCAAAAGGGATAGGATGGGATGGAGTATCTATTTTAGATGGTAATATTACACCAGGCCCCCTCCTAGAAACATTAGAGCCCCCCATGTCCCCGAGGAAAAGTATCCTTGAATCAGGAATACATCAAGATGGCCTGAGCCAGCATATTGGAAGTACAAATGGTGAAGTTTCCTTCTCCTCTAATAAAGAAATTGTGAGTGAAGGGCTCCCATCTCCTCAATTGTTACAAAGAAAATCTTTTAGACAGAGCCACATAGAACAGCGAGATTATTAGCTTAGACCTCTTACTATACTTTCCTGGGATGCAGCAGGTTGGAATTCATGTCTTGTAAACAAATCGCGGCAGATGCTGGGAAAACATGGCATTTTTTGCATTCAGGAGACTTGGTCAATTGAAAAAGATTTATTCTTTCCAGGTTATAAGAGTTGGGTGACACCAGCAGTCAATAGTGAAAAATAAAAGCAGACCAAAGGGTGGATTGGCAATATTTGTTAGTCTGGTTTTTACCGTAGAGGTTATACAGCTGACCGCTCCAGAGAATGTTATGGTCCTAAAAATATCCTGGGGGGCCATACTAGATATAGTAATTCTAAGTGTCTATATTCCATCTATGTGGGGAAACAGCGAGAGGACTATGTTTTGGAAAATATTAGAAATGGTTTTGGATAAGATGGAAGATGATTTCCCCTTGACCCCCTTAATTATGTTGGGGGATTTTTATGCCAGAGTCGTAAATAGAGACAAAATTATAGTTGAAGCCCTAGGGTTGGACCTGGATGATCCCTTTTTTTCTCCAAGGAGGGAGTCAAGAGATAACATTATCTCGGCTGAGGGTTTGTAGATGTTAAAGCTTTTATACCATATGAATTGGAAAATACTTAATGGTACTCAGATGTTGGATGACAAGGACGAATTTACATTTATTTCCAAACAGAGTGTTAGCGTAATAGATTTCATCTGTATTCCAGCCCACTTGATAAATAAATTTGGGAATTTTATGGTCTGCAATGCTCCCTGTAGCAACCATCAGCCTATAGTAGTCAAATTTAGGCTACAGAAAGAGCCTTTTCATTGGCTCAAACAGGCTATTGGGGCAGTACCAATTAGAAATTCAGGAAAACACAACAGTGAGATGGGGGGAGGGGGGTTGCAACTAGAAGCTGCGTGCTTTTGGCATCAGATTAACTGATAAGGATGAGGAAGAATTTTTCTAGATATGGCTGGACTAGGTGAAGATGTCCCGAGTTTATTTAATTTAATCTAAAAAAAATAATTTAAACGGATGTCTTTGTAGAGGTAAACTCCAAAAAAAAAGCAATTGCAGCTATTATAGTATGATTCCGAATGCAGAATGTTTAAAATAAAACTTTATAGAGCTGCATATCTTAGCAAACGGAATTGTATTCCCCAATATATTCAAATATACGTAGAGATAAAATCAGCTTATAAGGGCACACTCAAGAGAGAGAAACTGGATCAAAAATTTCTTTGGGGCTGTTTGGAGAATGCTCTTCTTAAAAAGGACTATGTCAAATTTTGGACATTGACATACAAGGGATCTTGTGATATAGATTTTTCTCACCAATCTAGTGTACCAGCCAATAAAGGGATTTGCCATTTTAAAGATGTTTTCAACAGGTATCTAGATGCAGAATCAAGTAATAATGATCAGGACTTCTCAGTTCTCCCTATATGGAAACTAGTGACACCATCAGAAGTGAGACAACTTATTGCTGCTCTCTCTCTTAAGAAAGTAACTGGTGAAGATAGTTTACCAGGAGAGTTATTTGTAGAAAACACAGAATGGTGGACCCCTGTTTTTTGTAAATTATTTAATCATATAAACTTACAAGGTACTATACCAAGTGGCTGGAACACTAGTGTAGTGGTCCCTATTTTAAAAAAGGAGGATAGACTATCACTAGGTAATTATAGACCAATTACTTTAATTAACATTGTGCCCAAATTGTATGCAAGATTATTGTTGGGGAAATTTGAGAATTGGGCAATGATTAATCAAATTATTTCAGAAGAGCAAGCCAAATTTCAATTAGGCTACTCTACTATAGACCAGTGCTTTGTATTTTCCCATCTCACTGAAAAATGTGTGGACTAGGAAGTGGAAATTATTTGTAGGTTTCATAGACCATAGATCTGCCTTCGACTCTATTGATAGGTCTCTACTCTGGAAGAAGCTCCATGATACGAACCTTGATAAGCGCTTAATATACATGATTAAGGTGCTATATTCGGACACACTTTTGAGAGTCAAGTTGTCTCAAGCTGGTCATCTGACAGACTTTATACGAGCTACAAATGGAGTCAAACAAGAATGTATTTTGGCACCATTCCTTTTTAATTTTTTTATTAATGATTTAGTTGCTTAGATAGATAGATAGATTTTATTAAGCCACGCTGTCGCCATAGGCCAAAACAAACAATCACACACACAATTATAATTCATAAAAGACAATACAAGCTAAAAAGAACAATACTTCACACCAGTGCTAGAAATACCAGTGGCCCTCATAGCATACAACTCATTTCCAAACAACTCCAAAAGGAAAAAGACCATTCCTCATTCTCTAGTTATAAAAGCCTCCCTTTTTTGAGCAGCCAAATACACAAAAGTAGCAACAGCCCTAAGTACTGTAATATCCCTTGAGGTGAGCAAACGTTCTAGACGAATCTGAACGGATAGATAGGAGTAATCCTGCCACAGAGGAATTAAGCAAACCTGCCTAAGATCTTCATACAAAGGACAGGAAAAAACTATATGAAACACATCTTTCAAGTGTGTATCAATACATGGACAGTAATGATTTGCATACATTTGACTTACATACCTGCCTTCAGTTACACCAGATTTAATTAGTTGCCTACGTAATTGGGTATAATATCTACTAATACAGTGTCTAGGGAGCCGGTCCAAGTACTGTTGAAAGGCATGCAACCTTTTAATTAGGTGAAAGTTGGGTGCCACTTTCTAATCAGCCAGGGCAGCAATATCCTCTTGCCTCCCAATATCTTTCACCCTGGATTTTATTATATTTTCCATACTTCCCCAGTCCTTAGTGATTAAAAACTCCACGGACAGGTCAATTCCCCTCAGATGTTGCATAATCTTACTCAACCATGGATAAAGAGGACAATGGTTTAGCTCAAGTTCTTCTTGGAGGCAGAGAGAGGTTAAACATGTCTCCTCCCACATACAAAGTTTCACCCAATAACATAGACCTTTTGATTTTATCCAGTCTGAGATGGAACACAATCCCATTTCTGTCCTAAGAACTGGACTTGACACTGCCTGTGGGACCCCCAAAATACCTTGCAGAAACTTGTTCTGCACTATTTCTAGATTATGACAACAGGGCCCATCAAATATCTCAGCTCCATACGTGATCAAATTTTTAACTTTAGCTGTGTACACTTTAAGAACATGGGATATTGGGGCATCAACAGACCTAGAGGCAAACTTAATAATGCCCTTGGAGACTAGTGTTGCTTTCAGGGCCAGTTCCTTGATATGTCTATCCCACTTTAAATTGTTGGAAAAATTCATACCCAAGTATATAAAATTATCTACCTGTGATAGAAACTCATTCTCCAGTTTCCACTGAAACGTTCCAGGCTTCTTGCCAATTACATTAACCTGAGATTTTTTGGAGTTAACCTCAAGCATGTTAACCTTACAAAAGTCCACCAAGTTGTCGAGCTGGAATAACAACCCCTTCCTGGTTTGTGTCAAAATCGCAGTATCATCGGCATACATTAATGCCAGTATTGACCTTTTCTTAATCTTCGGGGGGTGGCCCTCCTCCTTTCCAAGATACTCCATCAAATCACCCAGAAAGATATTAAACAATGTGGGTGCTAATATTCCACCCTGCCTAACCCCCCCTCCGGATGGGGACAGATTTTGTAGAGGTAACCCATGGAGATGTACGAATACGAGCAGTATTATTCTTATGGATTTGAATTATAAGGGCCAGCAAGGTCTCATCTATCCCCTTACGATGTAATTTTGTCCATAGCTTTTCCCATGACACGGAATCAAATGCCTTATGCAAATTGATAAACGCAAGGAACAACTGCCCAGATTGCACTCTCTTATACTTATAAATAATATGAGATAATAAAAAACAATTATCGATCAACACCCCTTGCGAAAACCAAATTGCACATCAGGGATAATTGCATTTACTGAAGCCCAACATTCCAGTTGCTTTAACAAAACCTTGGCATATAACTTACCAGTAACGGAAATTAAACTGATAGGCTGGTATGATCCGGGGTCCCGCAAGTCACCCTTTTTAAACATGGGGAGGATAATGGACTCTCCCCACTCCTGGGGGACTAATCTTGTTTGATTTATTAGGGTGAAAAATGTAGCTAACCAAGGAGCCCATCAATGTGGGCATAACTGAAGCACTTCTGGGATAATCCGATCTCCCACCAGGGCTTTATCTTTATGTAAGGAATAAATAAATTCCAATAGTTCATCCTCTGAAACTGTTTCCTCAAAACTCCCCTCCCCATAATTGCATGACCCCTTAGAGACTGAATCAACTAACATGCCATCTGGACAGATCCACATGGCTTTAAACGAATCCTCAAAGAAGGCCAGCCATCTGTCCTGAGAAATCATAACTGCAGTGTTTTTGGATACCGTCCTCATCCCGGAGTTGATAATTGACCAGAATTGTCAGGAATCATTTGTGTCAGCCGCCAATTTGAGCTTAGACCACATAAGTAATTTATGTTGGCATTTCTTCTCCATAAGTATGGTCTTATATGCTCTCCTCTTGGCAAGATATTTGACCTTATGGGTCAGCAAATAGGAGCTCACCCAGCGGCATCTGGCCTTTGCCAGCCTTCTCTTAGCATTGATGCAATCTTGATCAAACCAGCCTGAGGATGATTTCTGATTTAAATGGGGGACTCTAGAGAGCCCATGGTTGTCCAGGTATGAAATAATCTCTTTATAAAGCTTGGGGCATAATACCATGTCCTCTTGACAATCGGTCAACACCTGATGGCGTAAAGACTTCAAATGGTCCTCCTCATGCAAAATCAAAAACATTCCAGCTGCCAACTCACTTCCCCATTTACCCCAGCATCTAGAGATCTGACCCTGATTCTCATAAGACATGTTGCTGAGTTGTCTACCCATGTTCCCAATGCAAACTGTGACAGAGAGCGGTAGATGATCACTTTCAGGGTGTACCTGGACCTGAAAATCCTTAAATAGCATATAATGACTTCAATCCGAAAGCATATAATCTACCACACTTCGCCCTTGAATAGTGACATAGGTAAAATCTCCCTCGGAACCAACATTTCTTCTCCCATTCAATACCACTAGATCAAGGGATTCCACCAATTTCAAACATTGCTTCCCATGATCATTTATAGATAGATCTTTGGAACTTCTCTGGGGGAATATTCCCATCGAATCCAAGCCACTTAATACAGAACCATCATCCCCACTTCTAATTCTGGCGTTCCAATCTCCAACGAGTAGGGGAATAGCCTTCGAATGCCCCTCCATCATAGATTCATAAATCAATTCTAGCCTATTCCAAATATTGGGATGAAAAAACAGACTGCAAGGGGGGTATATAGACATTAAAGAGGACAAAACAAATCTCCTGACTGAATTCCCACTTCATAAGTTGGATCTCTTGATCAAAGGATTTAGTTGCTTATTTACAGGATGGTGGATTCCATCTGGCTGCAATCCAGGGAAGAGAAACGTCTGTACTCTTGTACGCTGATGATATGGCTCTTATTTCTACTACTTAAACTGGTTTATGTCACCTTTTTGTGGCTTTAAATCAGTACTGCAAGAGAAATCATTTAGAAGTGAACCAAGAAAAAACTAAGCTCATGGTCTTTGGAAGTACATATCATACAAACCAATGGCTGCTGAATGGAAAACCCTTGAGCAGGTGAGAAAGTATAAATACCTGGGTTTAGTATTTTCCAGCAATGGGGCATGGTGTAAACATATGGACACAGTCAAAATAAAGATGGCTCAAACAGTAAGGGGTATAATCAAGTTTTGGAGAACTTCTGGCGGGAACGTAGTTCTCCCAGCCCTGAAGCTTTTAGACCATACGCTTATGCCACAGGCTTTGTATGGTGCGAAAATTTGGGGCTTCAGGAGATGGGAAATGATGGAGCTAATCCAAAATAAGCTCCTCCGTACGATACTAGGTGCGTCTACATGTACGCCAATACGTATGCTGAGAGTGGAGACAGGAATATTACCTGTGGATCTCTGAGTTCGCTTTAGTCCTTTTCTTTATTGGTTGCAACTATTAAACATGCAAGACAACAGACTTCCAAAATTGTGCTGGCATGAAAAGCTAAATGAAGGTTTCGTGTTGCCTTGGTTTAAGGGTTTATCTTCCTTATGTACGATAGTTGGTCTATCTATTCCTTTTCTGAGGGGTTCCACCATACCTAGAGATCTTATGACAACTTGTTTGAGAGATATTCATGTTCAGAATGATTTGGCTGCAGTTACTGAAAATAAAGTAGCTTCTATTTATGGCAAATTCAAGTCCTCACACCATTTAGAGTCTTATTTAACTGCATTGACAAACTTTTCCATACGTAGGGCATTCACATTAATGAGGTTTCAGCTGATGCCATCTGCTGTAGTTGATGGGAAGTTAAATCAGATCCCATATGAGAATAGGTTTTTCTCATATGGCCAGTCAAAGGTGGACTTGGTTCACTATCTTTTTGAATGTCCAGTATCTGCTGATGTTAGGAAGAAATATTTAGATCCTATCATGCAAGGACAGACCCATCGGGATATAAATATGAAATTACTTTATGTACTTGCTAACCCTGATAATGATGTTGGAAGGAGGATGGCTAAGATGGCATTTGTGCTTGCCTGCAGGAGGATTTCAAATCAAGTTGATGCTGGGCATTGTGGGAAGTGATCAATCTAATATCCGTGCCTCAGGGCAATTTTGGATTCTATTGTTATGATTAAATTTATTTACCACTATGTCTTTATCGATGATGAAATGAATTATTGTACTCTTCTATAGGAATGGGTATATAAGCTAAAACCAAAGATCTATTATACGTTCATGTTTTATGCTTTATATTTTATGTTCATATTTTTGGTCTATGGCCGCAAATAATTTTGATTTGATTAGTTCGTTTGCACTTCACCTTAGTTTGCTCTTCATTATTTATTATTTCAATATTTGGGTGGCCTGTGATTGATTGACTGCTGTCACAAGGTGTATCACAACCATATAGTACCTGAGAAAGTGTATTGAAATCAAAGTTTTGCTCTGACATCAGTGGATTCTCTGATGTGTGCACTGACTGCTTTTGTCAATGTACTGGCTGCTTTTGTACCATATCTCAGATGACCACAGGCCACAAGTGTGGCAGTGCCCACATCTAGACATGACAGCTACTTCAAGCTGGTATGAAACTTGTGTTGTCCAGCCCATGGCTTTTCAGAAGGCAACTCACGTTGAACGTGTGGCCGGTTACATACTCGGCATTTATAAACATAACTGGGAACTTTGTGATTATGGCCAAAATGAGTACTACTTATTCCACCTGCTAACACCTTCAGAGTCCATTCCACCCCCAAGTCAGTCAGAATTTTGCTTTGACTGGAATTAGTTTGTATTTTAAAAAAACACTTGGACTTCCATTAAGTTTTTTTTAGATTTGAAAATTGACTACGACAATGCAAGCAACATGTATTATCCAAAATCAAAGTCTGCAGAGGTTCTCAAACGGTTCAGATTTCAATCAGAGTATTTATTAAATGAAGTGAATACTCAGCTTTGATTCATAGATTTGAAAAGTCCTGTTCATTGCAACTCTACAGCAGCAGCAGGGAGAAGTCCCTCTTGTTTTTTCAGCATCACTTGTTTAGTCCCAGTGTCTAAGGCCCTTTTCACACAGACACTCTTAGGCCACTTTTACATGAGGCAGCGAGGTTGCTTTTATACAAGGCACTGAAAAGCTGAAAGCCAACAACAGGGAGCACGTCACTTCCGGAAGTGAGGGGAGCATGTAAACACTCCCCGCGTGGCTTTTCTTTCAACGCGGGACTCAGGAGGCGCTTTTCAGCACCGCGTATATAAAAGAGGCCTTAGAAGCACCTCCGGAGCCCCATATTCAAGAGGAAAGCTGAGCGGGGAGTGTTTACACGCTCCCCGCGCGGGGAGTGGAGTGTTTACACGCTCCCCGTGCTACCGCTAGTGACGCGCCACCTGTTCTCTTCAGTGGCAGTGGCTGCAGACATGGGGCTTTGAAAGAGGCATGTTCTGTAGACATGAACATTGAGGTCTATACAACGCTCCTCTTTGAAAGCCCCACGTCTGGGTGGCACATCACTTCCGGTAGTGCGGGGAGTGTGTAAACACTCCCCGTGCAACTTTCCTCTTGAATATGGGACTCCGGAGGCGCTTCTAAGCGCCTCATGTAAAAGTGGCCTAACACTGATAAAATGGGTGTTACATTTTATTATACATGTTGCAGGGCACCCATAGAGCATACCTGCAGCCCTGCAACATGCATAATAAAATGTAACACCCATTTTATCAGTGTTCGGGTGTCTGTGTGAAAAAGGTCTAAGTGACTTTGTACCAAAGCTGGTTCTTCATGCAAAATGCCCTGATTTTGGTTCCATCCCAAAACACCAGGGAATTTTTAACTTAAATTTAATGCAATTTGGTAAATATGAAATTTAGACCCCATCCTATGAACTCAGCATAAATTGCACTGAATTTTTTTTTTTTAAAAACCCACAACATTTTTGAGACCACATTTTTTTCTTGAGTTTAGGAGAAAATGTATGGTTGGGGGTATGTGTGGTGCCCCCTTCCCAGTTTAAGTTGTATGTATAGCAGAGGAGAGAACTGAGCATCCCACCAAAATAAGGGTGACTTAAAAGAGGAAGAGAAAGAATTGTTAATGTCTCTGGTTTGGGCTTCTGATTTGTGTGCTACTTACAAGGCAGTCTCATTGATGGCTCATCAGGTTTTAAATTACTGGTACAGGAGCAATCATATTGTTCAGACACCAGGAAGATTAGCTATTACTATTAACATATGGATGGGAGCTGAATCAGACTTTATTCTCCACTGCTAGAGACATTAGGAAGTTTCATGTTTAGATGGATTGCCCAAAGGACATTGTGGATATCTGCATCCGGGACAGATTCAGGCACCAAGGCTTTCAGGAGGAGAAAGCACCAAGACAGGGATGAGTGAGGAAGGGAATCAAAGAAGCATCAAGCAACAATAGGTACAAAAGTGCCCAAATTGAGGAAAACCTAATTTTTATAGGGCTATATGCTGAATACCAGGAACCTGGGCCTATCCTTCATAGTTCCTCCCGTTTGCTCTGAATTTCTGGTCCTCTCTCAATTCCACTTTGCATGAATGCACAAATGATTATTTTGCTGCTGTTTCCACCTCTTCCTCCACATTCTTTTTTCTTTATTCAGGCACTTGGTTGGATCCAGGTGCCCTGAAAATAAACTAAACCTATTTCAGATACTGAAATCATACTGGACAGCTCCTGCTGTCCCTGAAATACATGGGCCCCAAAGCTTTCCCACTCTTAGCTTTCCCCTTTAACGCAGTATTGCAATGTTATATTTGCAGGGGGTCGGGGGACAGGGTCATGCAAGCTCCTTTTCAAAGGAGCTCTGTTAAGTAGCTGCCGTCATTTTCCCAAGCTTTTTCCAGTGTTCTCTTACTAATGGAAGGATAACTACATGGTTTGTGCCCTGTAAATAATAGTAATTGCTTCTGCTTTGCTTAGTAAGGCTCAGCTTCTATGTAAATTACAGCAGTGAGAATGCACTGCTATTCTGCCCAGCCCCCATATTTTATGATTGTCATTTGTTCAAATGCTTTGAATTTCATTATATTTCCCATTTGGTGTAGGAGATTTTTTACAGTTAGCAGATGTTCATTTAAAAGGTCCTCATAGTCAGCAGATCAAGACTTCTGTTCCCGCCATCCTCCTCCCGCCCACTGCTTTCTGGTATTAGTACAACGTATGGTACCAAACCTGTGTTGGCAATAATAGCCCATTGCCAAGGTATCTGGCAGCAGAAGCTCCAGTCGAAAAATCTGCAACAACTCTTAGCAAGTGTTAAGCAACTCATTTTATTCCCTCAACGATGTGCTGCACTAATGCATTTTGGCTTTCAATGGCTTTACTCCTTCCTTGTTAACAATATGCTGTGGAGCCTGGGGCAACAGACTACAGTTGAGAAAGCAGCCAACTAGAGCTGCTTTATGAAAAACAATTGTGCTGCTGAATCAATATTTTCATAGCCTCAAGCTACTGGAAATGTCAGTGTTTTTAATGCTGCCAAAACACTGAAGTCTCCTTTCCAAATCAAGGTCCAGATAACAATCACAGTTGCGATGGCATACATTGACTTCAGAGGAATGTCTCTTGATTTATGCCAGTGCAACAAGAGCTTAAAATCTGGCTGACCCTCTGTTTATTTTTATTTCTGTCTTTTATGAGGAGGTCCATGAAGAACCCCAAAATCTTGAGGAAAGGCAAGGGACCCTTATAAGGACAGCTGTTGTGGTTTTTTAATACTCCATTGGCCAGCTTTGACACAGAATGTTGACATTTCTGCTATAATAATGTAAAGGAGCATCATCAAAAGAGCTGCTTCATCCCACAGCAGGTATTCTGATCATAGGCAACTGCGTGCTTGTATGAAGCTTGCAGTTCCCTTAGTTGTTAGTGAAAAACTCCATCTCCTTCTTCTACCTGTACATTTCAGCTCGAGTCCTAGAAAAGTCTCTACCCTCAAATCACTCATGTGACTTTTTAAGACCATTAATTCAAAGAGCAACGCCTTTGGTTAAAAGCATCTGTCTGCAGTGCTTTAGGTATAAGGTAGCCTGGCTGGTCAAGAAGACCCTTGAGCTTCCTTCCAGTCCTATGATTCTTGAAGTGAATTGTATTTGCTAGCAATTGTTCTGACCAAGCCGGATCCAGGAAACTACACACTGTGCGACCTTGCAGGGCTCCATCTGTTGGCTGCCACAACATGGACTCCATGAATAAATTGAAATAACAACCCACGTGTGAGAAGCACAGGCATAATTTACAGGCCCAGAGTGCCTCAAACGCAGGGAGCCCTCACCTATGGAAGTTCTGTGATGATTCGGGAGAGAACCTGCAATACATATGTGTGTGAGGGGGGGAGGTGAATGAGTAAACTAGAAAAAAACAACATCCATACAGCAGTTTGCTACGTTCATACAGCTGTGGGCCACAGTGAGGTGTTCCTCAGGGCTGTCCCACAGCTTTGGAACTCCCTTTCCCTAGAAGTTCAACACAGCCCTAGTCTGAGCACTTTCTGGAGAGAAAGTAATTCCTTTTTGTTTGATCCGGCATTGGTGGGTGGGGATAGGTTTGGTGGGGAAGAGGTCAAAGGGGTTCTATGCTTGAATTTTAATCTAATTTTTTCTGTTGCTTCCTATGTAGTGTGTGTTTTTATGTGCTGTAACCTGCACTGACTCCTTGGGTTAGGGCAGACTATAAACCCAATAAATAAATAAACCAGCATATAAATCCTCAGTCTCTGAAGAGCATGTTGCGCTTAGGTGAACCTTTAAATGTACTTTTTTGGATTTGTACCCTGCCCCATCCCCAAAGGCTCAGGGCAGCTTACATAAGAAAAAAAAAACAACCCCTGCCTAAAAGGAAAACCCATACAATGACACCCATTCAGAAAATGATAAAAGACAGGCAGGGGCAGAACATGGGGGGAGGGGGGGGCGGGAAGGGTGAACGTGCTGGGCTGGCCTTTCAAGTGACAGGTCCCTGGCGCACGTGCCGGGGAACCCACGCTCCCCAGTGCTCCTGGCCAGTTCCCGTGACTTGCAAAGGCTGCCTCCCACAGTGCCTCTGAGTGTTGGACCTGTCTGCTGGTGTGGCCAGGGCCGGCCCAAGAGTTTCAGGGGCCATGTGCCAAGCCTTGCTGCGGGGTCCCAAAGGCCGGCTGGCCCTCGCTAGAATGGGGGGGGTGGATTTTCAGGGGATGAGGGTCGGCTGGTTACTTACCTGCAACTTGACTGTCAGCTCAGCTCAGCAGCGTATAACTGCCCAGGGATTCCCAGGAAGTTTACGCCCTGCCCCCCCCCCCCCAAGACTGACTCGGAGATGCCGGGTGGGGAAAAAAACAAAAACTGGTGTCGTCTGTCAGTCTCTAGCCCGCGGTGGTGCGGGGCCCCTCCCCCCCACGGGGTCATGTGCCTGGGTGCTGGTGGCACATGCCTCGGGCCGGCCCTGGGTGTGGTTGGCTGTCACTGTTCATATGGGCAGGGGCTCTGTGGCCACCCAGTGCCATGGAGCTATTTGGCTTGCCTCACATGGAGCAATCCAGATTTCCTAGCAGTGCTCTGTGTGTGGCCATGAGTGGGTGCTCACGAGAGTGCGCAATCAGCCGCTCCACCTTCAGATGAGCAGTCAGCTCTGTGGCTTCTGGGTGGCTGCGTGGGGTAGCACATCATCTGAAAACATCCACAATGAAGAAGTCGAAGAGAATAATCAGTGCCAGATCCAGAAAAGTGGGGGCCCTCTACCCACCTCTTCCACTCTGCCCTTCCTAACTCCTGCTAACCTTTCCCACCCAGGATTATCCCCCACCTGCTATCTGTAAACTCCAAATTTGCTGTAACCAAGCCAAGAACGTGTACCCGAGCTCTCGCATCCTAATGAATGTCGCATCCTTTGTCTCTCCCTCTGTTCCATCTTCCCTGTCTCCCCTCCCCCTGTCTTTAGATTGTAAGCTCTCGGGCAGGGACCGTATCTATCTTATTCTTTGTAAAGTGCTAGGTACATTGCTGGCGCTATATAAATGCTTTTAATAAAATAATAAAATAATAATAATAATAATAATAATAAAATGGTGGTATTGGCCATGGCGGTATTGGCCATAGGAATGTTAGACAGATGCACACTGACTCGCCCATTAGAAAAAAATGGAAAGTTACTGGAATAATTTTTTTATTTGACCACGGGTAGCCTTGCTGGGAGCCACCCATTTTAATCCCTTCCCAAGTACTCCACCTGTGTGGGTGGTCCACGGCAGAGCCTCGCTGTGGCTAGCTAATTGTACCAAGCCTAACTGTCCAGAGTCTTTTGGGTCCGCAGACAAACAGGCCAGGAGTGTTGATGAATATTTTGTGAGTATGGTCATGCTCTTCAGTTTTAATTGCTGACAAGTGAGCAACCCTAGAATTCTAAGTGGAATTTCATTTATGTGTGCATAGCTGATCAATATTCACTCAGCACGCAACAACTCCTTGTATCTGGGAGGAATAAAATAAATTGTCAGTCAGCAGCAGAGTTTTGTTGTCACTGAATTCCCCCCCCCCCTTAAATTATTCACCTTCTCGAAAGGCAATTTGATAAATGTTTATTTCTTCATAATGCATTCTAACAACTGCTGATTTGTGACACTCGCTGTGAATGGAATTTAAAATTCATAATGGGTGCACTATCTCAGAGAAAATGCTAAGGTATGAACAAGAAAGGGTTGTTGGAGCCTCTCTCTTTTTTTCCACTTCAGATATTGCATTGGCCTCCTATGGTATAAGGGCACTAATTGAATTTAAGAGATGTAATAAGCGAGAAATGCACCCATTCACATCACATCACAATGAAAGCCAACTCAACAGTCTTGGCAGAAGCAGCAGCACCAGAACAGCACATAAGCACCAATTTCACAGCAAAGCAGAAAAGGTTGCAGAGATAGAAAGTTTGCAGATGAGTGTTAGCAGAGGGCAGTAGGATGTATTTGGAGGTGAAACACTCACAAGCACTTTCTCTGATAGGCTGAATTATGAAGGAATAGTTTTGGTCAACAACAGAGTTAGACTGGCATTATTTTCTTTGTAGCTTTAGAAACACAGTTGACAGTAATTCAGACCCCCCCCTGTATGAAATGGAAACTTATGCTTCTGTAGTATTCTGCAAAAATTGCTATAACCCTTGTGCCTATGATGTGCCGGTGGCAAAAAGGGCTGGTTTACATTTTCTTGGGGTTTGGTACACTTAAACACTCTGACTTGAGCCCCAACCCAGAAACCTAAGACACTGAATTCTTCTGGGCAACCTGGCAAGCTGTTACCTTCCCCACTTGCAAGCACGCCAGCTAGGTTGTGAACGAATTAGGTTTATTAAAAAGGTAATTAAAACAAAGGAGCGTCTCGTGGTAACAAACTTTCCCACACATAAATCCCACCCTCAGCACAAGAGTCTGGTGTCACAGTAAGAGTCACAGTGTCGAGTTCCCAATCCCCTTCACCCCATGCACGGTTCCTTGGGGAATGTTCAGTCCTCAAAGCCCTGGTTGTCTCTTCCTTGGCCTCAACCTACTCCAGGGACGACATCGCTAAAAGGCGGTTGCTGTTTTCCATCACTGGCATCCCCAGACACACCTCACCAGCCTTTACCTCAACCTAGCCTAGGGAGGACATCCCTCAAAGACTGCTTCTGCTCTCCAGCACCATCCTCAGAAGACCCTGGGAGCCCATCTATCTCCTGATCCAGCAACTGACTTTAGCAAAGGGCTAAATCAGAGGGGCTTATCAGATCCAGTCATCCCACACTGACTGCTCTCTCTAGCGCCATCCTCACGAAACCCCGAGAGCCCATTTCCTAAGTAAATGATACCAACAAAGGGGCTGGATCAGAGAGCCTTATCAGATCCAGTCATCCCACACTGGCTGCTCTCTCTAGAAATATTCTCCAAGGACCCACCACAGCAGGTAATTTCAGCACTGAGTGAGGTCAAAAGAACTCTCTAGGCATTAACGATTTTTTCATTATCAACACCCCAAAAACCTTAAAAAGACAAACTACTCCAACAACACTGCCAAAGCATGCAAATACTTACCTATAACTCATTTTCATCAGTCCGGTAGGCAGCATGGGCTCATTTCCAGCAGCTTTCCAGGGAATGGTGATCCCCACTCAAACTTACCCCACTATCTTGCTAGCACCATTGTTGTTGTTGTTGAGGCAATTGTTGCATCCAATGAACTAAATTCCTAGTGTCTGGGGGCTGTAGATCATCCTCTACTTGTTCCATAGTCATCTCCCACCATGCATCTGACATATGTATGCAAATTAGGCATGTATGTAAATAACACACACCCAATGAGTACATTACCGCCCCATTCAAGGGACTGTTTAGGCACACCTGCATATGATGCACACCCATTTAGTATATCCTTACCTTCCTCTTTCAATGGGCTGTCTAAAACTCTGGGTTACCGTCATATTATTATTTATATAGCACAAGCAATGTGCCCAGCACTGAACAGTCATGCTTCGAGCCAGGTCCCTGCCTTGATAGGTTTACAACGTAGAGTAAACAAGAGGGGGAACAATGAGGGATGGGTGACAGAGCACATTGACACATACACAAAAATGTTGGTTTTTCTAAATGCAGTCATTTTCAAAATGCACTTAAATAAACTCATGCCCTATTCACACCATCTTTTTTTTTGCACATTTATGCAATTTTACAGAATGCACCTTTGACATTCATGCAATTCTGGTATACCCACAAATCCCATCCCAAGGGAGCACAAGCCAGTAAGCCACAATTCCCACCATGGGGGAGCACCCCTCCGGGGTGGAAAAGGAACGAGTCCAGCAATTTCCCTCCCTTCATCCTCTCTCACACCAAGAACTAGTAACTCTGACAGTCCCCCACCCCCATCTGCAATGTCCAGGAC